>OZ035835.1:7686465-8246473 GCA_964034765.1 Knipowitschia caucasica | reverse complement strand
CACAGCAGCAGCAGTAGTAACAGCAGCAGTAGTAGTAACAGCAGCAGTAGTAGTAACAGCAGCAGTAGTAGTAACAGCAGCAGTAGTAGCAGCAGCAGCAGTAGCAGCAGTAGTAGTAACAGCAGTAGTAGCAGCAGTAGCAGCAGCAGTAGCAACAGCAGTAGTAACAGCAGTAGTAGTAACAGCAGTAGAAGCAGCAGTAGTAGTAACAGCAGTAGTAACAGCAGTAGTAACAGCAGTAGTAGCAGCAGTAGCAGCAGCAGTAGTAACAGCAGTAGTAGCAGCAGCAGTAGTAACAGCAGTAGTAGCAGCAGTAGCAGCAGCAGTAGTAGCAGCAGTAGTAGTAACAGCAGTAGTAGTAACAGCAGTAGTAACAGCAGTAGTAGCAGCAGTAGTAGTAACAGCAGTAGAAGCAGCAGTAGTAGTAACAGTAGTAGCAGCAGTAGTAGCAGCAGTAGCAGCAGCAGTAGTAACAGCAGTAGTAACAGCAGTAGGAGGAGTCTCTCAGGTTGAAGTCCTGTTATGTCACTGCTCTGTCCTCTTCTCGCACATAACGTCACGTCTCCATGGAAACGGGCAAATTAATTCTGCTTCAGTTAAAGAAACGAGGTGAATCAGGAGCGAGGAGGAGGGGAGGAGAAGAGAGAGGGCGGAGGGGTAAGAGGAGAGAAACGAGGAGGAGGAAGAGGAGACAGAGGGAGGAGGAAAAGAGAGAGAGAGGAGGGAGAGAGAGATGGAGGAAGAGGAGAAGAAGGATAATTTTGTCCCTAAAACGTGATCTTGATGTATTTAGAATCTTTGGTTAAAGCTGGGGTCCGTGACTTCCAAAGCACAACAATAGATCTCATAGGAGCATCAGTCTCTGTAGCAACAGCAGAGGAAATGTCAGTGTTGCAGCGCACTCACAGAGACACTATCAACACATACATAAACCATGTCTAAGAAAGTCACGAGATTTTGTTATTGACTAAATTCTTACTTTCCTTCAGAATTTACAAATAAACTCTTTAAAATTAAATTCAGATTTTCTGTATTTTCTCCACATTTCGTCTCAAAGTTGATCTCTTTGATTCTTTAAATGTTATTTTTACAGTTGCTCCAAATGAAAAAAACTTTACTAATAAAAAATGTGACCTTTTTAAGAATATACCTCCACCATGTTTTGGAATTGTTGTCATAAACTAGAGGCTGGAGGACTCTCTTGTCTCTCTCCCTCGCCAGCCTTTCTCTCTCTCTCTCTCCCCCTACCTCCCTCTCTCTCTTTCTCTCTCTCCATCCTCTTTCTCGCTCTCCCTCCCGCTCTCTCTAACCTCTTTCTCCCCCTCTCGCACCTCTCTCTCCTCTCTCTCGTTCTCTCTCTCGTTCTCTCTCTCTCTCTCTCCTGAGGACTCTCTGTGTTAATGCGCCATCTTGAAATTCAGTGGTTGATAAGGGACAAAAAGTGACCAAGACGTGTGGAGAGATTCAGTTATTTCACAAACTAAAGGACTCTTTCCATGACCCCGGTTTGACGGAGCAGGCGTTTGGGACCACGGTCAAAGACCACTGTCAGAGACCACTGTCAGAGACCACTGTCAAAGACCACTGTCAGAGACCACTGTCAGAGACCACTGTCAGAGACCACTGTCAGAGACCACTGTCAACTGTCAGAGACCACTGTCAGAGACCACTGTCAGAGACCACTGTCAGAGACCACTGTCAAAGACCACTGTCAAAGACCACTGTCAAAGACCACTGTCAAAGACCACTGTCAACTGTCAGAGACCACTGTCAGAGACCACTGTCAGAGACCACTGTCAAAGACCACTGTCAGAGACCACTGTCTGAGGCTTGTTAAGCCCAAAAAATGCGCACGTATCCTGGAGTTGTGTTGACGCCGGTTGTATTCAGACCTGGATCGACTCGGACCAGAGTTTGTTTGGAATTGGACCGAGACCCCCTAAAAAGTTGGTCTCGGTCCGGTTCTTTGGTCCGGACCAGGATTTGTTTGTGTGTATTCACTCAGGCATAAAAGGTCTGGATCAGAGTTCCAAACGAATCCTGGTCTGTTTAAAGTGGACCAAAAGTGCAGGTCTGAATACACCCTAAATACTGTTTGGTCCCAGTGTCTGTGGTGTTCTGTCTGTGACTTTGAGAATCTAAAGTCTCATGTTGTGTTTTCAGAGACCTCCAGTGGAACAGACACAGTGGAAGGAGGAGCAGGACTGAGGCATCTGCTGCAGAACTACTACTACGAGAACGAGTCCCGGCTCTACGCTGAGGCTGAGACCCATAAGAACTGCACCGAGCCAGGTATGGACCAGCACCAAGAACAGGACCAGGACTTGGTCTGAAGAGGAAGTACAGACATCTTCTTGTCTGTACAGACTAGTACAGACAGGAATATGGACAATGCTCTCTCCGGTCTCTCTCTGGTCTCTCTCTGGTCACTCTATCTCTCTGGTCTCTTTCTGGTCTCTATCTGGAAGCCAAAGTCACAAATATCAAAACTGCAGGTTTTTTTTTTTTAAGTTGTTGCTAATGCTCTCATCTACATTTTGTGTTTTGATTCTTGCAGAAAATATAGAAAAAAGATTTGATTACTTCAGTCTCTGCTTCAGTCTCTGCCTCAGTCTCTGCTTCACATTTTGTGTTTTCTTGTGGAATTTGTCCCAGATTTCTGCGTTCCTTTTTACGAGATTGTCTTGATGGTAGATCCCTCCCCCTCCCTCCCCCACGTGCACTTTTTAGGATGCTGTCATGACTTTGTGGTTATTTTTAGTTTTCTTGTTGTGTTTGAGTTGAACAGGTCTACAGAAGCAGAAATAATTCAGCTCTTGAGAGCAATTTTTTGGAGAGAGAGAGACCAGAGAGAGACCAGAGAGAGACCAGAGAGAGACCAGAGAGAGACCAGAGAGAGACCAGAGAGAGACTAGAGACCAGAAAGAGACCAGAGAGAGACTAGAGAGAGACTAGAGAGAGAGACTAGTGAGAGAGACTAGTGAGAGAGACCAGAGAGCGACCAGAGAGAGACCAGAGAGAGACCAGAGAGAGAGACCAGAGAGAGAGACCAGAGAGAGACCAGAGAGAGACCAGAGAGAGACCAGAGAGAGACCAGAGAGAGAGAGACCAGAGAGCGACCAGAGAGCGACCAGAGAGCGACCAGAGAGAGACCAGAGAGAGACCAGAGAGAGACCAGAGAGAGACCAGAGAGCGACCAGAGAGAGACCAGAGAGAGACCAGAGAGCGACCAGAGAGAGACCAGAGAGAGACCAGAGAGCGACCAGAGAGAGACCAGAGAGCGACCAGAGAGAGACCAGAGAGCGACCAGAGAGAGACCAGAGAGAGACCAGAGAGCGACCAGAGAGAGACCAGAGAGAGACCAGAGAGAGACCAAAAAGAGACAAACAATGCTCCTCATCAGTCACCAACCTGCAGGTGTTTTTAGACCCGTTCATGATCAGGAATTTCTGGCATACCTGCACTCTCTCTGGTCTATTCTCCTCTTTCTCTCTTTCTGGTCTCTCCTCTTTCTCTCTCTCTTTTCCTCTCTCTCTCTCTCTCTCTCTCTCTCTCTCTCTCTCGATTGTGACTCACAGGGATCTTTAGATGTAAGTGAGTAAATAATGCAATTTGGAATGAAGAAAATATTTGTTCTGCCGACAACAAGACCAGAGAGACCAGAGAGAGATCAAAGAGAGAGACCAGAGAGAGAGACCAGAGAGAGAGACCAGAGAGAGAGACCAGAGAGAGGGACCAGAGAGAAGGACCAGAGAGAGATCAGAGAGAGAGACCAGAGAGAGAGACCAGAGAGAGAGACCAGAGAGAGGGACCAGAGAGAGAGACCAGAGAGAGAGACCAGAGAGAGAGACCAGAGAGAGAGACCAGAGAGAGAGACCAGAGAGAGAGACCAGAGAGAGAGACCAGAGAGAGAGACCAGAGAGAGAGACCAGAGAGAGAGGGACCAGAGAGAGAGGGACCAGAGAGAGAGGGACCAGAGAGAGAGGGACCAGAGAGAGAGGGACCAGAGAGAGAGACCAGAGAGAGACCAGAGAGAGACCAGAGAGAGAGACCAGAGCAACCAGAGAGACTATATAGCAGTGAGGGAAATCCAAGACCAGAGAGGGATCTGAGTCCCACTTTGTGTGGGACTCAGATCCCACACAAAGTGGGATTGTTTTTGTGATTGTGATTGTTTTTGTCTTTGTTCTAAATAAATAAATTTGCAGTTAGCAGTTTCCTCTCTATGGTTTGGGGCATTTGTAGCTCACGTGACCCACGGTCTCTGACAGATCTAAGAATAGAAGAGGAGGAAGAGCCAAAAGAACAGAACTCTGACCAGAGAGAGAGAGACCAGAGTAAGACCAGAGAGAAACCAAGTCCAGAACGAGACCATAGCGAGATCAGAGAGAGAGAGGCAGACCAGAGAGAGTGACTACAGAGAGAGACTATGGGAGACAAGAGAGAGCAGAAAGAGAGGGGAGGTGAAACCAGTGAGAGAGACGAGAGAAAGACGAGAGAGAGTGACCAGTCTAGAAGTCTCACCGGCCTCTCACTGGTCAATAACCAGTGAGAGACCAGTGAGAGACCAGTGAGAGACCAGTGAGAGACCAGAGAGAGAGACCAGAGAGAGAGACCAGAGAGAGAGACCAGAGAGAGAGACCAGCGAGAGAGAGACCAGAGAGAGAGAGACCAGAGAGAGAGACCAGAGAGAGAGACCAGAGAGAGAGACCAGAGAGAGAGACCAGCGAGAGAGAGACCAGAGAGAGAGACCAGAGAGAGAGACCAGCGAGAGAGAGACCAGCGAGAGAGAGACCAGCGAGAGAGAGACCAGCGAGAGAGAGACCAGCGAGAGAGAGACCAGCGAGAGAGATCAGTGAGAGAGAGACCAGCGAGAGAGATCAGTGAGAGACCAGAGAGAGACCAGAGAGAGAGACCAGAGATCTCTGAATACAGGACCCGGTCACAGTTTTTTTAATTTATTCGGAGTGTGGCTCAGACATGATTGCATTAAGAACTGAACAAGTCATTTTCTGCTTCATTAAAACCACAGACACTGAGACCAGCGTCTGCAGGAGACACCATCACAGCTACCATCAACAGATGCAGCTTTAACAGACAGAATATGAGTGCTTATTCAAACCATCTGTGAGTGTGTTTTGTAAACGTCTTATCTCTTTTAAAACAAATAAGAGAGACCAGACCTGAGAGAGACCTGAGAGACACCAGAGAGAGACTAAAGATCATTGTGGGTCCTCCATCAGTCTTGTTGGTCCATCAAGAGCAGGACTAGAGCTGTGAGGCCCACAGTCATCAGTCTCGGTGCCTCTGTGTAGATCACACGTCTGTCCTCGGGCTGGAGTGTTCTGAGGCTTTAAGCGGGGAGTCAGGAAGGAGCGATCCTGTTTGTCAGCATGATTTTTTTGTTTAACAGGCCTCCCTGCGCGATTGCAAATGTACTCAAGGGACTCCCATACCGTGGCTCACATATATAATATTATATAGGGATCAGGAGCTTTCTGACCCGACCCACCCGCACCTGACATGACTCATATTTTTGAGGCATCCAACCCGCCCGAAACCGCGGGACCCGCGGGTTGACTGCGGGTTTCGGGCCGACCCGCGCATCTCGCATGTCCTGTTCAGGGCTGCAGGAGCAATTGTCCATTATTTTAATTGGACTTCTGGTCCATGCACACTGTAAAAAAGAAAAAGTTAGTTCAACTCAAAATTTCAAAGCAACCAGCTGCGAAGGATTTTTGAGTTGAAGGCATTAACTTAATTCTTCAAGTTTTGAAGAACTACACTTATTAAGTTGTGTCAGTTAAGTTTTCCAAGTTCTGCCAACTAAGTGTTTAAATTCAAGTTACTGGAAATTTCAAGTCTGTAAAAACTTACTTTTTTAAGTTCAGATTACTGTCCCCTACAATAACTTACTATTTTGAGTTTAAATTAGCCCCCACATTAAAAGATCATGATGTTTATTTATATAGCGCATTTCATGGACCAAGGTCACTTGGGTAGGGGAAACCGGAGCACCCGGAGGAAACCTATGCAGACACAGAGAACATGCCAATTCCACACAGAAAGGCCCTGTCCCGACCGGGATTCGAACCCAGGACCTTCGTGTCAAGAAGCGAGAGTGCTATCCACTCAGCCACCGTGCCGCACACACTGTGAACCAGAGGGGAAACTTAATGTTTCTACTGGGCGGCAGTAGCTCAGTTGGTAGAGCTTTGGCCTTTGAGCCAGAAGGTCGTGGGTTCAAGCCCCGCTCAAGACTTTCACCATCGACTCCCACTGACTACTGTCGTTGTGTCCTTGGCAAGACACTTAACCTCTGGGAACACCAGCCACAGTGGGGCGGCTGCGGCTGTAAAGTGCCAAACTGCCGTTGTGTCCTTAGGCAAGACACTTCACCCCCATTGCCTAGAATGAGTCTGGTCTGTGTGTGAATGGTTGGTGGTGGTCGGAGGGGCCGATGGCGCATACTGGTTGCCTCGCTTCTGTCAGTGTGCCCCAGGGCAGCTGTGGCTACAGCAGTAGTTTATCACCACCGTGTATGGAGTGAATGAATAATGACACATGTGAAGCGTCTTTGAGTGTCCAGAAAAGCGCTATATAAAACCGATGCATTATAAGACTGACCCAGAGAATATACAGGGCTACTTTGGCTTGGCCCTGTCGATTACGGTTGGTAAAAATAAATATTGTCATTTGCTTCTGTCCTGTTAGTCAAAATAAAACTTATCACGACTGAATAGTTTCTCCCTGTAAAACTAAAGCTCATTTCATGGCTTTGGTCATCACATACAAAACTGTTGAACTCGTTCAAAACCAAAATCTGTCAATCTGATTTCATACAATACTTTATCTTTTTACATCCTGAACATTTTTCCTAACACGACAAGGTGTGTTTTTTTATTGTTTACATTTGTCATAGTTCTACCATAATGATTGTGAGATTTCATAACACTTTTAAGCAACTTTTGTTAAAGTTAAACTCATCATTCTATGAGATTTCATAACACTTTGAAGCAACTTTTGTTAAAGTTAAACTCATCAATCTATCAATGTGCAGAAGCCAGTACTTTTCCCTTGTTTTGTCTATCTGAAGGCCAAGCTACAAGCACACCGTGGAAGCTGCTGATTGGAGGTCTCCATGCCTCCGCTCTGTATAATACACTTGCATTCTGTTGTATCTGTGATCGTGTGCTTTGATCGTGCTGTCTCTACCATCGACAATAAAACATGTCTTCTGTCTGAATTAAAGACGCGATCCCAGACTATGCCATCTTCTTCAGGTGGTGGAAGGATGCAGGCCTTGTCTGTAACATCTAGAGAACAGAAGACTTTTTTTTTTACACAAAAAGTGTTTGTTTTTTTAAGCCAAAACTGAAAAACCTCAAGAGAATGCATCTGGATCAGCACTTGGACAATCTGCACAGCCCCTGATTCCACTCAGGCTGTGAGCTGCTGAGACATGGAAAATACCATCGTCCTCTTTTGCATGGACATGATTTGGAACAATTGGATTTCTGAATTTGGACATCATTTGGACTGAATTGGATTTTTGAATCTGGACACTAAAGCTGAAACGTGTGATTGAAAGACGCGTCACATAAGAATTCATGGCTCGACACAACAAATGCAGCCTGAAGAAACCAACACGGAGAAGTGGGAGAGACTGTTTTCAAAGCAATATCTGAAACCACCATCGACTGATGAAGTTTGGTATTTTACTGAAGATTGTTGACAAGTTTTATGAAAGATCTGAAAATGTTTTATGAGTTTTCTGAGTTTTTGAAGTATTCCGAGTTCTGAGTTTTTTTGAAGTACCGAGTGAAGTACCGAGTTTAAGTATTGAGTTATGATGTTATGTTGCTGTTTATCGATCCTGATGGTCACACGTGAATGTATGACCAGAGGGGGGAATGTGAGATTTCATAACACTTTGAAGCAACTTTTGTTAAAGTTAAACTCATCATTCTATCAATGTGCAGAAGCCAGTACTTTTCCCTTGTTGTGTCTATCTGAAGGCCAAGCTACAAGCACACCGTGGAAGCTGCTGATTGGAGGTCTCCATGCCTCCGCTCTGTATAATACACTTGCATTCTATTGTATCTGTGATCGTGTGCTTTGATCGTGCTGTCTCTACCATCGACAATAAAACATGTCTTCTGTCTGAATTAAAGACGCGATCCCAGACTTTGTCATCTTCTTCAGGTGGTGGAGAATGCGGGCATTGTCTGTAACATCTAGAGAACAGAAGACTACTTTTTTTTTTACACAAAAAGTGTTTTTTTTTTAAGCCAAAACTGAAAAACCTCAAGAGAAACAATGCATCTGGATCAGCACATGGACAATCTGCACAGCCCCTGATTCCACTCAGGCTGTGAGCTGCTGAGACATGGATAATACCATCGTCCTCTTTTGCATGGACATCATTTGGAACAATCTGGATTTCTGAAATTGGAAATAATTTGGACTGAATTGAATTGCTGAATCTGGACACTGAAGCTGAAACGTGTGATTGAAAGACACGTCACAGAAGAATTCATGGCTCGACACAAATGCAGCCTGAAGAATCAACACGGAGAAGTGGGAGAGACTGTTTTCAAAGCAATATCTGGAACCACCATCGACTGATGAAGTTTGGTATTTTACTGAAGATTGTTGACAAGTTTTATGAAAGATCTGAACATGTTTTATGAGTTTTCTGAGTTTTTGAAGTATTCCGAGTTCTGAGTTTTTTGAAGTACCGAGTTTATGAGTTTTTGAAGTATTGAGTTATGATGTTATGTTGCTGTTTATCGATCCTGATGGTCACACGTGAATGTATGACCAGAGGGGGGAATGTGAGATTTCATAACACTTTGAAGCAACTTTTGTTAAAGTTAAACTCATCATTCTATCAATGTGCAGAAGCCAGTACTTTTCCCTTGTTGTGTCTATCTGAAGGCCAAGCTACAAGCACACCGTGGCAGCTGCTGATTGGAGGTCTCCATGCCTCCGCTCTGTATAATACACTTGCATTCTGTTGTTCGTGTTGTTCGTGCTGTCTCTACCATCGATAATAAAACATCTCTTCTGTTGGAATTTATGACACGATCCCAGACTTGTCATCTTCTTCAGGTGGTGGAAGAATGCGGGCCTTGTCTGTAACATCTAGAGCAGCCATTCCCAAACTCAGTAACACCGAGGCCCCCTTAAAAATCTGACGGGTCTGCGTGGCCCCCCCAAAATAATAACCAAGAAGACAACATTAAGAATAGGCTCTTCTGGTTATTTTATTTTGGGGAAATAGCCTCTGCTACAAACATCGTAATACAAAAATGATTACAGTGGATTATTCAAGTCAAATAATGAACACAAATATTTTAATATTACAAACAAAACATTATAAATTTAACATTAAATAATTATATTATTTTTTTTATGACCTCCCGCGGCCCCCCTGCAGTACCCTCGCGGCCCACCAGGGGGCCGCGGACCCCACTTTGGGAGACACTGATCTAGAGAACAGAAGACTACTTTTTTTTTACACAAAATGTGGTTTTTTTTAAAGCCAAAATTGAGAAACCTCAAGGGAAACTATGCTTTTGGACCAGCACACATGGACAATCTGCACAGCCTCTGATTCCACTCAGGCTGTGAGCTGCTGAGACATGGACAATACCATCGTCCTCTTTTGCATGGACATCATTTTGAACAATTGGATTACACAATTTGGACAGAATTTGGACTGAATTGGATTGCTGAATCTGGACACTGAAGCTGAAACATGTGATTGAAAGACACGTCACAGAAGAATTCATGGCTCGACACAAATGCAGCCTGAAAGAATCAACACGGAGAAGTGGGAGAGACTGTTTTCAAAGCAATATCTGGAACCATCGACTGATGAAGTTTGGTATTTTACTGAAGATTGTTGACAAGTTTTATGAAAGATCTGAACATGTTTTATGAGTTTTTGAAGTATTCCGAGTACCGAGTGAAGTACCGAGTTTATGAGTTGTTGAAGTATTGAGTTATGATGTTATGTTGCTGTTTATCGATCCTGGTGGTCACACGGGAATGTGTGACCAGAGGGGGGAATGTGAGATTTCATAACACTTTTAAGCAACTTTTGTTAAAGTTAAACTCATCATTCTATCAATGTGCAGAAGCCAGTACTTTTCCCTTGTTTTGTCTATCTGAAGGCCAAGCTACATGGCACCGTGGCAGCTGCTGATTGGAGGTCTCCATGCCTCCGCTCTGTATAATACACTTGCATTCTGTTGTTCGTGTTGTTCGTGCTGTCTCTACCATCGACAATAAAACATGTCTTCTGTCTGAATTTAAGACGCGATCCCAGACTATGTCATCTTCTTCACTGTCTATGGTCCAGTCCGAATGTCTATGGTCCTGTCAGAAGAGTGTCTATGGTCCGCAGGTCTATGATCCGCGTGTCTCCTGTGTCTATGGGTTCTGTCCGCGTGTCTATGGGTTCTGTCTGCGTGTCTATGGGTTCTGTCCGCGTGTCTATGGGTTCTGTTTGCGTGTCTATGGGTTCTGTCCGCGTGTCTATGGGTTCTGTCTGCGTGTCTATGGGTTCTGTCCGCATGTCTATGGGTTCTGTCTGCGTGTCTATGGGTTCTGTCTGCGTGTCTATGGTCCTGTTTGCGTGTCTATGGTCCTGTTCACGTGTCTGTGGGTTCTGTCCGAATGTCTATGGGTTCTGTCCACGTGTCTATGGGTTCTGTCCACGTGTCTATGGGTTCTGTCCGCATGTCTATGGGTTCTGTCCGCATGTCTATGGGTTCTGTCCACGTGTCTATGGGTTCTGTCCGCATGTCTATGGGTTCTGTCCGCATGTCTATGGGTTCTGTCTGCGTGTCTATGGGTTCTGTCCGCGTGTCTATGGTCCTGTTCACGTGTCTACGGGTTCTGTCCGAATGTCTATGGGTTCTGTCCGCATGTCTATGGGTTCTGTCCGCATGTCTATGGGTTCTGTCCGCATGTCTATGGTCCTGTTCGCGTGTCTATGATCCTGTTCACGTATTTATGGTCCTGTCTATGGTCCTGTTCACGTGTCTATGGTCCTGTCTATGGTCCTGTTCGCGTGTCTATGGTCCTGTTCACGTGTCTATGGTCCTGTCTATGGTCCTGTTCACGTGTCTATGGTCCTGTTCACGTGTCTATGGTCCTGTTTGCGTGTCTATGGTCCTGTCTATGGTTCTGTCCGCCTGTCTATGGTCCTGTCTATGGTCCTGTTACGGCGGCTGTCACAAAGCGGCCGCAGCTGCTCCCGGGGTCAGAGCGGAGGATGTATCGTAACGTTCGGTTTATCAAAACAAATCACAATTTTTAATGTTTAAAACTAGTGAATTTCACCTAGACATTTATTGTATTTTACTCCCCATGTGAAGCGTCTTTGAGTGTCCAAAAAAGCGCTATACAAGTTCGATGTATTATTATTATTATTATTAGATATTTTCAGAAATTATAGACAAGATGTATAATAATTATTTAATGAAAACACAATTTAGCCAAACAAATGACACTCGACCCATTTTCACTGTTTACTCGGAACGTGCCAGCGAGAAATCCGACGGGTTTTCCCAGATCACATATGCCCACATCTGTGTCTTGTGAGGGCCGATTGTGGCTCTTTTGGCCGAGAGAGAGGCACGCTTGTTTTTTCTTCATAATCTAGAGTCTGCAGTTTTTATTCAAACTTAAAGCTGCACTAACTGACTTTGGTATTTTGAAGCCTCAGACTCGCTGGCCTCTCTCTTTCTGCTCCCCTCCCCGCACCCACGAAGCTATCGCCCCCCACACACACTCACTGTTGTTTACGGAGCTAGCGTCTCCCAATATGGATAATACATGGATATGGATTTGCACGTGGATGGCGTGACCATAGAACGATAGAACCGGGAAGCGCCGAGGAACGGGACTTTCTTTTGGATGGCTGTCTCGCTGTGTAAGCAGTAACCAGTGACGAAGACGAGGAAGCTTCAGGTTAGCTCCGCCGCTTGTTGTGCTAACTCAGCCGTCTATGCTAACGGAGACCTGTAGATTTCTCACGAAAGTGGGGGCCAGTGGTCCGCTGTGATTGTTCAAAATCAGAGACCCGAAACACATCTCTTCCTTGTTTCATCAAAACTCGATCTAAAACATAATGTCACGCCAGCACAAATCTGCGCTACTTTTTCTTCAAAAGGACGTATATCCCAATGCACTGCATGGACAGGGATAGCATTTTCGTAATGAATATGAAAATAAAGTCACTTAGTGCAGCTTTAAAATAGATCTAGACTTTCAGACAAAGCTGAAATAGGTTAAAATGTATACAAATCCTTTAAGATACGCCCTTAGATCAACTATCAGAATCAGAATCATTTTAATTGCCACGTAAGTAACAGGAAGTCACAGACTTGGAAATTGCTTTGGCTCAGTGCAACAGTCAGAGAGAGATAATAAAAAATAAAGAATAAAAAACGCTTCTAAGGAATACATTTAAATTTAAAATAGAGTTACAGTTACTATTCACAATATACAAGTGCACATGGTGCACACAATGTAAGGTGACAGCAGTACAGTGAAGTAAAGTGACGTATGATGGGCAGTAAAGTGACTTTATAAAGGGCGGGGGGACAGGTTAAGAAGTGTTCAAGAGTCCAACAGCAGAGGGGAAGAAACTGTTCTTGTGGCGGGAGGTTCTAGTCCTGATGGACCGCAGTCTCCTGCCTGAGGGGAGTGGTTGGAATAGTCCATGTGCAGGGTGAGAGGGGTCGGCTGTGATACGACCAGCCCGGCCTCGAGCTCGGGCGACGTACAGGTCCTGCAGCGATGGAAGGCTGCGGCCGATCACTTCCTCTGCAGAGCGCACAATGCGCTGTAGTCTCTGTTTGTCCCTGACTGTGGCTCCAGCGAACCACACGGTGATGGAGGAGGTGAGGATGGACTCGATGATGGCCGTGTAGAACTGCACCAACATCTGTGCAGGCAGCTTGGCTTTCCTGAGCTGCCGCAGGAAGTACATCCTCTGCTGGGCCTTCTTGATGAGGGAGCTGATGGTCGGCTCTCACTTGAGGTCCTGGGTGATGGTGGTGCCCAGGAAACGGAAGAACATGAACTAAATCAGCCGCAGGTGCCAAGAAAACAGGCAGTAGGTCCATGGGAACGGTGGGACGGATGTTCATAAGCTCCTCACGGGTGTAGGAACAACAAATAAAAATATATGTTAATAATTTAGATCAAAGTTTAGACCGTAAATGTTGAAATCTTACTTCTACAGCTTTAACAAATGAAGAACAATCGTCCCCGAAGAGATGATGTGGATGTCCAAGTAGAAGGATGGCCCTCTTAAAAGAGTGAGTTGTCCGAGTTCTCCAAGAAAGAAAGAAAAGATTAATACAAATCCTCAAACTGAAAAACATTATGTAATCTGGATGAAATTTCCACCAAAACTGTAAAAATGGGTCCTAGTTAGTTTCTATTATTAAAGATCTTTCATAATCTTTTATTATAAAAGGTGGCATGAGAGTGAGCAGAGAGAGCGACGCGAGCAGAGTTGTAGCAGAGGAGAGAGACTGTGAGCAGAGAGACGTTGAGCAGAGATGTCGTGAGCTTGAGAGAGATGTGAGCGAGAGAGACGGTGAGCAGAGAGAGACGTGAGCAGAGAGAGTCCGGTGGTGGAGAGAGAGTTGAGCAGAGAGAGACGTGAGCAGAGAGAGACGTGGCAGAGAGAGACGTGAGCAGAGAGAGACGTAGCTGAGAGAGACGGTGAGCAGAGAGAGAGAGTGTGAGCAGAGAGAGTGAGAGGTGAGCAGAAGAGGGTGAGAGGGAGAGGTGAGGCAGGAGGGACAGAGGTGAGCTGCGGGGAGAGGTGTAGCTGGAGGGAGAGGTGGCAGAGGGAGGGGAGCAGAGAGGAGGTGAGCAGAGAGAGAGGTGAGCAGAGGAGAGAGGTGAGCAGAGAGACGCGAGCAGAGAGAGAGAGCCTGCGAGCAGAGAGAGTGAGAGTGAGCAGAGAGAGACGTGTGCCGAGTGAGACCGTGAGCAGAGTGATGGAGCTGAGAGACGTGAGCAGAGAGAGAGCAGGAGACTGTGAGCAGAGAGAGAGCATGAGAGAAAACGTGAGCTGAGAGAGTGACGCGAGCAGAGAGAGAGCCAGAGAGACGTGTGCAGAGATGTGAGCAGATAGAGACCGTGAGCAGAGAGAGAGCAGAGAGACAGTGAGAGAGGAGAGAGCAAGAGAGAGACTTTGTGCAGAGAGACGAGACGCGAGCAGGAGAGAGTAGACGCCGAGCAGAGATGAGAGAGACGCCGCAGAGAGAGAGAGAGCGAGCAGAGATGAGAGAGACCGCCGAGCAGAGAGGTGAGACGTGAGATGCGAGAGAGTCGTGTGCAGACTAGAGAGAGATGCGGTGAGCAGAGAAGAGAGAGAGAGGATGAAGTCAGAGTATGGTGAGCAGAGAGAGAGGAGGTGAGGCAGAGATGAGAGAGGTGTAGCAGAGCAGAGTGAGAGAGGTGAGCAGTGGAGTGGAGACAGTGAGCAGAGAGAGAGAGACGTGAGCGAGAGACTAGACGCGGCAGAGAGAGAGATGAGAGCCGAGAGAGAGTCGGAGCAGAGAGAGCGTGCAGAGAGAGAGAGGAGAGAGAGACAACTGGGAGCATGAGAGATGAGTGAGCAGAGAGAGAGAGGCCAGTGGAAGGGGCAGACGAGAGAGCCGTGTGCAGAGGAGAGAGACGTGAGCAGAGAGATAGACGCGAAGCAGAGAGAGAGATGCGAGCAGATGAGAGAGACGCGAAGCAGAGGTGACGCGTGCAGAGAGAGTGAGATAGTGACGTGTGCAGAGTGAGACGTGAGCAGAGAGAGAGAGGCGTGAGCACAGAGAGAGAGGTGAGCATGAGAGAGAGTGAGAGGTGAGCAGAGACGTGAAGCAGAGAGTAGAGACATGTGAGCAGAGATGACGTGAGCAGTATGAGAGAGACGTGAGCAGAGATGAGAGGTGAGATAGAGAGGACGCGTGACAGAGAGAGTAGAGGTGAGCACGAGCGAGAGAGGGTGGCAGAGAGAGAGACGTGTGCAGATGAGAGAGACGGGAGCAGAGAGAGTGAGGTGACAGGAGAGAGAGAGACGCGAGCATGGAGAGAGAGAAGAGAGAGGTGAGCAGAGAGAGAGAGACGGCGAGCAGATGACGCGGAGAGTGTTAGAGTCACGCGTGTCTATGGTCCCGCGCTCGGAGCCCAGACGGACCAGTTGCGTTCACTGACCTGTCAGAGCGGGGTCACCGCAGCTGCGTCTCGGGGCCAGACAGAGCGGAGGATGTAACGAAAAGTTCGGTTTATCAAATCAGTATCACAATTATTTACGTATAACACTAGTGAATTTCACCTAGATTGTTTCAGACATTAAAGACAAGCTTGTTATATAATAATTGGTTTAATGAAAAAACAATTTTGCCCAAGCAAACCAAAAGATGTGCCTCAGGTAAAGAAATTCGAACCTGGGTTCTCCTAGGTCCCTGTACATTTAATGCTAAACCATGTGGGCCAACATAGCACCTATGGTGTAGACAGGGTTTGCACGCAGTCTTATACCTGAGCGTATAAGTCGCTGGCAGAGCTTAAAGCGGGACTTAGCATGCCACCTTGTGGCGATTAAGAGTGTACTTTTTTCACGCAGGCTGCGGTGATTCCGTGAAGCTTGTGTGAATGAAGTCGAACAAAACGGGAATGGGACTACGGTAAATATAATCGGGGCTACTAAAGGGAACTTGTCTAATGTATAATAACAGTTTTGTGTCTAGCAACTTCAAAGGACAGGAGGAGGTGTTTTGGAAACATCAAAAAAAACATAATAATATCTTTGGATATTAGTAAAATCTAATGTTTTGCCGTGTTTGCCATATTGTTGCCCTGTTGTATGGAAGCCGTTCCGCCTGTAAAAAAAAAATAAAGCCCCCGCCTATCAGGAAATCTAAATTTTGACTTTAAAGTCAAAAATTTCGACTTTTTTAAAAGTCTCAAAATTTTCGACTTAAAGTCAAAATCTTCGGAGTTTTCAACTGGCGCCCATGTTGCAGTTGTAAAACTAGTATGTGTTGTTGTCTGATACGGTTCTCTGGTCATCCCTGTTTATAGATCTATGTCATGGGTCATCCTCATTCCTGCAGTTTATGTGAAGATTCAATGATAGTTAGCAGCAATAAGGTTGTGGGTTAGTAAATCGCGTTATAATACAAACGGTCTCTTCCGTTTAAGATATAGAATCCGCTCAGAAGCCTCTAATTTAGTTTATCTAAAGGGACTGTGGTAAGATTAATAATTAAAACTCATGTGGCTGTTCAATGTCATTGAGCATCAACTGGTGCCGTGCCTGGTCTGTATCACGGCTATCGATGGATGCACCCTGAAATGCAGTGAATTTTTATTGTGACTGACTGATGTGACCGTTCGCGATTACTGGATTGTGACGGAGGTCCGCAGACAGAGGAGGAGAACCACAGACAGAGGCAGGAGAACCACAGAAGAGGCAGGAGAACCACAGACAAGTGGCAGGGAAGAACCACAGACGTGAGGAGAACCACAGTCAGGGGCACTGACAATATTAACCTTTGGAATTGCGTTCGTGCATTGAAAGAGTATGTGACGTGTGTTGTGCGTGCTGGGGGGTGATGCTGATGGAGCTGTGGGGTATAAGTTGTTGGCGTGGATGGCAAGAACACAGATGAATACAGGGACTTAAGTACTTGTCTGATTATTTTTATTGGTGACCAAAATAAAGCCCACGCCTCTTTTTAGCAAACAATCCGGGAAATAACTCCGCAGATAAACAGTGAGGGTCTTTGTAAAGGCGTTTGAAATAGATAAACCCATTATAGATGCCATGAATATATCCCCCGTACTCAAACAAGTAAGAAAGCGCCATCCTTTCTGCCGTGGAATACTCGGCTCCGTGTGGACCCCTCTCAGGACATGTTTCTGGTCAGAGTGTCTTATAGCAGATTGGTTGGAATGTTCGATGGACTACAATTTTTCCTTTGATTTATTATTAAAAACGTATTTTGCTCACAGTATTTGTTACTAGTCGAAATAAGTAAGTCGTTTTTGATTTATATGCTGTTTATATGGGTAAATTGAATCTTAACATATATAATTAAAAAGACAAGCTCCTCCATGCCTCACTACGACGCGGTCTGGGGCTGTTAACAGGAATTTTTTACAGAATCAATCAAACTTTATTTCTGGCTATCTTCAAGGATGCAGTGGTCGCTGTCAGCATTATCTTCACATAATCTGCAGGTGAAGGACGTCCAGAGGACCGTTCCAGACACAATCAACACATAATTTTTGAACTTTTATAGTCCGAAATTTTGACCTTTTAAAGCGTATTTTGACTTTAAAGTCGAATTTTAGTTGACTGTTTAAAAGTCAACAATTTTGACTTTCTGTAGGGGCTTTTTTTTGTTTTTTACATGGCGGAAACGGGTTTCCATACTTTAGTGTTGAAAACATGCCATTTGAAAATTCACTCTGGTATTGTTCAGGGGGGCGGAGCAACTGTAGAGGGGGGCCTCTACTATTTATATTTATATATCTATTTATATATTTTTTACTACCTATATATATTTTATTTATATATATTTTTTTATATTATATTTATATATATTTTATTTATATATATTTATATATATTTTTATTTTTATATATTTTATATATTTTATTTATATTTTTTATTGAGTTATATATTTTTATTTATATATATTTATATATTTTATTTATATATACTATATATATTTTCTATATATATTTATTTAGATATATTTTGATATATATATTTTAAAATTTTATATTTATTTATATATATATATATTTATATATTTTATATATATTTATATATATAGAATTTTTTTAATATATAAAAATTGTTGGCATCCCTAAAACTACTTATTTTTTGTGCACTTTACTTTTCTAAAATGCCACTATTTGCATAGCTTTCATGTGCATTTTTTTTGTTTTGGTTCCATGCCCATGTTTGTGAACAAAGGATGGAAAAATTTTTTTTTCTTTTATCCGATTAATTGAAGAAAATAATCGACTGATTTAATTGATAGTTAATATTCGTTAGTTGCAGCCCCTATAAAAAAGAATTAAATGTGAAATCCAACTAGATTTTTTTTTCTTATGTTTAATTTTTAGAGAAAAGAGGACGGGGTAACCATCACGTCCGTTTAACATTTTCAAGGGCATTTAATCTAATTAAACTTCTTTTTTGGTTCAACAATTCCGTTTTTATATCAAGTGATTTTATGTATGTTGTGTTAAACCAGGTTTATCTTGTGGGATTCCCCTTTTTCTGATTCAGGACATTTCCTTGCTTGGACGTCTCACAGTTGAATGGTCCAATCTTGAGACTGATTTGTTGTCGTTTATAAGGTGGTCTGTGTTTGAAATATTTTATCTAATCCGATGATAGTTATTTAGTGTTTAAGTTATAACCTTTTAATAGTCCAGATACTTTAATTGTCTATTACTGTGAACACACTCACTGTGTCATTTCTCACTTCGTCCACCTTCAATGTCAAACACATTATAATTATTTTGACGTGTCTTTGTTGTGTTGTTGGCCAGATCTTCAACAGTCTTCTACAGAATTGGATGTTCTCCTGTGACAGGTGAAAGACCTGCAGCCTCTGCTTCTGATTCTAGGACCCACCACAGAACTCACTCAGGAGAAATACCATACAAGTGTGTTCTGTGTGGAACATGTTTTACTAGAAAAGAATATCTTCATGGTCACAGCAGAATCCACACTGGAGAAAAAACCCCTTCAGCTGTGACGTTTTAGTGATCAGAGTTTTAGCAAGAGGGTCTCCTCAAAGAACTTTCAGAAGATCCACTCAGTGAGAGAAACCATTGGAGTGTGGACCAGTTGTGAAAAAACATTTAGCGAGAAAATACCACTCTCACACACATCAAGCATGTCCACACAGGGAGAGAATCCTCACCAATGTGACCTAGTGTGAAAAGACTTTTACACGTTTATCTGCCCTCACTGTGCTACAGCAATCCACAACTGGAGATAAACCCATTCGTCTGTGGAGACTTGGAAGAGTCGTTTTCTCACTCTTCCAACTACAAAAGTTCCCCCATGAGTGAATCCACACGGAGAAAAACCCTTCAGCTGTGACTAATGTGGTCAGAGTTTTTCTCAAAGTGGTACTCTCAAAGAAAATCAGAGGATCCACACTGGAGAAAAACCCTTCCAGCCGTGTGACGATTGTGATCAGAGTTTTAGACAAGAGGGTCACTCTAACAACATCAGAGGATCCACACTGGAGAGAAACCTATTTGAGTGTGACCAGTGTGAAAAAACAAGTTAGGAGAAAATACCAGCTCACCCAACTTCAGCTTGTCCACACAGGAGAGAAACCTCACCCAATGTGCCCAGTGTGTAAAAGACTTTTACTCGTTTATCTACCTCACTGTGCATACAGAATCCACACTGGAGTTAAAACATTCGGCTGTGGAGACTGTGGGAAGACGTTTTACTCCAACTCTTCCAACTACAAATAGTCATGGAGAATCCACACTGGAGAAAAACCCTTCTGCTGTGACGATTGTGATCAGTGTTTTTCTCGCAGTGGTAATCTCAAAGATAATCAGAGGATCCACACTGGAGAGAACCATTTGTCTGTGAAAAGTGTGGAAAGTCTTTTATCACAAATTGGTCAAATCTTCTATCGACAACATTATAAACCGGCAGAGAGCAGCTCTGACAGCCTTCTCGGAACAAAAGTGTAGGAGACAATGAGCTGAGGCGGCATCCTGTGAGCCCTAGAGTCAGGACTCTTCAGGTATCTCACTTCATCCTGGTACACACATGTGCTGAGACCACTGAGAGGATATGTGTGCTCGTTGTTCACTGTTTTATGGTGTTTATTGGACGTTATGTAAAATTCATTTGTTTTGTTAATTGTTGTTTATTAAAAATTCAAATGGGGTGTTTGTGAACAAAGTAAAAGTTGACATTTTCTTGATCTGTCTTTGATTCTTTCTGTGATGGTTTCTTAGTTTTCCTTTTACACTTTCTGTGCTTCACCTTTTGTTTCATATCATGGGTTCACGTGTGCAAAAGGTGGATTTCATATAGTGCTAGAGCCAGAGAAGAAAACCCTCTTACTGTAAAAGGAGAGGAGGGGACTGTTGACTTTGTCTTTTCATTGTTTTTTATTGACTTAATAATGAACATGTATAATCACTCCCTATGAGAGAGACCTGAGGGAGGCTTTTTGGTTGTAGATGAGATAGAGAACACCTTATTGGTTCCCACAGTGGGGAAATGTCGGTGTTTGTATGCATGCAGCGCACAGACAGAAGAGGATGAGCACACAGAGCATCGCGGATACAAGCGGTCGAAATGAGCTTCCTCCGGCCAGAGTGGCTGGGCGCTCCCTTAGAGATAGGGTGAGGAGCTCAGTCACACGGGAGGAGCTCGGAGTAGAACCGCTGCTTCTCCACGTCGAGAGGAACCAGTTGAGGTGGCTCGGGCATCTGTTCCGGATGCTTCCTGGACGCCTCCCTGGGGAGGTGTTCCGGGCACGCCCCACCGGGAGGAGGCCCCGCGGAAGACCCAGGACACGCTGGAGGGACTATGTCTCTCAGCTGGCCTGGGAACGCCTTGGGGTCCCCCCGGACGAGCTGGAGGAAGTGTGTGTGGATAGGGAAGTCTGGGCGTCTCTGCTTAGACTGCTGCCCCCGCGACCCGGCAACGGATAAAGCGGAAGAAAATGGATGGATGGATGGATATATATATATATTTATATAAAATCACTGACATTTTGCTTAATGAATACATTCACAACTATCACTTTAATTTTCACATAAAAATAAAATAACAGACAATGCAGTTACGTAATATTGTGTACAGACAAGTATGTAAAGCTCATTGAATCAGTGAGTTGCAATGATTTATCAGATCCACCAGGCGTCAGTATAGAGCAGTACAAGTAACACTGTTGCGGCACAGTATCAATACAGTTCGTTGGATGTGCCGAAACGATACGTGAGGTTTCATTTACCCATCACTAAATTTTACCAACAAATAAAGGCAAGCTGCTCTTCGGAAATCCGCCATCTTCTCTGGACTACACCGGCAACAGAGAAGCTCCTCCCACCAGCGTCAAAAGCTTCAAGCACCAAAATGACAAAAATTACCCGGCGTCAGCTGATGCGCGTCAAAAGCTTTTGGTCTGAACGCGCCTTAAGGGCGTTGCTATGGGGTTATTTCGATTTGGGGGGATCAGACAAAAAAAACAACAACCGATTTTGAAACCTTTAGTAGTTCTCTTCTAATATAAAATGGTATTAAAACTGTATTTCTAAATAAATCAAACCCGTCATAAGGTCTTTAAATGTTAATCGAAGAATAATTATACATATACATTCTTCACACACGTGCACGGAAATTTTCAGAATTTTCTGGTCTTGTCTTCATGACAAAAATACTATTTCTCCGCGTCAAAAAGCGATCGTGAAAAACCCGGAAGTAGTTCCGGCCGCTCAATAAACGCAAATGCCAATCAATCAACGCAATGAATTGTTAATCGGAGAGTACTTTATACATATCCAGTCTTAATACAAGTGCACGGAAGTTTTCAGAATTTTCCGTTTACGTTTTCATGACGCGCGTTGGGGTCCGCTTTGCCCTGTCGGTACTTATTTTCCGATAATGACCTGCGTAATATACGTTATCCCTTACGTATTCAGCACAAACAGCAAAACAATAAAAGTAGTAAATATCTGAGACAAACATGAACTATTTACAAGTGCAGGAGGAATGGAACAGACGCGATGAGCTACGATTCAAACAAAGACAGGAACAGTGCAAAAGAAACGACTGCACAGTTTATAAGTTATATATAAGTTAGATATGCAACAGAACTCTAGTCCACAGTCTCCGCATATATCAGGCTCTGCCATGAGCCCAGTCTGCTCCATAGCGCCTCGTCCATTGTCCCTGCTGCAGCCGCTTCATAGCCTGGCTCTGCCAGACCCTTGTAGTTCCGCCATGCTCCACCAGAGGCGTTTGGCTGAACCACATGGGTCTGGTATCGAGCCAAGCCCCGGCGATCCAAGATGGCGCCCTATTCAAATGAATGGTTGTGCTCAGTGGCGCTTTGTGACGGCATGGGGGCTGAAAGATTAGCGGAAGTTGCCTGAAACTCGCAAAGATCTATGGGAAACTCGCTTGTATTTGGGCATCGTCTGGTCCTCCCGGTTCTGTGCAGTGGATGATCTCCATGGATGTATTATATTAACTGGATAGGGTATTACTAGCTTGTAGCTGAATAACTCACGTGCTCAGGGGATTCTCGCGGTACTGCAGACTGAACCAGACTAAATTCACGTGGGCTACCCAGAAATTTTCCCCATAGAACTCAATGCATATTAAAACAGCTCAACCTCAGCTGACAGAGAACCTACAGCTTTCATAAAGGTCGGATTTTGTGGGGATTTTAGTGTCCCTTGTCATCCTGAACTTTTTTTCTTCTTAAATCCTTCGGTTTTGTTTAAATCCACACTTTAGTGCCACAAACTCTGCTCGTCTGGCTCTCGCTCTAACTCCCGCTCTGTGATGAACTGCTCTGATTGGTCAGAGCGCGGCCGAGCCCCTCTGTGCACGTGCGTGAGACCCGGTGTGAGACCCACACACGCGTGTTTGACGCAACGCATTATGGGAGATCATCCACTGCGCAGAACCGGGAGGACCAGACGATGCCCAAATACAGGCGAGTTTCCCATAGATCTTTGCGAGTTTCAGGCAACTTCCGCTAATCTTTCAGCCCCCATGCCGTCACAAAGCGCCACTGAGCACAACCATTCATTTGAATAGGGCGCCATCTTGGATCGCCGGGGCTTGATGATCTCCCATAATGCGTTGCGCTAAACACGCGTGTGCGGGTCTCACACCGGGTCTCACGCACGTGCACAGAGGGGCTCGGCCGCGCTCTGACCAATCAGAGCAGTTCATCAGTGCGGCAGTTAGAGCGAGAGCCAGACGAGCAGAGTTTGTGGCACTAAAGTGTGGATTTAAACAAAACCGAAGGATTTAAGAAGAAAAAAAGTTCAGGATGACAAGGGACACTAAAATTCCCACAAAATCCGATCTTTATGAAAGCTGTAGGTTCTCTGTCAGCTGAGGTTGAGCTGTTTTAATATGCATTGAGTTCTATGGGGAAAATTTCTGGGTAGCCCACGTGAATTTAGTCTGGTTCAGTCTGCAGTACCGCGAGAATCCCCTGAGCACATGAGTTATTCAGCTACAAGCTAGTAATACCCTATCCAGTTATTATAATAGATCCATCTATTGAGCCCATAGCGAACGCCTTCCCCAGATTATTTTTTAATCGACCAATCAGGATAGCCGGTGTTACGTGGGGTTTGCACTGCCTTCTCAAGCTTCTCTCATGCAGCAGCGAGAGGAATCCAAGATGGCGGACGTAAAGTCCGTGAATCTTTTTAAAAGAGTAAATATGATCGAATTAAGACACGGATGTCACTTTTAATGCAATTTGATGCGAGATGTTGATATATGTGTGTTTTAAGAGTCAAATGTTCCTGTAAAGTTTGGTTGAAGCACTGGTTCAGTGTTCCTGTTTACACACTATGCAGCAGGGTTGCCAGGTTTGGTGGTTCCCGCATATTTTTTTCCAAGAGACTTTAATACAAGAGGTATTAAATAAACAGAAAGACAATAAACAGAATCATGATAGCCCAAGTTGATCATATTACGTTTTTAGCCAAAAAATCATACTGTCTTTTTTTTTGGGTATTCTCGTGGATTTTGGGTTGGAAAATCTTGCTGGGATTTGGCAACCTATGGGAGACGTGTGCTTCGATGTGAGTGGTTGAAAGCAGACTTCATTCAAGATAACGGACAAGTGGTCTATCCAATCACATACAAGGATTTTTTTACAAGGCCCTGCCTTCTGAAATCCAACCGCTATGGCTCAGTACCAGACTCATGTGTGAAGTGCAGCGAACTACATGGGTCTGGCGAGAGTCAGGTTAGCCGCTTCATGCTTCCGCCCAAAACACACACACGGACCAATCACAGCGGAGCTTCCTTGCAGTGACCCTTACGTAGTAAAAAAATGTCAATGCTGCCCGGCAGGCAACGTAAGGGCCTTGCGGTGACCAACGCGTTGCGCAAGTGACGTCACCTCCGTAAGCTCCGCGCTGCGCGAGTATAAACTAGGCTTAAAGGAAGAACCCAGACAGAGGTAACGTCTAGATCAGGTGTCTCCAACCTTTTTCACCCAGGGAGCTACTTTCCCGGGACGATCAAGGCAGAGAGCTACTCCTTTAAGCGGCTCTGGGGAAAAGTGTGGTGATATATCGATGTGAAAAAGGCCTGTCATCACATATTTGTTACTAGTGACAAATTAAAGCTGCACTAACTGACTTTATTTTTGTATTCATTACAAAAATGCTAACCATGTCCATGCAGTGCATTGGGATATACATCCTTTTGAAGAATAAGTAGCGCAGATTTGTGCTGGCGTGTCATTTAATTTTTAGATCGAGTTTTGATGCAACAAGGAAGAGAATGTGTTTTGGGTCCATATTGGGACCAATCACATTATACGCTTGACAGCTGGAACAAGTGGCAGCCCCTCTGTCTGTCGACCCTGTCCATTGAAGATTCGGAAGACGTATATATCTTTGGCTTTTTGGTGGTGGGGATCCTCCTGTTTGGGTTTGGAGCGGTTCTCTTCTACCACAAATTCGGAGGCATGGCAGTTCGCAAGATTCACGACCTGCTGGCCAACAAAATTGATGGGATGTACAAGGAGCTTAACCGAGTTGTGGTTGAGAGCGTTGTGGCTGGACAAAGAAGAGTGGTGTTAGTGGAACAGTTGATCAGAGATCTCGCAGCTCGTTCACTCGATGGGCATAAAACTCTGGAATTGAGATTGAATGACATTGTGTGTCACGCTTGAACTCTCTGACCCGGCTTGGATTTGCCCCTGTGTACGGGGTCTGAGGGCGCCGTAATTCGGTTTAATTGGATTTAATAGAATATCTGCCGGTTTTTGACTGCTAAAATGCATACTATATTGTCCCTCGTTACAGGAAGATGTGTTTTCTCCTTGCTGTGTCTTCTCCCCACTCTTATCTCACATTCCTCGGGCCAAGGCCATAATAATAAATCTGGTCTCTACAACAATTCACACTCTTTCAGTCAGTTCCAGCTTGGATCCCGCTCCCCCCGCCTCCCTCTGATCTCTCCCTCCCCTCCACTCCTCAATGTGTTTCCGACTCACCCCCTCCCTGACCCCGCCCCCCTCTGACAGCCACATTGGACCGGCAGCCGGAGGTGCTCATCCCGAGAAAAAAATCCGTGGTTTATACAAAGCACAATGTTTTCTATCCAACTGTCTGTTGTAACCTGAATGTTATTGCTCTCTGCTGTTTATTCTACTGTTTGTCGCATGGCGCCGGAAAGATGGCGCCGTGGCAAGAGCTCTGGTGTGTGTCGCCTTCTCTGTCTGGCGCACACCGGGGTAGTCTTGCACAGTTTTTCCAATGTGGTTTTACTGCAAATGGCAAATAAATGAATCTGAATCTGACCACTGGCCCTCACTTTCGTGAGAAATCTACAGGTCTCCGTTAACACAGACAGCTGAGTTAGCACAACAAGCGGCGGAAGCTAACCTGAAGCTTACTCGTCTTCGTCACCGGTTACTGCTTACACAGTGAAACAGCCAAAAGAAAGTCTTGTTTCTCCGCGCTTCCCGGTTCAATCATTCCATGGTCACGCCATCCACGTTCAAATGTGCCATCCTTATTGCTTGCTTGCAATCACGTGACGCATAAACTTCCGGTTGACGGAGTGGTGGTCAGGCCAGCAAGAGAAAATGCGACTCTTCCGAGTATTTTTTTGCTTTTTTGGATATTTCATGACACTTTGAAGCTACTGTGGTGAACGTTCGAACTCATCATTCTAACAATATGCATAAGGCAGAATTTTTCCACAAATGTTTTGGTAATATCAACGTTGAAGCTGCTGGCACCGCGGCAAATGCTAATATGCTAATAATGCTAATAAGTCACCATTCCTCCGCTGTATGTCACTTACATTCTGTAACGTCTTTGTTTATGCTGTCTCTACCATCGACAATAAAACATGTCTTCTGTCTGAATTAAAGACAAGATCCTAGACTGTCATTTTATTCACTTCAGATTCTAACCCACAGCTAGTGTTACAGTCAAGCTTTTGCACTGCTAAACAAATGAAGGGTTAGATAAACATGGATGCTGCAACTGTGGGTTAAGGAACTCAGTTAAGGCCCTGAAGGGCAAATCCTGCATCGTAAAGAGGCGTGTAAGTAAGGATTGGTATGAACTTATCATTTTCAACAAAACAATGCGTCTGTGGCTGTGTTCTTTTCATGTCAAGCATTCACAGTGATTATTTAAAACGCCGACTCATACCTGACAATGAATGAAATAAAGATGGGGATGTAATAACTGCGTTGTGACTGCACGGCTGGGTAAATAAATAATCCTTAGAGGTAAAAGCGTTTGCTAGTGAAATGTTAGCGAGCCACTTTTCCCGCGAGGCTCTTTATTCATCTCTTCACGAGGAATCCTAAAGCATCCATTACAGGTTTCTCGATTCGATCGGTTAAAAAACTTAAAACAACACATGCAAAAGGCAGATTCAGACACGCTGCTCTAGTGAACAACTAGTTCGGCTGACCACCGCTTTGTGATACGCATATGTAATGAGGCGGACGGGGGGGGGGGGGGGGGGTCTATAGCTCCATGAGTGCAGGGAGGGCGAGCAAAAAGAGCGAGCCCAGCGCACACATTTGAAAATGTCTCAAAGTCAGTGCAGCTTTAAGAGCATTTACAGTAATAAATAGTGATAATGTATAATGCAATTTAAAAAATAAAAGCTACCTGGAAGGGGGTGGAGAGCTACTGGTGGCTCCCGAGCTACAGGTTGGAGACCGCTGGTCTAGAGGCAAGGGAAGGAGAGGTCACCATTGTGCAGCAGACAGGTGTGAAAACCAGCACGGACCTCCACTTGGTCCCTCTCCACAGGTGAGGGGTCGAGAACAGAGGACGAAGAACAACCCCAAGCGGAGTTTTCTTGCCTGGTGGTTTCAGGTAGCAGGTTTGAGAGGTGGGCAGTGAAGAAGGCAGAAAAACCTGATAACTGGCAACGAACTGGGAGCAGGTGTGGAAAATGGCAATCCACTGAGTCCATTAGTGGCTGGTCCATTCTGTCCCGAGGTGAAGTGATGGAGGACTCAAATAGCAGGAATGTCAAAAACAAGGTTTTAATGATGATAATAAATGAAGGTACAGAGTGAAACTAAACAAAAACAATACAAACGGAACCAGGAACACAGACAAAGACAATACAATGAACCAGCAACAAGGAGAGGAGCACAGACACATATTGACCCCTTGCATGTGACGTCCCGGCCACGCCCACTCTCCATGACAGACGGCGGAAGTCTAATCTGAGCGAGCCTAAGGTCACCTGACCAAAATAACCTGTTTCAGTGAATTACAGCCAAAACTGTGATATCGTGCAGTGCAGTTGGTTGTACTAACAGACAAGGACATAAGGCAAATGTGTCTTTTTATCTGATACCTGCTCGTCATGAAGACAGAAGACGACGATGGCGGCAATCAACCAAAAGGACTGGGAACCATCCAAGTACTCCCTAATATGCAGTGAACACTTTTTACTAGATAAATCAATCACAAGTTTGTATTTATTTTATTTCCATTAAAGGAATAGTTCACCGTTTTTACATACTGACATATGTTCTTACCTTACCTTAGACTAGTTAATACATACCTGTCTGGTCTTAGTCCGTGCGCTCTGTCATGCAAACGGAGCAAAAACGGGAGCACAACCGCAGCCTCCTCTGTATATTTTGTAGCACCAAAAGGTAGCTCCCGCTAGAAGCTACCAAACTCTTCCAAGTGTTCCCTATTAAATGTATATAGTTACGTGACGTGTTACACTGCAAAGTATAGTAACACAGAAATGTAACAGTCAATTTTCTCAGCGGATAAAACGGGTACTATATTGTGAGGTGTAGTAATCTGAGGGGCGCTACGTCCGCGCACTAACTTCTCTCCGGAGACTTCTCTCTCGCTCACTTCCGTCAATAGAAGCAGCGTGACTTGTAATACACACAGTAGCAGCGAGAGAGTCTCCGGAGAGAAGTTAGTGCGCAGAGAAGTTAGGAGCGCTACGTCCGCGCTTTCCTTTCAGAAAAATCAGTAAAAACCATCAGAAACGGCTGGCAATATGAGAGTACCTGTTTTGAAATGGGCTGGCAGTCAATGGGTAGAGGAGCAGGGCAAGCCATTGTCATGAAATGCAGGAGGAAAGCCAAATGAGTGTTTGTTGACTGGATAGTAAGTAAGTAATAGTAAGTAATGTTTATTTATATACCGCCTTTTCACTCTAACCAGAGCCTCAAAGCGGTTTACAATGGTTATTTTTGGGCATTAGTCAGGTTATTTTTGGGCCATTACAGGAGGCACATGCCAGAGCTATTGTACATATTTTTAGTGGTAGGGGAAACCGGAGTACCCGGAGGAAACCAACACAGACACGGGGAGAACATGCAAACTCCACTCAGAAAGGCCCTGGTCCGACCGGGATTGAACCCAGGACCTTCTTGCTGAGAGACGAGTGCTAGCCACTCAGCCATCGTGCCGCCCAGATAATAGAGGTGGGCACACAGGATTTTTGTGGTTATAAGAGCAAAGGATGCAGAGGTTGAAGAGATGACTGGTGAAAACGATCGTTATGTTTATTTCATGGATGTATTGACAATATTGCATTGCGTTGTATTGTATCTTTTAAGGTCCAAGATGCTGATGACGACATGTTTGTTACGGTGTTGGATGCCATCGTGGCCTGTGGATACACAGGAAGACTACAGATGGACTGCAAAGAGAAAATAGTTAAGTAAGTTAATACAGATTTTTATGATCACCAACAACAATATAGTGAGCCTTTACTTTCCTTCCTTTGCTATAGTGCAATCCGTCTTCATTCCCTCACAAGACTTGCTCCGATGCTTAGTCAGATCCTTGAGGGACTGACAATCTATGGTTTCAATGAACTTTTGCAAAAACACTCATTTACACTCCAGCCACTCTTCCTTCCAGGAAATATTAAACAGGTAAGTAACCAACAAGTCAAATTTTCTGCCGGAAATGAACTATGCTCCTGCTGCTGTTGTACAGGGAAAATTTGGCTCTTAGTAGGGGGACCCCGAGAGAGAGACGGAGAAAGAAAGAGAGAGAGTGGAGAAGGAGAGGGAGACAGAAAAGAAGAAAGGAGAGCAAGGGAGGTGCGAGAGAGAGATAGGGGAAGGAGAAATTGCAAGAAAACGGGAAATTTCCATTTGTTCTTTTGTTTAAATATCAAAATTAGTAATATTTTCATGTGTATAGCAACATAGTTACATAATTATTTTAAAAATGCAGGTGGATTCAGAGTGGTTGCTGCAGACTCTCCGTCCTCAGTTCAGTGATGTGGGATCAGTGAAACGGAAAAAAGAAATTGATATAATAAACTTCCTGCAGGATTTCTTACAAAGTCTTGAAGACGAGGGTAAGTGGGGACCATGCCATGCCACTACTCAGAGATGGGTTTAATAAATAGAAATTAGGTGTACCTTCTACATAGCACTTCTCCAGCCATTCAGAGCTTGTTATGATATTTAGGGGCGACAGTGGCTCAGTTGGTAGAGCATTGGCCTTTGTGCCCAAAGGTTGTGGGTTCGAGCCACCTCAAGACCTTCTCCACTAACTCCCACTGCTGTCGTTGTGTCCTTGGGCAAGACACTTAATCCACTTTGCCTATAAGTAGTGCTGAAGTAATGTTCGCTGCTTGCCTTTTGTGTGTGTATGTATATGTATAAATAAAGGACCTTCTTCTACTATTTAACAACTAACCATAATTTTGACCTGAAAAGAAATTGTTAAACATATGCAGAGCACAAATTATAACCATTTAACGACACATTGACATATTGTCTTTCTCAGAGGTGGAAGATGAGGACAACAACCAAACTGCTGAGGTCAAGAAGCCTTTGTCAGTGACAAGTCTGTTCCAGTGGATTTCGGGTCAAGCCCATGTGCCACTAATAGAGCGTGAAAGAGAGGCATTTGAAATCTCTGTGTCATTTGAGCATGACTGTCTAGAGCGGTATGGGGCCCACACTGTCTGTTACCCCATCGTGAACGCCTGTGCGGTATCAATAACATTACCAGTACAGCACCTCATGACGTACAGTGACCTAAAGAAGAATATCACACAGGCAGTCTTAGGAGGGGGTGATTTTAGTAGGTTCTAGCTACCTACTAAAAACCTATTAGTTCTGCATGTTGAATTGTATCTTTGTTTTTTTGGTTTGTTACAGAGTTAATGTCACTGTTGTGGAATTTCTGGATAAAAAGCGAGAGCATAAACAATGAAAATGAGAATAAAGAACCAGAGCTGTAATACAATCAAAATGTGGTTTATTCACTTCTGCCTAAGCTCTCCCCAAAACAAAAAAGAACCCCTATCTACTACTGGCTCTACTCGGCTTTGGTTTTGAGTGCTGCTAATACAATTCAGATATTAAAGAAAATATGAAAGAAAAACACTTAGTGACCTGAACAGATTGTGAATTTGTTCCTTTCTCAGTGAAAGATCTGAGAAAGGTGACACTGCTATCTACAGGCAAACCCTAGAAACACCTTCCAGTGTATAGTTGCATAATGTTAAGTTAAGTTTCCACATCACATAAGGACAGCCTTCAATTCACTGTCCCATATGTACACACTCTCTGCACAACAGGTAGAGCTCTAGTGCGCGTATTCGCGCGGTTTTCATCTAAGTACAACTTGAGTCTAGTGTACGCCTCGTCATCCAAGGGACAGTTAAACTCTGGGACCACAACAACACAACAACATCAGCATCAGGTGTGTAGTCAGCAGCAACATCCCAGTCGATATCGGGCTCTTGAATGTCCTGGGATTAAGACAAAACAATGTACATTTACTAAATGTTGGGTATAATCCAAAGGTTAGGAAGGAATAACTATCTAAATGAATGAATGACATAATAAAAGATTTACCTGGAGGTTCTCTGGCTGGTTTACTGGGTTACACATAAGTCCGAAGCGCCACAACTGCTCTGGTGTTTTGTTCCTTTCTGTACGAAGTGGATGATTGTTCCAACCTTCCACAAATGCCTGCAGGTCTGCATTGAGTTGTGGAAGGAATGTTTGGTGAACAGAGAACAGGTCTTCTGTAGACAGACAAAATAAACACATGTGTGATGGGACACAAGTGGGGGCGTTTTGTTATATTTATGCATGCTGAGTGTTTTTACTGTTATGGTTTTCAATTGCGTGTTATGAGTTTTATTTTGCTGTGATTTCAAGTGCATGCTTTTAGACTGTTTAATTGGTTGCCCTCACGACAACGCACACACCACCCCTGATGAGGATGGACCAAGACACCTGCAGGTGCAATCACAGTGAATATAATCACCTGGGGAGCGCAGCAAAGGAGAGATCGGGGCCGCGCAGACGGGGACGCACGGCACACGGGGACGACTGACCAGAAGCAGCCAGCCGAGAGCACAGCGGCGGAACCCGCGATCCCTTGGAGAGAACACCACGAGGTCCACTACACGCAGGGGCAGAGGAAACTCTGCCTCTGACTGTGAGTATTGATCTACAACTTGTAGTGGTGTTCACACAGCCTTTCGGGTTGTGGGGATTGCGGGTGAGAGGGCAGGACACTGCTGCTGTGTCTATCCCGCAGGAGGGGGCTACTGTGGAGCGGAGGTCCAGCGGGGGCACCCCGGGAGTCGGACAATTGGCACACGGGACTACAGCAAAGGCAGGGGAAACCCTGCCTTGTCTGTAAGTTTTAGACCACCCAGCCTCTGCTTTTAGTGTTTCTTTCGGCCCGTTTTTCTGCCGTTTGTATTTTGTGTTCAGGAGCAGCCCGATCAGAAGGGCCTGTTCAAAGACGTGACGCGCCGGGACTTATAATAATAATAATAATAATACATTTTATTTAAAAGCGCCTTTCAAAACACCCAAGGACACTGTACAGGCATAATAAAAACATTTAAAAACAGGATAAACAGAATAAAACAGTAGTCAGGTGCAATATGGGATGGTGTGTGTGTGTGTGTGAGTTAGGAGGGTGTGTGTGTGCGTGTGTGTTAGGTGTGTGTGTGTGTGTGTGTGTGCGCGCGCGTGTGTGTGTGTGTTAGGTGGGGTAGGACAGTCTGAACAGATGGGTTTTGAGTCGGGATTTGAAGAGTGGAAGAGAGTCAATGGTACGGAGGTCAGGGGGGAGAGAGTTCCAGAGCTGGGGGGCAGAGTGGCTGAAGGCTCTGTGTCCCACAGTGATGAGTCTGGCTGGGGGGACGGAGAGTGTGAGGGTGGAGGAGGAGCGGAGTGTGCGGGCAGGAATGTGAGGGTGGAGGAGGTCAGATAAGTACGGAGGGGCCAGGTTGTGAAGTGCTTTGAAGGTGGTGAGGAGTATTTTGAAATTGATGCGCTGTTTGACAGGAAGCCAGTGGAGTTGTTGTAGTACGGGGGTGATGTGGTGAGCTGTGGGGGTCCGGGTGATGATACGAGCTGCAGAGTTTTGGAGGAGCTGCAGTTTCTGGAGGGATTTGTTGGGGAGGCCGAAGAGAAGTGAGTTGCAGTAGTCAATCCTTGAGGTGACGAGGCTGTGGACGAGGATGGCGGTGGTGTGGGGGGTGAGAGAGGGGCGGAGACGAGAGATATTGCGCAGGTGGAAGTAGGCAGACCGAGTGATGTTATTGATGTGGGATTGGAAGGAGAGTGAACTGTCGAGGATGACACCCAGGCTCTTGACTTGAGGGGAGGGGAGGACAGATGTGTTATGGATGGAGATTGAGAAGCTGGTAGATTTGGAGAGAGTGGAGGGGGTGCCTATGAGAAGGACTTCAGTTTTTGAGCTATTGAGTTTGAGAAAGTTGGAAGAGAACCAGGAATGAATTTCTTGTAGACAGAGGGTGAGGGAGGATGGAGGGAGAGAGGAAGATGGTTTAGTGGAGAGGTAGAGCTGGGTGTCATCCGCGTAGCAGTGGAAGTGAATGTTGTGACGGCGGAGGATGTGACCGAGTGGGAGAATATAGATGATGAAGAGGAGGGGCCCCAGGACAGAGCCCTGGGGCACACCAGCAGAGACAGGAAAAGTGCGGGATTTGTGGGATTTGAGATGAATGAACTGTGAGCGACCAGAAAGATAGGAGGTGAACCAGGCGAGGGGGGTGTGGGTGATGCCGATGGAGGAGAGTCTGTTCAGGAGGGTGGAGTGAGAAATGGTGTCAAAAGCTGCAGTGAGGTCCAGAAGGATGAGGATGGAGAGTAAACCGGAGTCAGAGGCTATGAGGAGGTCGTTAGTGATTTTTAGAAGAGCTGTTTCGGTGCTGTGGAGGGGACGGAAACCAGACTGAAATTGTTCGTAGATGTTGTTGGTGGTGAGGTGGTTGTGGAGTTGAGCAGCGACAGAAAGCGACTTGACGGGGATTTCCCTTTTTTAAATTAATTTTATTGTTGCACATTCTTAATCTGTATTTTAATATTTGTAATTACATATTTTTAATTGGTATTCACTGTCTTTTTGCTGGGCCAGTTGTTCTCACTGTTGTTTAGGGTTTTAATAGTTTTATGGTAAAATATTTTATTTTATCAATCACTCGGCTCATCCTTCCCATTATAAACATTAACATGCCTGTTCAGTAATCATGGATCATCATGGAGGATACAGTAGAAATACTGTACTTATAGTGAGTCCTGGTCAAACATCACTCAAATAGTCAAAGTTGTTCATTAAATTATTACTTATGTTAATATGTTAATATGAGACAACTTAAGTAATCATAGCAAGTATACACTGAGCAGAGGTACTCTTTTAGGAAACCTTCAAACTAGCACCAAAGTGACACAATTTGTTTTGCCCCAATATGACCTGCCGCTCACCTTAGTTTCTACAAACGGCAACAGTACAAAACTACCTCCCTCCTAAAATATAGTCATACAAATGTTTTTTTTTTAAACTGTCTTTCCATAGCTAACATCGCGCCGGTGTCCCAATCGTTGCTTGTTTGCCCATGTCCATCATTTTAATTAATTAATTGATAGTAACTAAGTTCTTCTCATTTAATTTAGTAGAAAACTAATGAAATAAAGGACGTAGCCTACAGTACATTGTAATATGTTTATATATCAAATAAATATAAAAGGCTCACCAAGTATTCGTCTTCTGAACCAAATCTTCTAACCGCGGGAATTCCTGGAAAGCAGTGGCCCCCCCCCAAGCGACAAAAGTATATTTCACGCGCGCGTAGAAGAGATGGCAAAAGTTTTCAACGCGCGCAGAACACAGACCACGAGCAGGGAGAAGGCATGTCACGAACGCACACATGCGCGTATTGTTGCTCGTGGTACTGAATCTGCGCGTGTGTGGGGTGAAATATGCGCGTGGAGAGTGGTTTGCGCGCGTGTGAATTAAATAAAGCTGCGTGTGTATGTATTATTTGCGCGTGTGGACTTTTGGCGTAAATCTGGCGCCATAAGAAAGTGCTGGTCAAAGTATCGAGCCCAGGTCTACACTAATGTGTTTTAAGACTGGATTTACAGTTTTTCTCGACCGCTTTAGTGCATTTCTCACTTCAGACTTAAAGTTCTCAAGTGTTAACTAATAGTTATTAGTTCAACCTCCACAACATTGAGTCATGTGTGACATCATCGCAGCAGTTTCTCCTTTGAACAGATTACAAATGCTTTTGGACATGTGTCAGTTACTTTCATACAATTCTCTGTTTTATAACATTATCATTTGTTTATGTCCTGTCAGTCAAAATGAAACATACTTATGAAGCTGAATAGTCATTCTCTGGAAAATGTAATAGTCCTCATTTCATTGCTTTAGTCAAAACATACTAAATTGTTAAACTATTTCTAAAAATCTAAATCTGTCAAGGTAATTTCATACGTTACTTTATAATTGTTGAAAATCTCTCCTAAATTGAACAATTGCTCTCAGGTGAATTTCAGCTTCACTCATGTGGAGGTGGGTTCACTCTTACACTGCCTTCAAGGGAAGAAGCTGTGATGTAGAGGGAAATATGTGGCAGAGAGACAGGAAGGCGTGGATGTCCAAGAATCATTTATGTTCAGTTTAGAGTAAAATATGTACTTTTGTAATGTTTGCATTTGTGCAGCAGCAAAGACCAGGTCTGTGTCAGTTTTGAAATGAGACATTCAAAAACAGATCTGATAGAAGCAGACAGAGATCACAGTTCTGTCAGAGACCAGAGAGGGAGACCAGAGAGGGAGACCAGAGAGGGAGACCAGAGAGGGAGACCAGAGAGGGAGACCAGAGAGGGAGACCAGAGAGGGAGACCAGAGAGGGAGACCAGAGAGGGAGACCAGAGAGGGAGACCAGAGAGGGAGACCAGAGAGGGAGACCAGAGAGGGAGACCAGAGAGGGAGACCAGAGGGAGACCAGAGAGGGAGACCAGAGAGGGAGACCAGAGAGGGAGACCAGAGAGAGAGAGACCAGAGAGAGAGAGACCAGAGAGAGAGAGACCAGAGAGAGAGAGACCAGAGAGAGAGACCAGAGAGAGAGAGACCAGAGAGAGAGAGACCAGAGAGAGAGAGACCAGAGAGAGAGAGACCAGAGAGAGAGAGACCAGAGAGAGAGAGACCAGAGCGAGACCAGAGAGACCAGACAGAGAGAAACCAGAAAGAGACCAGAGAGAGATCAGTGTAATCTTAGTGGTAGATTTCGATATAGATCAAAATTTACATATAGAAGAAGAGGAACAAATGTGTTGTTGTGGGTTATTAGCGTGGATAGAGCCAAACAAAACTCAAGGTCTGTTTTGGATGTTATGTGCCAGGAAAAGTAGGAGACACTTGAGCAGCTCTATTAGTTCCATGGATTTGGTAAAAAAAATAGTTACTACTACACTGGTGCAAGAAGAACAGAAGGCTCAGAAGTGGTGGCAGAGTGGTTAGCATGAGCAGCTGTTTGCAGCAGAGACGATGGTGTGATCTTGCCACTAGGAAGTCCTTCTCACTGTGCTGCTGTGAGGCTGAGGCCAGCCGGTGTGACAGTGATGGAGAGACTGCACATGGATCACACATCACACAGTCTCCGAGGACGAGGAGAGACACACTGTTCAAGACCCAGTCACCCACTGAAAGTTTGACAATGTCGTGTTGTAAACTTGTAAAGGACACGTCATGCTGCTGTTGGGAGTTTAGACAACTTTGTTCTCTCATTACATTCAACTCATTGGATTTGTCTGTTTCCCTAAATCACAACAGCAGTCCGCTCATGGACTTTATAAACTCACCAGTTATGGATCAGGGGATCAAACACAGGAAATACAATAATAACAAACACTTAGGAGCCATTGATCCAAAGTGGACGGACCAGAAATATTGATACATGTGCACAAGTGTTCGGGATCATCAGTCTTTGGACGGTGACAAGACATTAGATAAAACACACACAAAACACTGTGGGAAACAAGTTGGAAACCTCTGGGAGGCCCATATTGAGAGAGGGATCTAGGACTGAGGCTGTAGACCCAGGACTGAGGCTGTAGACTCAGGTCTGAGGCTGTAGACTCAGGTCTGAGGCTGTAGACCCAGGACTGAGGCTGTAGAGCGAGATGTGAGGCTGTGTTGTGAAGTCCAACAACTGTAAGAAAGAGACTGAGTATTTCATTCCTGTTGTTATTAATAAATAAATGTACACTTTATTTATCTCTGTAGGGAACTTTGTCTTCTGTATTTGACCCATCGTGCAAATGCCACGAGAGCCTCTGTCAGGAGCGGCGGTCACTGTAGTGGAGCGCCCGGGGACCATCTCGGACTGGCCAGGACCAGAGCTGGAGGATTTACCTTTGTTTTTAGTGGTAGAGAAAATCAGAGCACCTGGAGGAAACCTACGCAGAAAAGGGAAAAACATGTCAACTCCACTCAGAGAAGCTGTGTTCTGACAGGGATACAAAAACCCAGGACCATCTTACCAAGGAGTGGCTAACCACTCTGCCACTATGGCTCAAAAAGATAATTAAATTAGTATTTGTGTATCGCCCCAAAATCAACAGCAGTCTCAGAGGACTTTACAAAGTTGTGGATTCCTAAATAACAGAAGAATAACAACAAACACATTAGTCCACAGGGACCACTGTCCACAAGTGTCATAGATGTGCAGAAATGTCAGGGCTGTTTTTGGAACATAGTTAGAGCAGACTGAACATACTAATCAACTTTGTGAGCTTATAAGTCTGAGTGACGGAGTGTGTGTTACAAAGTTGGCTCTGTTCATAGAACAATACACACAATACTCCAACGCTTTCATCCCCATCCAGCCACAGCGTCTCAGGGACAAGCCGGAGTGGATTTGTCTGAGTGGATCCCGGACTACTTCACAATTTTTGAGAACCAGGGTCTTCGGGCCCCATCCTGGCGCCGTTCCGCTTCACTCTCTACTGACTTTGGACACAACACAGACACACAACAAACACTATTCAGAGACATCCGTTGCACGAATATCTCTGAAACCATCTCTGTGCTCCTCCTCTGAGTGTTTTAGTAACTGATCATCGCACACAGCCAGAATATGAAGCAGCAGCTCTTTGTGGTTAAATCCCAACGTCTCACACTCTGAAAGTGTAATATCAGTATATCACAGCAGGAGACCACAGGGGCCATCTTCAAGGCCCCATGAATACATCAAACACTGTAAAAAGATAAGTTAAAAACCTTTTCTTATCGCTGACTGTGATAAGGAACCTCCCATTCGGTGGATACACTAAACTATAAGTATTATGTCGTCTGAATGTGAACGTCACTCAGTAAAACCAACTGCTCTTCAGAGTCCCAGCAGGAGGCCAGTCCCTGTGCTCCTCAGAGTCCCAGCAGGAGGCCAGTCCCTGTGCTCTCGAGTCCCAGCAGAGTCCCTCCTAGTCCCCGGCCCAGGAGGCCAGAGTCCAGTCCCTGTGCTCTTCAGAGTCCCAGCAGGAGGCCAGTCCCTGTGCTCCTCAGAGTCCCCGCAGGAGGCCAGTCCCTGTGCTCTTCAGAGTCCCAGCAGGAGGCCAGTCCCTGTGCTCCTCAGAGTCCCAGCAGGAGGCCAGTCCCTGTGCTCCTCAGAGTCCCAGCAGGAGGCCAGTCCCTGTGCTCCTCATAGTCCCAGCAGGAGGCCAGTCCCTGTGCTCCTCATAGTCCCAGCAGCGAGGCCAGTCCCTGTGCTCCTCATAGTCCCAGCAGAGGCCAGTCCCTGTGCTCCTCAGAGTCCCCGTAGGAGGCCAGTCCCTGTGCTCTTCAGAGTCGCAGCAGGAGGCCAGTCCCTGTGCTCCTCAGAGTCCCCGCAGGAGGCCAGTCCCTGTGCTCCTCAGAGTCCCAGCAGGAGGCCAGTCCCTGTGCTCCTCATAGTCCCAGCAGGAGGCCAGTCCCTGTGCTCCTCAGAGTCCCAGCAGGAGGCCAGTCTCTGTGCTCCTCAGAGTCCCCGCAGGAGGCCAGTCCCTGTGCTCCTCAGAGTCCCAGCAGGAGGCCAGTCCCTGTGCTCCTCAGAGTCCCAGCAGGAGGCCAGTCTCTGTGCTCCTCAGAGTCCCAGCAGGAGGCCAGTCCCTGTGCTCTTCAGAGTCCCAGCAGGAGGCCAGTCCCTGTGCTCCTCAGAGTCCCAGCAGGAGGCCAGTGCCTGTGCTCCTCAGAGTCCTAGCAGGAGGCCAGTCCCTGTGCTCCTCATAGTCCCAGCAGGGAGGCCAGTCCCTGTGCTCCTCATAGTCCCAGCAGGAGGCCAGTCCCTGTGCTCCTCAGAGTCCCCATAGGAGGCCAGTCCCTGTGCTCTTCAGAGTCCCAGCAGGAGGCCAGTCCCTGTGCTCCTCAGAGTCCCCGCAGGAGGCCAGTCCCAGTTTGAAATAAAAACGTATGAAGCCTTTTGTTGGTTTGTCTCTCTCCCTCGAGCGAACTGGGAGATCCACATAAAAACATAATCTCGACACTATTCACTGCGTTTACGTGTAAATGCACTTTATATTAATACTAAATATGTCAAGTACAGTGCAGCTAAAGCACGTCCTGCATCATTCTGCAGGAGGGTCTCAGGACAGCGATGAGGACTTTAGAGGACATTTATGAACATTTCTGGAAAGTGGTCATCCCGAAGACCAATGACGTTTGTTATGATTAATGTTATTATTATTACTCCCTCACTTACTATTATTCAATTTCCTGAGTTTGAGCCGTTTGATCCTCCTGTTGTTGGTGAGTCGCCAACTTTGCAAAGTTCCAAAGACAACTGATGTTTTGATTTAGAGCTGTACAAAAGTGACTTAAATGGAATTGAATGTTTTCCAATTTCAAATCTAGTGTGATATGAATATTTCTAATATCCATGAACTTCTGTCTGCATTCCGACCTTCACACTTAAGTGGAACTAGACGAAGGGAAAAGGTGAGGCCTGAGGGTTTTGGAATCCTTCTCCTTGTTTGTCTTAATTCATTGTAATCGGCCAAAACCCCGGTCTTTAAGCCCCTCTCCGCTCGGTGCTTTTGCAAAATATGGATTTCCAATTTGGAGGACGGCCTCTTCTTCAAGGACAGAGGAACGGGAGCACATCATTTACCGGGATAAGGATCGGCCTGTGCCCACGGAGGCCTCTAAACCCTCCCTTAGCGATTCGTGTGTTTAAAGATGAAATATCAGAAGAATAGATTAGCTCTGCTCCGAGGAAACAGGGCCATTATGATACGAGGGGCGCGAGCAAGACACAAAGAGAGCGAGACGCAAGAGAGCAAACAAGGATAAAGTCGTGTGTCGGGCGGAAGCGGAGCTGAGAGGCTGTGGCTCAGGGAAGAATGGAACTGTAAATTATTACAAAAAGGCGTGTGCTAGAAGTCAATCAATGTAAACATGATTGCGTAAGAGTAAGGGAGTTAGAAAGACTTCCAGGACTTGAAATGCCAAACACAAATATTCCCATTCTGCATTCTGTTTTTTTCTCTAAGGAGTTGCACATTTACATTGTACGTTTACTTTTGAATGCGCTGGAAACAGCAGCAAGTCCTAATTATCTCCGAAACAACTTTGTGCTTTACAATTGTTTTTGTGATTTCTTGTTGCTGCAGCACAGTGTTCATGGTGTTACACTGGTCCAAACCAGAGCAGAGAGGATTCATGGTCCAAACCAAGAGGATCAGGTGAAAATTCCCCTGGAGGAATGCGAACTTTTTGAAAATGTCTAACAAAGCATTTAGCATTTTACTGCACCTGAAGGGCTGTTGCATTTTAGGCTGTAGATCCAGGACTGAGGCTGTAGATGCACGACTGAGGCTGTAGATCCAGGACTGAGGCTGTAGATCCAGGACTGAGGCTGTAGATCCAGGACTGAGGCTGTAGACCCAGGACTGAGGCTGTAGACCCAGGACTGAGGCTGTAGACCCAGGACTGAGGCTGTAGACCCAGGACTGAGGCAGTAGACCCAGGACTGAGGCTGTAGACCCAGGACTGAGGCTGTAGATCCAGGACTGAGGCTGTAGATGCACGACTGAGGCTGTAGACCCAGGACTGAGGCTGTAGACCCAGGACTGAGGCTGTAGACCCAGGACTGAGGCTGTAGACCCAGGACTGAGGCTGTAGACCCAGGACTGAGGCTGTAGGCCCAGGACTGAGGCTGTAGACCCAGGACTGAGGCAGTAGACCCAGGACTGAGGCTGTAGACCCAGGACTGAGGCTGTAGATCCAGGACTGAGGCTGTAGACCCAGGACTGAGGCTGTAGACCCAGGACTGAGGTTGTAGATCCAGGACTGAGGTTGTAGATCCAGGACTGACGCTGTAGATCCAGGACTGACGCTGTAGATCCAGGACTGAGGCTGTAGATCCAAGACTGAGGCTGTAGATCCAGGACTGAGGCTGTAGATCCAAGACTGAGGCTGTAGATCCAGGACCAAAGAGAATCCTAGGCGGGGAGGGGGATGCTCAAGAACAGACACAGATCAGTATTGTCTTGCCAAGTCAGCGTTGCGATATATTATACTTCATCCTTCAGTTTCTTCTCTGCTGTATTGGTTGTCGGGTGCAGGGGCAGCGGCCCAGACAGAGGTGCCCAGACTTCCCCCTCCCCAGAGACTTCATCCGAGGTTCTGAGTCCAGGAGCAAACTGAACTGGCTTCTTTGGATGAACGAAAAATTCTGATCGGAAATGAAACCCATAAAGATGAATGAATAGCGAGTACAAACAGAATCTTGGGACATGAATAAGAACCTCCAGTCTGAGATCTGCCTCAGGTCCACCATGTTCTCATTATCATATGAATGTAAGAACGACAAGTGATTTCAAAGGAGGACCAGGCACACTGCTGGGACAAAGACCCTCCACCTGGGCCTGAAGACACACTGTGCCTGTACTGCTACACTTTTACACTATTACTATTATTTTATACATTGATTTATTTTTAGTGGGCATTGAAATAAATAGAAAATTAATCACAAGCAACTTAGGTACATTTACAAAATAATTATTTCAGTCACTACAAAGGTAAAGTAAAGGCTTCCTATTATCTCCATTTTAGTGTCTAATCTGTATCAAAGATATTGTCTTAATCTACAAAACCGTCTTTGTCTGAAAGTAATATTTGTGCTGAACTCATTCCAGAAATGGCATCAGTGTCATGTGCAAGAATTTACACCTTCAGATCCTTATTTACATTTCCTCCTTTAGATTTTATTACAACGTCTCAAACAAAGTATTCCAGAAGCAAAAGCTCACCTCGTAGCGGTCAAAGTAAAACCAACTCCCGGGGTCAGCACATCTCTGGACACTGCAGTAAAGCTCCTCCTCTGAGACTTGGCAACAGTGGCGTCATCCTCCAACACCTTTCATCTGTTTCATGTAGCTGTCCCCGTGAGGGACAGTCCACACGAGTCCAACCAGAACCGCCCAGTCCACATGCTTCAAGAGGACGACCATGACCACCGTCTCAGTATCTTTCAATTCAATTGGAATTCCCTTCTTCAACAGGGAAGTTGAAGACTTCAACTTCCCTGGTCCCTTCCCTGGTTCCTGGAGGTCCCCGTGTGCCTGGAGCTCACAGTGGGCCCTCCTCGTGGTCCCCAAGTTCCTCGTGGTCCTGGAGCTCCTCGTGGTCCCGGAGCTCCTTGTGGGCCTAGAGCTGTGAAGTGAGCTCAGATGTTGTATCTCCTGCAGATCCCAGAGGAGATGCGCCTCTTCTGCCTGACTGCCCAGTGCGTGGATGTGAGGAGGTCAGAGGGAGGAGCATGGCCCTGGTGTGTGGCCCCTGAGGCTCCGGGCATCAGCTGGTCAAAGGTCTCGGCTTGTGTGGAAGAGGAGTCCAGTCAAGCAGAAGATATAGGGGTGGTTAAGAGAGCGTTCTGAGAGAGAGAGAGAGCGAGAGCGACTCCCTGCTCCCATTCAAATCGGTGAAAATATGAGAAATCCCTGATAATGCACCGAGGCTGGAATGCAGTGACCCTATTTACAGTGCCTTGCGAAAGTATTCGGCCCCCTTGAACCTTTCGCCACATTTCAGGCTTCAGTCATAAAGATATAAAAAATATTTTTTTTGTCATGAATCAACAACAAGTGGGACACAATCGTGACATGATTGATGCTAAATAGAATGCACCTGTGTGTAATCAAGTCTCCGTATAAATGCACCTGCTCTTTGATAGTCTCATGGTTCTGTTTAAAGCGCAGAGAGAACCATGAAGACAAAGGAACACACCAGGCAGGTCCGAGATACTGTTGTGGAGAAGTTTAAAGCCGGATTTGGATACAAAAAGATTTCCCAAGCTTTAAACATCTCAAGGAGCACTGTGCAAGCAATTATATTGAAATGGAAGGAGTATCAGACCACTGCAAATCTACCAAGACCCGGCCGTCCCTCCAAACTTTCATCTCAAACAAGGAGAAGACTGATCAGAGATGCAGCCAAGAGGCCCATGATCACTCTGGATGAACTGCAGATAACTACAGCTGAGGTGGGAGAGTCTGTCCATAGGACAACAATCAGTCGTGCACTGCACAAATCTGGCCTTTATGGACGAGTGCCATTTCTCAAAGATATCCATAAAAAAGTCTTGTTTAAAGTTTGCCACAAGCCACCTGGGAGACACACCAAACATGTGGAAGAAGGTGCTCTGGTCAGATGAAACCAAAATCGAACTTTTTGGCCACAATGCAAAACGATATGTTTGGCGTAAAAGCAACACAGCTCATCACCCTGAACACACCATCCCCACTGTCAAACATGGTGGTGGCAGCATCATGCTTTGGGCCTGCTTTTCTTCAGCAGGGACAGGGAAGATGGCTAAAATTGATGGGAAGATGGATGGAGCCAAATACAGGACCATTCTGGAAGAAAACCTGTTGGAGTCTGCAAAAGACCTGAGACTGGGACGGAGATTTATCTGCCAACAGGACAATGATCCAAAACATAAAGCCAAATCTACAATGGAATGGTTCACAAATAGACGTATCCAGGTGTTAGAATGGCCAAGTCAAAGTCCAGACCTGAATCCAATCGAGAATCTGTGGAAAGAGCTGAAGACTGCTGTTCACAAACGCTCTCCATCCAATCTCACTGAGCTCCAGCTGTTTTGCAAGGAAGAATGGGCAAGAATTCCAGTCTCTCGATGTGCAAAACTGATAGAGACATACCCCAAGCGACTTGCAGCTGTAATTGCAGCAAAAGGTGGCGCTACAAAGTATTAGCGCAAGGGGGCCGAATAATATTGCACGCCCCATTTTTCAAGTTTTATTTGTTAAAAAAAGTTTAAATTATCCAATAAATTTCGTTCCACTTCACGATTGTGTCCCACTTGTTGTTGATTCTTGACAAAAAAATTTTTTTTTATATCTTTATGTTTGAAGCCTGTAATGTGGCGAAATGTTGAAAGGTTCAAGGGGGCCGAATACTTTCGCAAGGCACTGTATCTCCTGCGTGCGTTGGTTTTCTGCTCCTTAATCTTTTTAGTATCTCTCTTTTTAGTCTCTCTCTGGTCTAAAGGCGTGACAGAGGCCATAAAATACATGGATGTCGAAACTAAACTGTTCTGAGAACCAAGGGGCATCGAGTGATTATAAAATTATTTTTTCCGGCTCCAAAGTTTGGTATCCCAGCTTTACGTCTCTGATCTGATATTTCCCTTACTCTGTATGAATGGTATGTTTTAAACATACATGAGTCCACAGCTGCCAGCAGAATGATCGGCAGGCGAGGACTGGGGCGAGGACCGGGGCGAGGACTGGGGCGAGGACTGGGGCAAGGACCGGGGCGAGGACCGGGGCGAGGACCGGGGAGAGGACCGGGGAGAGGACCGGGGAGAGGACCGGGGCGAGGACTGGGGCGAGGACCGGGGAGAGGACCGGGGCGAGGACCGGGGCGAGGACCGGGGCGAGGACCGGGGAGAGGACCGGGGAGAGGACCGGGGAGAGGACCGGGGAGAGGACCGGGGTGAGGACCGGGGCGAGGACCGGGGCGAGGTATATATACCCATTTATTTGCATAATTTTTGGTTATTGTTATGAATATAACTTAGTGTTTGTCTTATTCAGTTTAGCAATTTCTTGTATGTGCACATCAGTAGACTTAAACATAACTTACAAAAACATATTTATCAAAAATTCTTCTTTTAAATAATGAATGGAATTACTCCTCTTGAGATCATGACTGAGACCGTTCCACAAGTCGACCCTTTGACCGAGTGTTGGTGTTCATTTTAAAGTTGGTTTTGACCATCTGATTTTAAATACGTTTTCTCCTCAGGTTATATATATATATCTCTTCCCTGTTTTCAAACATACAGAGTATATTTTGAGGCAGTATTTTCTTATTTACTCTGTACATGAAGATTGCAGTATTCAGAGTGACAAGTCATAAAATTGTATCGCTTTATATTTGCAAAATATTGCGTTTGTCGGTTCGTTATACGGTGAGTGATTGACTATTCGAATGGCTTTTTTCTGTAAAATAAAAACAGGTTTTGTATTTGTGGTGCAGGGATGCCCCCATATTTAGGACATGTATGAAACAACCAGAGAACAATACAGAATGTACAGCGAGGGTGGAGTTAGAAAAAAACATGAGCAATGTGTGGCTTCCAGGACAATTTGTGATAGAGTATAATTCCAAGAAATGTGTTTTCATTCACCCTCTCTAATACCACATCATCAATCTTTAGGCTTATGTTGGTTTTAATTGGACGATTACTGAAAATAATATATTTGGTTTTACTTAGATTGAAGGATAAATTGTTTTGGTCAAACCATATATATATTTCTCTGGCCACATGAGTAACGAGTTGTTGTAGATTATCTCCCGAGGCGTACAGTGTGGTATCATCTGCGAATAAGACACATTTCAACAAGTCAGACACCTTGCAAATATCATTGATGTATAAGATAAACAACTTAGGACCAATCAGAGAACCCTGGGGTACTCCACACGTTACTTTACGCATTTCTGACTGATGATTGTTATAATATACATACTGGGATCTGTTGTCAAGATAGCTTTCAAGCCAAGAGTAAGAACGTCCTCTAAAACCATACTTTTCTAGCTCGTTCATTAACAGTTTATGATCTATTTTATCAAAATCTTTCTTGAGGTCAACAAAAACACCTACAGTAAAATGCTTTTTGTCTAATGCAGATGCTACATAAATCGACTAGTTTAATAACTGCCATTGAAGTAGAGCGACCGCTCCTGAATCCATATTGATCCTCATTTAATATCATGCTTTTCTCTATGAAAGTATCAAGCCTCTTCAAAAAAGGTTTTTTCAAGATTTTTGAGAATCGACTTAGTATAGAGATTGGCCTGTAATTTGAATACAAATGACTGTCACCACATTTATAGATTGGGATGATTTTCGCAACTTTCATTTGATCTGGAAAAATGCCAGATTCAAGAGACAAGTTGAAGATATAAACCAGAGGCTCTAATATTAGATGGATTATATTTTTAACTAGTTTCATATCCATATCTGTTCAATCGGATGACCTTTTGTTCTTAAAACCATTCACAATATCCAGTATTTCATTTTTGGTAATGCCAGAAACATACATTGAAGACATGTTCCTACTGATACAGTCACAACTCTCCATGTGCTCCTCATGCTGGTAATTCCCTTTGCCGGAGTGGAGCCAACATTAATAAAATAGTCATCAAATTCGTTCGCTACCTCCGTTGGATTTCTAGTGAGAACTTCATTGTGGTTTTAGTAGTAGCTTGTGCACTCTTGTTTATTGTTTTTTTGATAAGTTTGTTTAATACTTTACAGGTTCCTTGCATATTTTGCTTTCGCTGCTCTAGGAGAGTGTGAAAATATTGAGTTTTACTGTTTCTGATAATGCTAGACAATTTATTGTTATACTTTTTGTATTTTTCTTCTGACTCAATAGTCCTGTTTTGTACAATTTTTTTTATAAAATATATTTTTCTTTTTGCAGGACTTTTCTAGGCCTTTGGTAATCCATGGTTTGTTCGGAAGATTTCTCTTGGTTTTGGATCTTCTTCATGGGACATATAATATTAAACAGATCTGTAAATCTGTTCAGGAAAGCATCGTACACATGTTTGCATCTGTACCTGTGTAGACATCATACACATTTTGATTACTAAGCTTGTATTTGAATTCTTCTGTATTTTTTTCCGTGCGGTTTCTCATGTATTTGCTAATGGTCTGAGGTTTATTTTCCTGTTTGAATTTTTTTTTTAAATATTGCGAACACTGACAAATGATCACTAAGATCCCTGATGAACAAACCCCCAACAACTTTTCCCTCAATTCTGTTGGTAAAAAGGTTGTCAATTAATGTTGCCGTTTTTGTTGTAATTCTACTTGGCTTATCAATTACTGGGCATAAATGATTGCTGTACATAATATTCATAAAGTCAGAAGTGCCTTGAGTGACACTTTGGTGAAGTATATTAATGTTAAAGTCCCCACAAATTATTTGTATTTTCTCAGTGGTCATGATATGTAGCCAATGAGCCAATTTTCATTAAATGTGGACAAACATGTACCCGGTGGTCTGAACACACAGCTAATGATTATGTTGCTCAGATGTTCCACTTCAATTTCCACTGTTATACATTCCAGGATATTGTCAATGATGTATGAATTTTTTTAAACAATTTTACTTTTTAAATCCTGGAAATCCGCAGGACCGGACGGGATCAGTCCCAGGCTGCTGAGGACCTGTGCAGACCAGCTCTCTGGGGTCCTCAGCTACATGTACAACCTGAGCCTCAGCCTAGAGAAGGTCCCTGTCCTGTGGAAGACCTCCTGTGGGATCCCGGTTCCTAAAACAGCGCACGCCAAGGAACCGGCTCACTACAGACCAGTCGCACTGACCTCCCACCTGATGAAGACCATGGAGCGGCTCATCCTCACCCATCTCCGCTCTGTGGTCAGCCCCACCATGGACCCGCTGCAGTTCGCCTACAGTTCTCCCACCTGGAGCCTGCAGGGGGCGCTGTGAGGGTCATGTTTTTTGACTCCTCCAGCGCTTTCAACACCATCAGACCAGCACTGCTGCAGGGGAAGATGGAGGACGCGGGAGTGGACAGTAGCCTCACTGCATGGACCATCAACTACCTCTCAGAGCGACCACAGTACGTGCGGCTGCGCAGCTGTGAGTCTGAGGTGGTAGTCTGCAGCACTGGGGCCCCTCAGGGCACTGTCCTCTCACCGTTTCTCTTCACCATCTACACTTCAGACTTCACATACGACACACACAGCTGTCACCTGCAGAAGTTCTCCGACGACTCCGCCATCGTGGGCTGTGTGTCTGAGGGGATCGAACTGGAATATCAGTCGGTTATCAAGGACTTTGTTGACTGGTGTGAGCGCAACCACTTGTGCTCGAACACCAGTAAGACCAAGGAGCTGGTCATCGACTTCAGGAGAAAACCACTTTCCCACACGCTGCTGAACATCCAGGGGAAGGACATTGAGCTGGTGGACAGCTTCAAGTACCTGGGTGTTCACATTAACAATAAACTGGACTGGTCCATAACACCAACGCCCTGTACAAGAAGGGCCAAAGTCGCCTCTTCCTTTTGAGGAGGCTGAGGTCCTTCAGAGTGAGCAGGCCTCTGCTCAGGACTTTTTATGACTCTGTGGTAGCCTCAGCCATATACTACGCTGCCGTGTGCTGGGCCCCGGGCAGCACAGAGCGGGACAGAAACAGACTGAACAAGCTGGTCAGGAGGGCCAGCTCCACTCTGGGCTGCTCCCTGGACTCTGTGGAGGAGGTGAGGGACAGGAGGGTGCTAGCCAAAGCCACCTCCATCATGAACAATACCTCCCACTGCACAGGACTGTAGAGGAGCTGAGGAGCTCCTTCAGTGGAAGACTGAGGCACCCTCAGTGTAGGAAGGAGCGCTACCGCAGGGCCTTTATCCCCACCGCTGTCAGACTGTACAATAAGTCACTTTAAATGATCACTGTGTGAAAACCTGCACTACTATTGACACTGTTTCCAATTGACACTTTTGTTGTACATAATTATCCTACATGTAACAAGTTTGCACATTTTTCTTTTGCACAATCTGAGTGTCTCTATCCATGCCAAATGTGACATATATCTTATGTACAAAGCAACTCCTCCCCCCTTTTAGTTGCTCCCATTGATGGTATACAAATCATTTCCCTCAAGGCCCACGTCATTCACTTTCCCATCATCAAGCCAAGTCTCTGATATGGCTATTATAGTCAATCTTTCAAAGGACTTCAAGAAATCTTTTATAGCGGAGACATTTTTGTATAGACTTCTGCTATTGAAGTGTTTGACTGACAGAGCACCGTGCATGACCGCACTCTCTTCTGTGTAATATTTACAACTGTAAGTTGCTATAGTAGTGAGTATCTGGGTCAGTTTCATTATCAAAATCATAGCTCTTAGGTTCATGACCATCGGAAATATCCTTCATTAGATTTCCCAGTGTCTTCACATGTTTGTCCATAGCACTACAGCTGTATCCTCTGTGAGAGAAGTTACACGGTTCATGTTAGACTCTTGTGCTGCCATGTGGAGGACTTTTGTTGCATGTTCCAATGACATCGCACACTTTTTGTTTTCTCTTTTCTATTTTGCCCAAACAGTTCAGCTTTGGTTTCCACATACCTGCTGAAGTAGTCCATCACTTGTAGTTTTCTTTTCATTGTTGGCTTGTTTTGGTCGTCTCCATTTGGTCGTATGTACACTTTCCCATTCCTTGTGCATGTTGCTTGTATTTTGTCTTGCTTCCTGAGTATGCGGCTCCATTTGGCTATTTCAGCGTTTTTCTTTGTTAAATGCTCGTTTATGTCGACTCCGTCTGTTGCTGTAGCTCAATTTTGTGCTTCTGTGAAATTAACTGTACCACTACAGATGGCTTCATTTTGGGATCCTTGTTTCAAAATTGCATAGCAGCCAGCTATACTGTGCTTATCCAGATCAATGAGTTTATGCAGCAAAACCTGTTGTGCTCCTGATGCTGCTCTTGCACAGCTACGGTGCTTAGTCTCTAATCCTGTAATGATGACATCTTTACTCAAGGTTTGTTGTTCCAGTGCGTCCATCCTTTCTTCAATCTTTTTGTCTCTCTGATTTACTATTTGTCTTAGATCACATATCTCCTCCATGAGGGTGCTTTGTTGTGAAGTAGCAACTTTGCTGATCTCATCTGCCATAAACTTTAAGGATGCCTTTATTTCATCCATCTCGGCTGCTTTTCTTGTTGCCATTGACGTTGTGCAGGGATGTGTTCTCCAAGATTCAAATATCTGGGTATATTGTGACTGGGTTCACAGCAGCACAACCAATGTGTATAGCAGGCCTGAGGGCCTTTGCTTCACTCACAGTTTGGGTCCCAATGACCAATGGTTTTTCAAAAATAATCCACTTTACCGATTGTTACTTGTTTCTTCATTAACTCTGATTCATTATTTCCCGTGGATTATGTCAGATCCTGGTAATTTAGATTGGATTGAGGACTGCCTCGGAGCAGTGACCTGGAGCAGCAGCCATCTTGGATCAGATGAAAGTACCTATTCATTTAAGACTTCCTTCAGAGAGCTACATGAGACTAGCCTGACTCTCGCCAGACCCATGTAGTTCGCTGCACTTCACACATGAGTCTGGTACTGAGCCATAGTGGTTGGATTTCAGAAGGCAGGGCCGTGTAAAAAAATCCTTGTATGTGATTGGATAGACCACTTGTCCGTTATCTTGAATGAAGTCTGCTTTCAACCACTCACATCGAAGCACACGGCTCCCATAGGTTGCCAAATCCCGGCAAGATTTTCCAACCCAAAATCCGCGAGAATACCAAAAAAAAAAAAAAAAAAACACTGATTTTTTGGCTAAAAACGTAATATAATCAACTTGGGCTATCATGATTGTGTTTATTGTCTTTCTCTTTATTAAATACCTACAAGTCTCTTGGAAAAAAATATGCGGGAACCACCAAACCTGGCAACCCTGCTGCATAGTGTTGTAAACAGGAACACTGAACCAGTGCTTCAACCAAACTTTACAGGAACATTTGACTCTTAAAACACACATATATCAACATCTCGCATCAAATTGCATTAAAAGTGACCTCCGTGTCTTAATTCGATCGTATTTACTCTTAAAAAGATTCGCGGACTTTACGTCCGCCATCTTGGATTCCTCTCGCTGCTGCATGAGAGAAGCTTGAGAAGGCAGTGCAGAACCCACGTAACACCGGCAATCCTGATTGGTCGATTAAAAAATAATCTGGGGAAGGCGTTCGCTATGACGTCGATACCAGACCCATGGAGAAGGGTCTGTCTGCGGCCTGCAGTACGGAGGCGTGTCGTGTAGTAGGCGTGTCGGGTAGTGACGTCACTACCCGACACGCCTACTACACAAATTTTAAACCCGTTGAAAACTCGAAGAGAAGACATGGCTGATCGTGCGCAAACAGTAAGTGACAACCAACAACGTGTTTTATTTATTTTTAGTCCGTCACACAAGTTACAGTGTATTAAAGTGGTTCTCACCCCCGCTCCTCGGAGCTTACGTTACTCACATTTCCTGTTCAAATCTTCCTCTAAATGGGCGTAGCCTGGAGGACTAAAGGGGGCGTGAACGAGACTGGGCCGTTTATATTGCTCTGGGCGGGGGGCTGCTGACGTCAGGTCCAACTTGCAGACGTCAGGTCCAACTTCTGTGCCAGTGTTGGCGCCAGATTCAAAATTCAAATGTAGTAATACAGGTCGCCAGCAGATGGCGCCTCACAGACGGTTTTAGGCAGAAAGTCTAACTTTCAACTAATTTGCACCAAAGTGACAAGATTATGACCAGGATATGTAGACAACACTATTGGACACTCATTTATACCGTTTATCAGCAAAAAAAAGTGGATTTGAGGGTGAGTTGTCCTTTAATGAATAAATGCACATCACCCTGATTAGAAATGTTTTTTAAGAAGTGAACTACTACCATGGATCTACGAATACATTGCAGAGAAAGCAATTCGTATGGGTTTCTTCTGAGAGTCATACTATGTGCGATCAACAAGTCGTTAGGCACTTAGCATGATTGCCCAAGTCATTTTACATCGTTAAAATGGTAATAAAGAGGAAAAACATAACCTTTTCATGTTTTCCAAGCACAGTGGAAAATTAGTTATTAATTATGCAGTTACAGAAGTCACTGACCGTAGTTATTGGATGATGTTACAAGACATTTGTGTTTCTGAGAGTGCACAAATGTCTGTTTATGTCTGTTTTCAGTTACATCCTACGATTGTCAGTGATGGACATGGAGCTGCAGAGCAGAAGCAGAGGAACACGCTCATGTGTGTAACTCATTTTAAACATGGAGAAGTACAGATCATCACACACATGCAAACCCATGAAAGGGCATATGCCAGTACTGTGGAGATGGTGGTGTATATATCTGTATATATCTTCTTCAACAACACTGCTACCAGACAATTACATGTTTTATTGGTTGCTTATTCCAAAGCCGGTGAAATTGTTTGACAAAAAAAAAGTTGTTTCAGTTGCTTTTCTGGATTCTATAATTTGTTTCTTCAGGCATGGAGGACAGTTTGCTCATTTCACCAAAAAGGGAAAACAAATAGTCAATGGATGTCTTTCACCCATCTTCAGACTGAAGAGGAAGAGACAGCCTACTGAAGAGACAAATGTAAAAATGTGACATCACAATCATTACTGAGTGATATTCATAGTGGCCTTGAACGAACACATTAGCAACTTGCATCCTTTTTCAGCAGCGCCCTTGGACAATGAACAACCAGTGCAAGGCAAAAATGACAGAAATTGTCCAGCAAACACAGTTGGTAAGTGACTGACAACATTATAAGACATTACATAAAGTGCACATGTTATGATTTTAATGTTGATACTGATGATAATGTTATGGAATAATGAATGCTAGAACAATTGTGAGTTACTGGAGGATAGTGAAAAGCCACTCCATAATTATTAACAACCGTTATTTCAAAATTATTTGTGAGAAATGTATTTTTAAATTTTAGAAAGCGGTAAAAGAAACACAGTGGGTGCAGCAACTTGAGTGTGCTGACGATCAAGTGCATGAAGGGGAGCAGCTCAATTAGGGAAGGTAAACATATCAGCATGAAGATATACTTAGTAAGATTTCAAAGTGAAAGACTTTCTCAATAATTTGGTTGTTGTTGTCATTTTAGTCATACTGTCAATATGGCTATTACTATCAATAATGACCATCTCCATCCTCTAATATAACTATTCTTTTTCAGGCTATCTTAACTGGGCCTTGTTTCAACTTGGGAATCCAGGAGGGAGAGGCCAACCCTTTACTTTGAGGACGAGCAACTGGATGAGGTTGTCTCCTTCTTGTTTGCCGTCATCAGGGAGACCCCAAGAGCAAGACAGCAGAACGACTGGATTGACGTCGTCATGATTGTGCTCGTACCGTAAGTATAGCATGATTAACATGTTTGTTTTACATTAGTAGGCCCGAGCGCCTCCAGGTTGGCACAGGGACTATTGTAATGAAAGTGTGCATAAAACAAACACTGATCCCCCTCAAACATAAGCATCTCATGGTACATGTTTCCTGGATGTACACTACTAAAAATAAGTCTGCATTGCAACATTGTTGATGTACAGAGACCATAAAGTCATAAGTGCAAGTCACTGACAATTTATTAAACAGGACACAACACCTTTTAGGGCTGCATTTGGTTTTGTGAATTGTTGTTGTTGAATGTAACACATTTCACTCTTATCTAGGTGACAGTTCATACTCTGGCCGAGGCATTTCACCTGCCTCAGCAAGAGGCAATTGGAAGATTCAAAAAGGGGCCAAAGTATGAACCATGGTAAGATTATTTTAAATATTGATGGAAATATTTCAATGTTTACTGCAACATCTAATCTGTGATTGTTCTTTTTGGACAGTGAGTTTAAACTGATTGCCCTGGTGAGACATTTACCGGAGGAGGCAGAAGGGAAGCTGAAAGCATTTGAAGATGGAGATTAGCGCTCTCTTCTGAAGCCTTTCTCTCAAGATTAAAATTTTAAAAAAAAAATGTGGTTGCAATTTGTTTTGTGTAGAACTTATTCAGTGTCTACATTTCAGAGCCATTCACATAACACAAATTCATAAAAAAGCATGTACATAAAATGCCAGATAACAATAAGATGTTCTTGATGTTTAATCTCTCTCTTCTACATATTTGACAAAACACAATAATTATGAATGTCTGCTTGTCCCAAAATGCCAAAGCAGGGAGCACAAAAAATGTTATGGCATGTTCTCTTTATGATCAGTAATGTGAGACCGTGGGCGTTGGAGTGTGTGGTGGTGGTGGTGGTGTAATAATAGCTTTAACTTGTAATGTGCTTTTCAATCCTGTGTTGACAAGTTTCTCAAAACCACACACTGTAGTCTTTATTCATTTATTCCACACAGTGTGTCACAGCTGGGTTGGAGGATGCCAGGCTACTAATCTGTGCTATTGGCCACCACCAAGCAGTCTCTCACTATGTCCACACATGTGGGTGAAGTGCATTGCTCAAGAACATACCAGACTGCACTTAGGGCAGCCAGGATTTGAGTCACCAACCATAGCCCTCTTTTATAAATGAATCTACACATTAGACATAAGCACTGACATTATTTGACTCTTAACTTAACTTTTGTCCGGAGCCGCTTCAAATCCCTATTGATTGTCTGAAGTAGTCTGAAGTAATGGCAGCTTTTGTAGGCAAATTTACTACTTTGATATTTACAAAATATGTCCATTTTCCCCCAATAAATAATGACAAGATCCATGCTCATACCCCTTTAAGAAACGTGGAATGGGCGTGTCGTGTAGTAGGCGTGTCGGGTAGTGACGTCACTACCCGACACGCCTACTACTCGACACGCCTCCCGTACTGCAGGCCGCAGACAGATACACTTGGACCATGGATCTATTATAATAACTGGATAGGGTATTACTAGCTTGTAGCTGAATAACCCATGTGCTCAGGGGATTCTCGCGGTAGCAGACTGAACCAGACTAAATTCACGCGGGCTACCCAGAAATTTTCCCCATAGAACTCAATGCAAATTAAAACAGCTCAACCTCAGCTGACAGAGAACCCACAGCTTTCATAAAGGTCGGATTTTGTGGGGATTTTAGTGTCCCTTGTCATCCTGAACTTTTTTTCTTCTTAAATCCTTTCGTTTTGTTTAAATCCACACTTTAGTGCCACAAACTCTGGTCGTCTGGCTCTCGCTCTAACTCCCGCTCTGATGAACTGCTCTGATTGGTCAGAGCGCGGCCGAGCCCCTCTGTGCACGTGCGTGAGACCCGGTGTGAGACCCACACACGCGTGTTTGGCGCAACGCATTATGGGAGATCATCCACTGCGCAGAACCGGGAGGACCAGACGATGCCCAAATACAGGCGAGTTTCCCATAGATCTTTGCGAGTTTCCCAAAGTTCTTTGCGAGTTTTCCATAGATCTTTGCGAGTTTCAGGCAACTTCCGCTAATCTTTCAGCCCCCATGCCGTCACAAAGCGCCACTGAGCACAACCATTCATTTGAATAGGGCGCCATCTTGGATCGCCGGGGCTCGACTTGGACCCATGAGGTTCAGCCAAACGCCTCTGGTGGAGCATGGCGGAACTACAAGGGTCTGGCAGAGCCAGGCTAACATGAGGCCGCCTCATCACAAACTTCAAATCCTTCACTCGACGTTAGCCTAGATTTATTTGACTGATGCTCAAATTAGTCATGCTGTGAAGTGTCGGGATCTGAACCTACATCCCTGCTTTTTGAAGTGAACTCTGCCGTTTCCGTTCTATAAAGCTGAGGTACCCAAGTTCCAAACCACAAACAGATACCATCCAGGTCATCCGGGTTCCAGGCTCTAAAAGTTTGCTTCAATGACTGGTTTTTTTTCGTCCATGTATTTTTGGCCTCAGTCACATCCTTAGATCAGCCTCTTCAGACAGAGAGAGGCCAGAAAGAGAGCCTGGACAGACACCAGAGAGAGACCAGAAAGAGAGAGACTGGTCAGACACCAGAGAGAGAGACCTGAGAGAAAGTTTTTCTATTCATAGTTTTCACATGTATTTTTTTGGCCTCTGAGACATCTTTTCTAAATTTACCTCTTTGCTAATTTGGTTCACACTGAGGAAGTCCTGCAGTCTGTAAATGGCAAATAAAATGGAAGATTCAAGAGTTTAAGAAATGTCAAAGATTTCTTTTACAAACAAGTTGTAACAGTAAAAATAGGTAAAGCCTTTACCTAGTTTTACTTTTACTACTTACAACTGTTACAACAGCCAAAGAAAATTCCTTAATAAAACTTAGCCGGAAGTGTGATGTCTGATTATTCATGTAGCTGACAAAGTAATGAGTCAGTAATTTTGAGAGGAAATAATGCGTAATGTTTCTCCCACGGTAAAGTCATCAGGGATCTCTGTGGTATTCTGGAAAGAGTATTTGCTTAAGCTCGGAGCACATGCACATGATAAGACAGAGGCTGATTCACAAGTCACCACAAAATACATTTATTACAGGGTTTCTTAGTTCAGTTCACTTTAGTCACCTCTAACTTCATGATCATAGCTAAATCCTTGTACAATCCAATGGAGACATATTTGCGAGTTGGCAGTAGACATGGCAAGGCAGTGACAGTGCACGGTAAGCTCCATTGCCCCGATCTAAAAGCAAACATTTAAATATGCAGCTAACTCGTTGACCTAAAGCTAACATTGTTTAGTTGGATTGTTGGACACCTGGATTAGCGCTGAAGCCGCTCACACACATGTCCAATAACTGGCACAGAGCAGGACACAGCCTGAGTCACCGCCACACTGGTCCTGACAGCAGCATCAAACCACAACATTTCAGTTAGCGCTCCAGGAAACCAATTTCTTTAATTTTGATTCTACCCTAAAGTGGGACCGAGCGACGTAAGAGTGTGAGGTCAAAGGACGAGTGAAAGTGTTTGAGTGATTGATAGGACAAAGGAAGGTTGCTCACCCATCAAGTGTACTTCAGTTAGCAGGTTTTCCCTTCCTCTGTTTTGACTAATCCCTGTACGACTGAAAGCTTACACAAACTGATTAATGGGAAGGTTAACCAAAAAAAAAAAAAAAGAAAAAAGGATGGGAGTTAGTAACAGAGCCCACCTGCAGGTTGTAATGCCACATCTGCTTTTGTAGTGAAGTCTGACTCATTATCAGAATGTACAGGTGAAAGCAAAGAGCGCTGGCCCAGAGCAGAAGCCACTCCACTTTGTGAAAGTGACAACTTCTTTGGGGCAGTCATTAAAACAGGTGAAAGCTTCCACTTAAAGGAATAGTTCACCGTTTTTACATACTGACATATGTTCTTACCTTACCTTAGACTAGTTAATACGTACCTGTCTGGTCTTAGTCCGTGCGCTCTGTCATGCAAACGGAGCAAAAACGGGAGCACAACCGCAGCCTCCTCTGGTCACTGTGTAGGACCAAAAGGTAGCTCCCGCTAGAAGCTACCAAACTCTTCCAAGTGTTCCCTATTAAATGTATATAGTTACGTGACGTGTTACATTTCTGTGTTACTATACTTTGCAGTGTAACACGTCACGTAACTATATACATTTAATAGGGAACACTTGGAAGAGTTTGGTAGCTTCTAGCGGGAGCTACCTTTTGGTCCTACACAGTATACAGAGGAGGCTGCGTTTGTGCTCCCGTTTTTGCTCCGTTTGCATGACAGAGCGCACGGACTAAGACCAGACAGGTACGTATTAACTAGTCTAAGGTAAGGTAAGAACATGTGTCAGTATGTAAAAACGGTGAACTATTCCTTCAAAGGTCACATCCGCCGCATCGGCTAGTGGCGGCTTTTTACAGGCATATGTTTGAAAAGACCATATTGTACCGAGCTCCGGGATTCAGCTCAGTCCATCAGGCCCTCGTTGATAGATTTTTTTTATTACTATTAATAATTGCACGTTACTTGCACTGTAATGCAGTTGTGCTGATTGAGCTGAAAGAGGATTCATCTGCAACTCTGATGTCAGACAATACAACATGTAAGTGCTGATGTTTCTCGGGGCATCATCGGAACATCATTAATAGAACCCTCTCCTGCTCCCACATTAGCGTCACTCTTTCACCTCCGCCCCTCCCTCACTCCTGGTTCAAAGTCTCGTCACTTCCCGTCAGGATTACTGCAATTCTCTTCTGTTTGGTTTCTCTAAAAAAAAAAAAAAAAAAAAAAAAAAAACTCCAAATGGTCCAAAACTGCTGCAGACATCACACCCTTTCCCTCTACCAACCACATCACCCCTGTCCTGAAACGGCCCCACTAGCTTCTCGTCAGCCATTCCATACAATATTTTTTTCTTTCTTTCCCAGAATATTGCTGTACCTGGGTTCATGGTTCAGAGCACACTAAGGGCACTTGTTTCCTTACATATCTAAACAACAATTTGATTCTCTGATCTGGTGTTGGTAAATCCACAACTTTGTGTATCGTTAAAACAGCAGTCGTCTCAGACGACTCTACAAACACATTGAACTTCTCTGGAGGAGGCGCTGTTGCTCTGGTCATTCTAGATGAGGATTCTGCAACCTTTTTCACTTAGAAAGCTACTTTCCCAGTTTGATAAAGGCAGAGCTACTCCTTTAAGTGGCCCTGGGGATAAAAATGGCTATACATTGTTGTGAACAAATGATATTAAGTACAGGCATTTTTGTCATATGTGTTACTAGTGACGAAGTCAGTGCATTTACAAATATGTTCTTTGATTTGTTTATTTCTAAAACCTTTGGCGAGCTACCTGGCAGGGGGTGGCGAGCTACTGGTGGTTCCGAGCTACAGGTTGGAGACCCCGTTCTAAATGTTTCGATCAAATATTTGAGAGCCGACCTGACCAGAGAGTTCAAAACATAGACTGAGGACCAATCAAAGAGAATATCTTATCTCTAATTCTTTTTTTTAACCAATTAATAATAATGATGGTTGTGAGTGAAGCCCATGGATCTATTATAATAACTGGATATTACTAGCTTGGAGCTGAAGAACACATGTGCTCAGGGTCAGCACTAGATCATATACGGAATCAGGACAAAAACGGAAGTAACAATCCTACTTTCGAATTAGTTTTAGACTAAAATGTCCTTAAATGGTGACTGGTTAAGTTTTAGACGTCTGAGTAAGATGGTTAAGGTTAGGGTTAAGGGTGGGTTGGGGTTATTTTATGGGAATGGCTGGTTAAGTTTAGGCATGAATAGGTGCTGACCAAGTGCTCGGGGGATTCTCGCGGTACTGCAGATTACACAAGGCTTAATTCATGTGATTAAGCCTACCAACAGTAGCTCAGTTGGTAGAGCATTGGCCTTTGAGCCTGAAGGTCGTGGGTTCAAACCCACCATAAGACCTACTTCACGACTCCCACTGATGACTGCTGTCGTTGTGTCCTTGGGCAAGACACTTAACCCCACTTTGCCCGAAGCCCCCCATTGAAAGATCTCAGCTCCTGTGGACTCACCACCTGCAGGAGGATCAGTGAGGGGCTGGTGCTCTGTGAACTGGGTGCAGCTTTGACTGCCACCCCCCCAACCCAGAAATGGATTAAGGGGAAGAAAATGGATGGATGGATGGATAATTCATGTGGGTTTCCCAGAAATTTTCCCCATAGAACTCAATGTAAACTAAAACAGCTCGACCTCGGCTGACAGAGAACCTACAGCTTTCATAAAGGTCGGATTTTGTGGGGATTTTAGTGTCCCTTGTCATCCTGAACTTTTTTCTTCTTAAATGATTCGATTTTCTTTAAATTCACACTTTATTGCCACAAACTCTGCTCGATTAGCACGTGGTCTAAGTCAAGCTCTAGCTCCGCTCTGATCAGCAGCTCTGATTGGTCAGAGCGCAGCCGAGCCCATGCATGAGAGCCACACACGAGTATTTGGCGCAAAACATCATGGGAGCTCGTCCACTGCGCAGAACCGGGAGGACCAGACAATGCCCAAATACAGAGTTCCGCCCATACCGGCAAATGACAAACCATTCCTTTGAATACGACGCCATCTTGGATTGCCGGGGCTCGGTGACGCTTTGACAGACAAACGCACAAACAGAGCAGAGGTTTGAATAGGTTTAATGTGTAGTGACATCTACAGCATCCTTCATGTGGAGAACGTCTCATTGTTCAGTCGCTCTGGTGTCGTGTGCAGAAAACATGGTTCTAACGTCTACAGAGCGAATTTAAATCACTCTGTACTCACTCTGCTATAAATAAAGCTTAAAGCTTAAAAAGCTTACTCTGCTAAAAGACACACACAAACAAACACACACAACTGCTTTCCTAAAGATTGCACGTAAGTAAAACACAGGATAAAAAGAAAAAGACTCATAATTTAAGAGTGACACAAACAGTACACAGTTCTTTTTTTAAACAAAAGGGTTAACTAAGATACAGACAGAAGAGATAGAGAGAGAGAGAGAGAGAGAGGGAGGGAGGGCGAGAGAGAGAGAGAGAGAGGGAGGGAGGGCGAGAGAGAGACAGAGAGAGGGAGGGAGGGCGAGAGAGAGACAGAGAGAGGGAGGGAGGGCGAGAGAGAGACAGAGAGAGGGAGGGAGGGAGGGAGAGAGTCCAGATCACTTCACTCGGGAGCGGAGGCAGCGCTTCATCTGTGGGTCGCCCTCTTCCGGGTCCCTGCTGAGGATCTGAAAGAAGAGAGAGGATTACAATTTCACATATAATTGGCCAAAATAAGGTAAAAAGAAAATATATGTATAGAAAGATTGTTTGTTCTTTTTTTGATTTCTATATATGACTTTGATTTAATACTTGTTTACTTTCATGTTTGTAAGTTTCAGCTGGTGGTGTGCCATGCAAGTGTTTTTAAAAAAAAAAAATAGGTGTGCCATGGCTACAAAAAGGAAACCCTTATCTCAATCTCACATTCAAATTGTACACATTATTTTGACCAATGATGTTCCCAGGGAACACCTAACAAAATGAAGACACACAAATGTAGTAGCCTGGCCTTAGCCATCTTTTAACTCTAGTCAATCCTTTCCCTGCATTTACCGTCTGGGTCTAGTCCCTGTGTCTGCAATTGCATCAGTTGAATCCCATCTGACCAATGTAGTTAGAAGTGGGTGACGTTAAGAGTTTGTGCCGAATTGGCTGGCGGTAATTTGGTAATGGCGAAGAATGCGATAATATAGTATTCTGATCTGGTTCTATAAAGAAATTGAAGCCGGAGCAAGAGGAATGTTTAGCAAATGTAATCGCTGGCAAAGATTGTGGCGCTACTCCCCACGGGCTCCGTTAGCGGCAAAGATGATGCTAAAGCTAGGCTAAATGCGACCGACTCACTCGGACAAATTACATACAGTACAGAGCAAAAGTTTGGACACAGCTTCTCATTCAAAGACTTTTTTATTTTCATGTTTATGAAAATTGTAGTTTCACACTGAAAGGCCTCAAAACTATGAATTACCTCATGTGGAATTATGTACATACTAAAAAAAAAAAAGTATGAAACTGAAAATATGTCTCATCTTCTGGGTTCTTCAAAGTAGCACATTTTGCTCTGATTACTGCTTCAATCTTGGCATTCTCTTGATGAGCTTCAAGAGGCAGTGACCTGAAATGGTTTTCAATAATCTTGAAGGAGTTCCCATGATGCTTAGCACTTTTTGGCCCTTTCGCCTTCACTCTGTGGTCCAGCCCCAAAACCATCTGGATTGGGTTCAGGTCTGGTGACTGTGGAGGTCATCTGGCCCAGCACCATCACTCTCCTTATTGGACAAACAGCCCTTACACAGCCTGGTGTGGATCTACAGCAATAGTCATGAAAAGAAAGGACACTCATTGAATGAGAACGTGTGTCCAAACTTTTGGTCTGTTCTGTATGTCGCGGTAAACTCAGATCTAATCGTTTCAATCTATAAAAGGAGTTAACCCCTCCCACCTGTTAACGGAGCTCAATTGAGCAAATCTAGACCTTAGTAGGAAATGTAATTTGTACTATGGTGTGGTACGACCAGGCTTACACTGTAGTAAAACAACATTTTCCTGGAGGACTCTGGGCATGGCTAATGCTGCTGCTACTGACCGGGTGGGGGGGCATGTCCATCGGTGCGGAGATCTCTGGTCTGTACGGTTTCCTCTTGTTCTTGGCTCTGAGAGACGAGGGGGAGGAGCCAGAGGGGTCCAGGTCCCGCCCACTCACCAGCCCCATCATCTTCTTGGCTGGAGACAAAACAGGATCAGAGTTCATCAGAGTTCAGTTTGACCAATATTTTTGGGACTCGTTTTAGAAAAAAGAAAAATGTCCTACAACATACAACCAAACCTATGGGATTAAAGGCACACCGTGTAACTCTTGGCCACTAGGGGCGCTAGACCTGCAACTTTCACGTTTAGCGCCCCTAGTGGCCACAAGCAACTCAGCACTGTCGCAAAAGTCAACAAACAGTCAGCCGGTGTCTTTTGAGTGTGTATTCAGACAGCATGCACTGGTGTGTGTGTTCAAACTGTAGAGACATGCCTACAGATATTGAGAGACTCTGCTGTGGTCAGCCTCCAGACCGCTGCATTAGTAATCTACCACACATGGACTTCTATATCCTGGATGAGGGAGTTCTGCGTCTAGCTCGTGCTGCGTGGAATGACATCTTTGCAGTCGATGACATCCAGGAACCAGGTGAAGAGCAGCGCTCATACAGACATGCAGCTTACAGCACGATCCCTTTCGCGTTTCCTCTTTTTAGCCTCCTCCGAAGGTTTAAAATTTTTCCTTGCCTCAGCCATGACCAGGAGTCGAGCAGGTGAAAAATGAGTAGCAAAAGCCTTAGCTCCATGAGTATATCAGCGCCTGTAGCCGTAAAGCAAGTCTTTTTTCCAAGTCACGTGACCTGGTGGCAGACGGTCCGTCTGCTCGAAACTTACATGGGCGGTATTTCAAGAGGGCAGCCCCGCTCGGAGCATTGCAAGTGTCAAGCGCTGTATATTGGCCCAAGTATTCATATAAAATAACTCATGTGTCAACTCTTTAGGTCACAAAGTCCGCGGTGTGCCTTTAAAGATTCAAACATGTTATTGTCATTTGACTTCAGTGCATCAGTTTGGTGACCAGAGCAGTCACAGACGACCTCTGTTCTTTTCCTCTCCCTCTCTGAGCCATCTTTTTCAAATGGATGGAACATTAGAGAACCGCAGACTGTTGTGTACAAAGATAAACTGAATTGTGATTTTAACACAAAACATCCATGATCTCAGTCTGCTCAGACACAAGTCTCCACGGCTAAAGTACATCTGTGACATGTTAGAGTCCTAGGAACCAACTCTGAGGAGCACAGGGACTGGCCTCCTGCTGGTCCCAAAGTCAGGACTAAGCAAAGGAAGGCAGCGTTTCAGATTTATGCAGCCAAAATCTACAAGAGTCTTTCTTTAAATGTGAAACAGGCATCTTCTCTGATAATGTTCAAATCCAGGTTAAAAATAAGTTGTTTCGCGAAAACAACTGAAGGATTAGATCTTCACTCTCTTTAATCTAGTGTGACTATTCATGTATATAAATAAACTTGCCTTATTAGACTCATTACAAAGTTACGTTAACGATTGCTGCTCAGCCCATTTTCAAAACTTTCTTTTTGTTTCTTTTCTGAGCTCAGATTAAATATATAAGGCTGACATCTCTCACTCAAAGTCTGACTCAAGTCTCATTTTCATAGAACAGAATTATCCCATGATCAGATCCAGCACATCACAGATGGCAGTGTGTAACATGAACATGCAGTTAGTTCACCTAAAGGTCTTAATTACTACACGAAACAAACCCCTCCGGTCCCCACATTGTAGCCCCTCGTGTCCCCCTCCCCCCAGCTCTTTCAACTGGTTTCTGCGTTCCGTGCTGCAGCGAGAACCTTCTGAGATCGTCCAGTGATGAAACGCGTCATTAGCGCGTGAAAACATCGTCTCCCGTTTGATCATAATAGAAGACTGAGCGTGTTAGCGTTAGCATTAGCCAAACGGTCAGAGATTGCATCATTAGCGCGGGTTAGCCTGAGCGGTGGACGGCGCTTTCATTACGACCTGGTTTCTACATCTGCGTGTGTCAGACTGCTGAATGAGGAGCTCACAGCTGAATACATCAGTACTTTTATCAAAAACACCTCTGCGCCACATTTGACGTTCTGCTGCAGTCCTGGATCTACAGCCCGTCTGTCCGTGGCAGTGGATCATTGTGGGCCTCCCAAAAGTTTCTCATTTTCACCCATTGTTTTTTTTTTGTTTTTTTAAGAGTTTCTTTGCCGATGTAAGAGGGTCTAAAGACAGTGGTAATGATATCAACATTTATGGACATAATCTGCCCCTTATGGACCAATGGCTACGGGTGGAGGTGTTTTTATCATTGCATTTCTTGTGTGTAAACTCGGTTCTGTGTTGACAGCTTTGTAAGGTCCTGATTACTGTTGTGCTTTAGGGCTTCAGGGGGGTGGCAATCATAGCTGCACCCAATTCACAAAGCACCAGTCTCTCGCTGATACTCCTGCAGGTGGTGGCTCCAAAGGAAGATGGCTGCTCCTTCAACGGCCTTGATCTTTTAGCAGGGACTTCAGGAAATGTGGGGTCAAGCGTCTTGCCCAGGGACACAACAATAGCACACACCAGTGGGAGCAAATTACATTGATTGTGGTGGGATCGAACCCACGACCATTAGGTCCAAAGACAAATGGTCTACCAACTGAGCCACAGGCGCCAAACGACATCAGCTCATTAAACAAATAAATAAAATGAACAACTGAGTCCCAGGGGTTCTGATCTTTACACCAATGTATACCATGTGCATGTTGACTGAGCTGGAGTTGGCTGGATGACACAGTGGTCATGATCTCATAAGGACAGTCTTAAGAGGCAGAACAGACTAAACTCTAACCTCGGAGTTGCCTCGTCCTGATGCAGCCCACTGACAGGATTTCATTTTCAGCATGAAAGCTCTAAACCCCGTTAATCCCCTGGACCCTGAGCGTGTTTGACAATGGGCCAGAACTTGCTCCTGATTCTCCTCATGCACTTTCCAGGTGGAGACAGCATCACTTGATATTGTCGGGGTTTCTTTGGCGAACGGTCAGCTGCACTACAGACAGATCTTCCCCAAGGGCCAGGTTTAAAAAGTTCAAGCCGACGTTATGTAAAAGTATCGTAATGTGAACAGGGTGATGGTCTTAAAGCTGATTGGACAGAGCAGTGAGAGGGTCAGACACGTCCCAGGGAGCATCAGTGCAGCCGTGGGTGACCTCTAAGCTCGGAGGGAGGGGCCATAGTCAACATTAGCACCAGAGAAAACATTAGCAACACTATTGGCAACATGAGCCTCACAGTGACAGTAATGAGATAAAAGATTAATTTTACTAAAAGGTTTCTATCGCTCTATAACGGGTCAAACAGCAGAAGGAAAAGAGGGAATAGATCTGATGTTAGCTACAATTCAACTCTTTACAAGACATTTTTGATATTATGTGGCGCCCCCTGCAGGTGAAGCTAAGCAGATCAGGGCCTGGTTAGAACTGCTATGAGAGACCTCTGGGAACACCAGGTTCCACAGTGGGGCACCAGCTGTAAAATGCCAAACTGTGGTTGAGTCCTTAGGCAAGACACTTCCCCCACATTAAGCCTACTGTACAGTCACGCGCTGCGGAGCTTACGTTGGTGACGTGACGTCACTATGGTTGTTACAAAACAAATGCAAAGAACTACAAGCGGAGTTTATCTCGACTTAACAGGGCCGATGGCACAGACTGATTGCCTCGCTTCTGTCAGTGTTTCCCAGGGCAGCTGTGGCTCCAGTATTAATCTCCACTTTGGAGTGAAGGAATAATGCTGTGAAGTCTTTGAGCACTATCAAATCTATGCATTATTATCATTTTACTGTAACTTTTAGGATATCACACCGACTGTTCAACTATTCTAAATGTGTTTGAAATGAAAAGATTCGGAGCCCTTTACTCTTGAAGTCTGCCTTCTTTCACCTTTGTAGACAACATCCATGGATGTTAAAACTGACAAATGTGACTGACCTTTGGAGCCCAGCAGGGTCGGCGAGCTCTGGAGGAAGTCCCCGATCTTGTGCAGTGTGCCCTCCTTCTTACCCCGCACACTGCTCTGGGAGTCATGGCGACCGTACGGGCTGGCCTTCTGTAACACACGCGCACACACACACACACACACGCTTGTTTGTACACAGGTCCATGTGGGAGAAGATCAGCAGCTCGTAAGCGCATTGGTGGATGCAAATGTTACTTTTAATGTGTGGGTGCTTGCATCTCCACAAACCGGACTCATGCTGGTTTCGTTTCCCTGGAGACATGATTTAGGCGGCTGTACATTTCCACAGTATGAGTTTCACTTTTCCCCTTGAATTGCACAAGTTATTGTTTTGAAGTGGCACAACACAACTCATTTTTTTCCCCACTGGCCTTATGACTGGTCCGGGATATTTAACCCTTTAATGGTCTCCTCAACCATTTGGTGGATTTCTTTTTGAGTCACTATATCTACTTGAAATTTACCTCAACTAAAATCTATCTCATTGGGGGATCTCTATCACATCTCTATAAAAAACCCATAAAATACAATGTTATTAGTCCTACTTCTTTGAAATAAATATTTTCTTTTAAATTTTATTCAATGAGTGAACATCAGAGGGTTAAGGACATTTAGTAACATCTATGGACATGGAGTAATTATTGCTGTTCCTGTGTTCGAACTTTTTGATTCTCTGATCTGCTGTTGGCAAATTAACAACCTTCGTCTGAGTCGACTGCTGTTGTGATTTATGGCGATGCTGAGAAACGAGTTTCTCAGCAATGCCTCGAGTCAAAGCGTTGTGTATTTAATATACTTTTTGAAAATAGTCAGCTAGGATTTCAGATGATTTTAGAATCCTAAAATAATCTTTTATTACACAGATCTGCTCTGATCATTTGTCGGCTAAAGGCAAAGGTCATGTGTAAAACCAGAGTTTATTGTCAAAATACTAAAAGTAATAAAGATGTTGAATTAGATTTATGATGTTGAAAGTGAAAGTAATATTGTTGATTGTGTCCCTTGTCATCCTGAACTTTTATTCTTGTTATATCCTTCAGTTTTCTATAAATCCGCACTTTGATAAGACTTTATGCAACAAACTCTGCACGTTTTGTTCCCACTCTAGCTTCACTCTGATCAGCAGCTCTGATTAGTCAGAACTCGACCGTGCCCCTCCGCTAATCTTTCGGTTCCCATGTATGTTCCATGCGCTACTGAGCACAAGCCATTGATTTGAAAAGGGCGTCATCTTGGATCCCCGGGGCTTGGGACAGACCCGCAGACAGACTGATGTAAACTTCCTGTTTATAAACATGGAAATTGATGAGAAGCCATACAAATAAAGATCAAAAAACATCTTGCCTGTCTATACTCAAAAAGCTTTTGACGCGCTTCAACTGACGCCGGGTTATTTTTGTCATTTTGGTTCTTGAAGTTTTTGACGCGAGTGACGCCGGCGGGAGGAGCTTCTCTGTTGCAAGACAACGGTACATTTTCCAGAGAGCAGCCAGCCTTTATTTGTTATATAAAGCAAAATAACGTTGTGGTCTGGTTTCTACAAAACATGTTCCGGGTTCACCACAGACTTGAGAGGCTGCAGTGTTTGCAGAGTTTCGTCATTTACTCCAGGAGCAGCGTACGAAGGAGTTTCGCTTTCACTCACCCAGTTTGAGTTCCCAAACCCCGGAGCTCGCCTCCTCCCTGCCTCTGCTTCCCTCTGCCCGCCTGGAGCTGCCTGGCTCTCGCCTCTCCCCGGCTCTCGCACCCCTCTCCCCGCTTATCGCTCCCCTCTGCCAGACTGGAGCTGCCTCGCTCTGAGCCAGAATCATCGTCAGCTTGTTCTTATATTAAATAAATTACGTTTACGTTCACAGCATGTGTACAATGATTTTGTTACTAATATTACTTATTACTACTCATACAATAATATTACTAATAACAATAATGACAATAAAACAGCAGCAGCAGTAGTTACATGACTTCTCTCCATGACAGAGACAGACCCGCTGCTGCTGCTGCTCCTCGTCTCCTGATTGGTTGAAGCTCACGTCAAAGCTTCAAAAGCTCAGCTTTGCTAAACTTTGGCGTTAAGGGATTGTTTTGATACGCGAGCGTTACGCGCGTCAAAAGCTTCAAGTGAGCGCATATTACTCGCGACTTTTGAAGCTTTTGACGCGCGCCAAGTGACGCCGGGGCTCTCTGCTTCACCTGACGCGCTTCACCATTCACTTTCAATGCAAACCTGACGCTTTTGAAGTCGAAGTTAAGTCCGGTCTGAACGCGTCTTTACCGTAATCCTCCGCAGTGTGGCTTTCACAACTCTAGATCACTTTTGACTCAACATTCCTCACTGCTTCCATACGGTTTCCAAACAGAGGTTCAGTAACAATGCCCAGTGAAAGTGACAGAGCAGGACCGGAGTTTGTGAACTGTGCTTCTGTCTCACCTCCTCTTTGAGAGGAGGCTGCTTCGCTGGGGTTCTGTTGCGGGTGTTCCGCCGGTTCTCAGCCTCCACCTCCTGCACACAACACAAAACACAAGAACCCAATCAACAACGTGTTTTCATGGCGTTAAAGTGATAGTCAGGACTTTGTCAGAACAAAGAGGTACACGATTTGGAAAAAAAAAAAACGAGCCAAGCTCCCTCCCCCTTCCTTTCTGATTGATTGATTATTTATTTATTTGAGCATTTTACATACATATTTTGCATTATTACAAGATTACACAGTTACAAAGTAGCTCAAAAGGAGTAGACTGAAGCAAGAAAACTTATTAGGGCCTACCCCCTTTTCCATGTGATCACTTTCAGCTGCAGACAATAACGGTGAATACAGGCATCATACAGTTTACATACAATGATTGGTCTTCCTCAGTGATCCGAGGTCGCATGTTTTGTTTGTCGTTTTTGGTACACACTACGACGTGGGAAAACGCAAAACTCCGGTTATCTCGGTCTACACACAGATGCATAAACGAAGTTTTCAAAAATCTCAACTTTTCCCGGAGGTTTTTTTATGTATTTGTTTATGATGCGTTGTCATGTGGGTGACAGGTGCAAACAAAGAAAAATATCTGCGGTCACGAGCTACGTCACTACTTCAGAGATGGCGAGTTTAAACACAATAATCTCAAAAGGATGGAAAGAAATAGACCAAGTAGCCTGCATTGACCCAATCATTAAAACATTTAAGCTTCCTCAAGTGCATGTGAGAAAGGTTCATAGTTATTGATTACTTTGAACCTACATCAGCATAGACTAGTTGCATCAAACTTCCCGCTCAGATCAGGTTTGAGATCAGCAGATATTACGCTAAGAATCATTTTTCATTTTATTTTTTTCTAACGCGGTGGAATCTTCTGTGTGTAACAAATTCAGAAAAACAAAATTGACCAGAGTGCGTCTTTAAAGCCACAATCTTGGGTGGAAGAAAAACATGGTCCAAAAGTTTTGAAAAGTCAAGTGCATGAGATTGAACAGCCTCCTAAACTCTCAAAGATTATAGAAACCTTTTACCTGAACACCTTCCACAAGCAAGTTTGTTCCATCTTGGGCAGATAATCTTGGATAATAACCCACTCACTGCAAAAGACGAGCTGAAACTAGCACTTATCGTTCTCCAAAATGCCCTGATGGCGTGGAGCGGCCGAACGCTGCCATATTTAGGGGAAGATGTGTTTTTTCAGCCGTAATAGTTTGAGAACACGAGACCCACTTTACACTCATTTGGCTCCACAGCTGCCTGTCAAGAGAACAAAGATCTCTCCTCGCTCGGGGGGTTATTGTCGCGCAGCAGAATGGAATTTAATCACAGGTAAGCTGTGATTAATGCTCTTTGGTTCTGCTGCTGGTAGTTCTGACAAAATTGACTCGATTTCAAGACAGTGAGTCATACAACATTGGTTTGATAATATGTATGCATAGGGGAAAAATAGGAATAATTCAAATATTAAGCTTCAGGAATTGACACATACTATTCAGTCTTTTTACAGTGTATTCAAAATGATCAGCATGATAAAGAAAACGCCACTATCCAGTGGTAGATTTGGAGAATTCAGCAGCTCCTCTTTCCTGTACTCTCGCTCCAGCTCACGAGGGATACGAGCGCAGATGTTACAGGGGCCCTCTAGCTTGTTAACTCAAATTAGCCTTTGAGATAGTTTCAGTGTCATCCAGCCAACTTCAGCTACACCAGAACCGTCATAATGCCCCTAATTGTGAAGCTCAGAACCTCTGGGATCCAATAAAAGATTCAATTTGTGATTTTATTTGTAAAAACTTATTTCTTTGTTTTGATTGTGTCACAAAATGATATGTCACTGATGTTGCTGTGGTGTGAATCCATGTCGGACCCATTGTAAAGCTCAGAACGGCTCAGATATTTTTACCATCATGTTGTCGGCCCCTGGACAAGACTGGTTCACTAAAGTGGCCGTCTTACAAAGTAGAGGAACAGTAGCATCTTGCGAGAGCTTGTTTGTTACTAGAGCACCATGTGTCTGTCTGCCTCCGGAGGGTTAGAGCCTCTTTCTCCACCGTACACCCAGTATGGTTTACTTTCCTGTTGTATCTTGTGAAAACAGTTCAAACAAGAAATGCAATGATTGGGCAGATGACCAATATCCATAAATGTCAAACTAGATAACAAGTTAAGTATTGGCACACATTGTATTGCAACCATTGTACTGTGTTACTTTAAGATACTTCAACATGTTTTAACAAGGACAACTTTGCTGTTTGTGTATCAATTCTTGCTGTGGTTGGGTGGTAACATTCCCCAGCAGAAAGCAGGGTTCAGAGAGCTTCAGTTTAAATCGGAAAGGACCAGAGGGACTTTCGGTCAGAACTCTCTGGTTTGGAAATGTCAAAAAGGCTCAAATATCAATAAAAGACTTAATATCCGTTTGATGTCATCCATCGGATCATCCTTTTTCCATGATGCAAGAGTCTGCAGTCCGGAAGTACCCGACACACAGACCTCAAACACACATTACATAAAGCTGACTCTCTTTAAGCCCACTTCCAGGACACAGTGCTATTACCAAACCAGGCCACCGTGACTCATGCAGCATTCAGCATGTTCACTCTGACCGGAGATAGAGCTGGAGACGCTGAACAAAAAGCCTCCCGTCACACAACCATGATTCACTGAACAAACCTTACACATGAATGAACGGACCATCGGACATTGCTCCTATTCTCATGGGAACAGATTCAGACATAAAAAGGTGAAATCCTCAACCTCAGACTGGTCGTGACCTACTTTTGGAACTGATCCAAAACATGTTTTTCTTGTGATGGATGTTATTGAAATGTCACTGTTTGGTATAAAACATTTTAGTCCTCACTCACGGCTGCGGTTACAGCTTAAAGAGACAGATTACTGCGAAAGCCCTACTTCAGCACTGATACTGAATCACTTAGTTGAGAGAAGTGGCTGAGTGGTTAACACTCAGTTCTCAGCAAGTTTGAAGACCTCCTTGGGTTTCTCTGCCCTGACAAACGCGTCGGTTCTACTTTAATTAAAAAGAACATAGTTTTCAGAGTGCCTCCTTCTCCATTTCTTTCATTGCAACAGTTTTCTCAATCCCACGAGTTGGATGAGCATCTGTAAGTGTTTTTACTTTTTGATTCAGTGCAGCACTCTTGCAATCTCTTCACTCAACCTCCCTGGGTTTGTTTGCTCTGGGCGGATCAAGAACAAACAACATCTGGAGATGGGCCCCTGTTACTATGTCAACCACTGCTCCTGACAGATGCCCCTGAAACAATGAAAGATGGGTCAAATGCAGTGGACACATTATCCTGCAGAGACAATAACTGAAGTCACAGGCTTGTTTTCAATGTAAAATGAGAGTTAAAAAGGACAAGCTGTCTAAATGTTTGGAAAAAGCCAAATGCAAGGGTGAGGCAGGGCCTCAACTTGCAATCAAGGCAGGCAAAAATTTAATATTTTACCATTTACCAAGTGATTTGTGCCATTGTATTCTTTCAATGTAACTTTACTTTTTTCCTTGGAATTGCAGATCGTAAATAGTTTCTCATATTGTACAGAGCTGTGTGTCGTAAATGCCTCAGCTCACAGTGGGAGAACATTTTAAAAGCCACTTAGGCCAATGTTATGCTTCCAATGATAATGGTCAAGGTGAAGGGTAAGAAACAAGTGACCCGTGGTCACGCACGTATTCTTTTAAAACTTGAAGCCTGAATTCAGGCCGTAGAAAGTGCCGAGTAGAGACTTGAGCGTGACGCTCGCTCTCCAATCACAGAACGAGGAGGCGCCGCCCGTTACGAGCAGGCATATCGCCCAGCCCTAGTATGAAAATCGGATGCTCCCAAGAGTCGGCTGACGACAGCTAGCGAGACACCGGTTTGTTTTTACTTTTTAAATAACTTATTTTCAAATGGAGGATTACATATCTGTGCTCAAACTATTAGAGTGCCTTGCGAAAGTATCCGGCCCCCTTGAACGTTTCAACATTTCGCCACATTACAGGCTTCAAACATAAAGAAGTATAAATAAATTTTTTTGCCAAGAATCAACAACAAGTGGGACACAATCGTGAAGTGGAACGAAATGTATTGGATAATTTAAACTTTTTAAACAAATAAAAAACTGGCTACTGGCTACTTTGTAGCGCCACCTTTTGCTGCAATTACAGCTGCAAGTCGCATGGGGTACGTCTCTATCAGTTTTGCACATCGAGAGACTGGAATTCTTGCCCATTCTTCCTTGCAAAACAGCTCGAGCTCAGTGAGGTTGGATGGAGAGCGTTTGTGAACAGCAGTCTTCAGCTTTTTCCACAGATTCTCGATTGGATTCAGGTCTGGACTTTGACTTGGCCATTCTAACACCTGGATACGTCTATTTGTGAACCATTCCATTGTAGATTTGGCTTTATGTTTTGGATCATTGTCCTGTTGGAAGATAAATCTTCGTCCCAGTCTCAGGTCTTTTGCAGACTCCAACAGGTTTTCTTCCAGAATGGTCCTGTATTTGGCTCCATCCATCTTCCCATCCATTTTAGCCATCTTCCCTGTCCCTGCTGAAGAAAAGCAGGCCCAAACCATGATGCCGCCACCACCATGTTTGACAGTGGGGATGGTGTGTTCAGGGTGATGAGCTGTGTTGCTTTTACGCCAAACATATCGTTTTGCATTGTGGCCAAAAAGTTTGATTTTGGTTTCATCTGACCAGAGCACCTTCTTCCACATGTTTGGTGTGTCTCCCAGGTGGCTTGTGGCAAACTTTAAACAAGACTTTTTATGGATATCTTTGAGAAATGGCCACTCTTCCATAAAGACCAGATTTGTACAGTGCACGACTGATTGTTGTCCTATGGACAGACTCTCCCACCTCAGCTGTATTTATCTGCAGTTCATCCAGAGTGATCATGGGCCTCTTGACTACATCTCTGATCAGTCGTCTCCTTGTTTGAGATGACAGTTTGGAGGGACGGCCGGGTCTTGGTAGATTTGCAGTGGTCTGATACTCCTTCCATTTCAATATAATTGCTTGCACAGTGCTCCTTGAGATGTTTAAAGCTTGGGAATTATTTTTGTATCCAAATCCGGATTTAAACTTCTCCACAACAGTATCTCGGACCTGCCTGGTGTGTTCCTTTGTCTTCATGGTTCTCTCTGCGCTTTAAACAGAACCCTGAGACTATCAAAGAGCAGGTGCATTTATACGGAGACTTGATTACACACAGGTGCATTCTATTTATCATCATCAGTCATTTAGGACAACATTGATCATTCAAAGATCCTCACTGAACTTCTGGAGTGAGTTTGCTGCATTGAAAGTAAAGGGGCCGAATAATATTGCACGCCCCACTATTTGTTAAAAAAGTTTAAATTATCCAATAAATTGCGTTCCACTTCACGATTGTGTCCCACTTGTTGATTCATGACAAAAAATGTAAATTTTATATCTTTATGTTTGAAGCCTGAAATGTGGCGAAATGTTGAAAGGTTCAAGGGGGCCGAATACTTTCGCAAGGCACTGTATCTTTGAACAGTTTAAAAATTAAACGGGTCTGAAGTGAAGAGGTTTATGAAGTTAATTTATAAGGTAAGGCCCATGTTTTGTATGAGCAAATATTGCAGACATGAAACATATTCCGCTGTTCCCAAACAAATTGTGAAGAAGACGCTCTGTTGGTCCTGTTGATATATGTGAATCTGATTGGTGAGGCACCAATCACCAACCTTACTAAACGTTACTGATATACTTTGTTGCATATTGTGTAAATACTTTTTTTTAAAACTGTTTTTAACTTGTATATTTAGTATATTGATTTGCCTCCGTGCACTGATGGGACTGTGAGTGTCCTATGTTGTTGTATGTTTGTGTCCAACATCTCTGTGAGCCCAAGACAAATTGTTTTATCTTTGTTGTCAATAAAGTTGAACCTTGACCGAGACCCTTGACCTTAGATAAACGTGGCGGCGCTAGGACAGATGAGGGAGACTACTCTAATATGAGTCTTCCTGATATTTGTCCTTCGACTGACTGCTGCGTGGTCCTGTGATACCCAAAGTGTTGTATACGGCAGACATTGCGTTGTTTCTATCAGACATGATTAAAGCTAATGAAAAAGAGCGGTGCATTAGGCGTCTCCATTGACGGCGCCGCCACAAGGTTACATCGCATTAGCTTGGTGTCAGCTCTGTGTGCTTCAAAATTGAAGGAGCGTCTGACATTGGAAACAAGTCCAATTTTCCAAAACACAAAACGTACAACTATTACACAAGAAAATGGGCTTTCAAGGTGATCCATTATGCACAATCGGCTTTAAAGAGCTAGACAATCATGTTCTAATTGCGTTTTAAGTGAGACTGAGAGAACAGGTCTAGACCAATTGAAATCTGACTAGGCACGTTGAGTGAAGCCACGCTTGAGTTTTGATGATTGCCAGGACCCAGATTTTTTCGGTGTGAAGACAAATGATAAATATCACTACAAAAACATGGCGGTTTAATTCCCCTGTGTACAGAGAGATGTTGCCTGCGGGAGCTGGGCATGTGTGAAAAACAAAGCTCACAGTTCACATGCTGCTCAACTAGGTGTGATGTTGCCTCGCCAAGAATATTACACTGGAGGCAAGGTATATTTAAACTACAGATTCGGGCCATGAGTGGTACTGAGACAGGAGAGGTCTGATCCTGCATGTATACTGAGACAAGAGAGGTCTGATCCTGCATGTATACTGAGACAAGAGAGGTCTGATCCTGCATGTATACTGAGACAAGAGAGGCCTGATCCTGCATGTATACTGAGAGAAGAGAGGTCTGATCCTGCCTGTATACAGAGACAAGAATTGAGAGGGATGTGGAAAAGCCCAATCGAGTCCGGTGGTGCAGCGTTCCCAACATAAACTCAGTGATGTTATTTGTCTAGCTCTACTGCGCATTCGGGTGATGCATGCCGGTATGGAGATGTACGAGCAGTGGAAGTTTAGTGGATGTGTAGATAGAGACCAGAATGAGCGACGTGGGCGATGGTTATGACTCCTGCTGAAGGCGAGGATTTGAAATGATGCGATTAGCAAAGAGGGTGTACCTGCATCGTTGCTCGTCTTTTACTCCTCCTGAAAAAGTTATTCTAAAAACAAAACAGAAAAGTGAGTATTGAGTTCATGACATTGACAGTACGTAGAGAAAATGTCTAATGTGTGCTGTAACTTTTGATAAAAATAATTCATACATCCCACTCAATGTTACAAAAGATGCCACATGTGTGATAGAAATGGAAAGATCCAAAGGCAGACACAGCTGCTGTTGTGGTCCCAGTGGTTCTGAAGGATGTTTCTGGGGTGAGACTAGCTTAACCTTAAAAAACAAAGAATACTGGCAGAGGTGAGCCAGTGTGTGTCAGTGCCAATGAGTCTGACCAAGGTCTTGTCCTGACCTGTGCCACCCCCATTACGTCTGCACCCATTCATCCTGCCTGCTCTGCTCTCTGGTGTGTCTGTGCTTTGTGAGAGTCAGGGCAGTGGGAGACAATTCAGCTTTCAATTCATCAAAACTGTACTCTTTGTATCCAAGAGAACATTTCCTAAATCAGCTTTTTAGAAATATTTGAGACATAATGTGGGTCTTCAGACTGCTGTAAAGCGATTATAGATGAGATATTTGGATTCATATTTAATGTTTAAAGACATCAGCGTAGAGGCTACTTTAAAAAAAAGTCTGGTAACAGTCCCTTATTAAACTTTGTAATTGTAAAGTATAATGTACTTAAAAGGTATCCACACATGTTTCTTCCAATGCAGAAATCATTGAGTTTCTGTAGAAGTAAAACAATTAAAACAGAAAAGCAAACGTCATGCTCTTCAGAAAGGAAATACTGACAGACACTTATAGAAAAACAAGATAGATGGATAGCTAATTTATTGATGCCCCATAGGAGAAATTCATGATGTGAACATGAATAAAATGTAGAATGGTGACTTAGTAACTGTAAAAGTAACTACGTAAAAAGTAACTCAGTAACTGGCGGCACGGTGGCTGAGTAGATAGCACTCTCGTCTCTCAGCAAGAAGGTCCTGGGTTCAAATCCTGGTTGGACCAGGGCCTTTCTGAGTGGAGTTTGCATGTTCTCCCCGTGTCTGCGTAGGTTTCCTCCGGGTGCTCCGGTTTCCCCTACCACTAAAAATATGTACAATAGGTCTGGCATGTGCCTCCTGTACTGGCACCCCCACTCTCAAAAAATAACAATTGTAAACCGCTTTGAGACTCCGATGTGCAGTGAAAAGGCGGTATATAAATAAAGATTACTACTAAAGATTACTACTACTACTAAAAACAGGTCTGATCCTCTACCACACTGGAATCCCAGGAGAGGCCCCTCGAGATAATAAATGGCCACTCCTGACATGGTCAAACACGAGAAAAGCCGGGTTTGCAGATCCTGTCTCATTCCATAGTCACTAACACACATGCAATTTTGTCAGAACTCATTTAATGATTTGTTTGGTTGGGTTGGGAATCCAAAGAGTTAATGTTTCGACTTGTGGATCTAACAGATTTTATTACACCGTCACCGTGTGATAAATTATTTAATGAACTGTGGTAGATACTTTGTCCAGATTTGAAAGAGGGGCGTGACCAGAGGCTTTTAATCAGGCAATAAAGAAATGGAAATTGCAGACTTCAAGGAAAAAGGACAAGTTGAAGTCTTATCCAGCGGAAAAGTTTCTGCTTCCAAGTTCAGAAAGAGTTCAAAAGATATTATGCAGCTTTGAGATGGTTCAAACAGTTATCGTCTGTAGCCACATCATGGGGTATAAGAACCAACTGTGGACGACAGACCAACATGATCTGTAAGTATGTGATCTGGAGAAAATGTACGGACGAACTGGTACAATGAACAAAGAATGATGTTTAAAAACTGAAGAAGTAGGGGTTGTGTCCTGATTTCAGCCTGGATGGAGCCAAATACTACCGTTTTTGATGAGGAACAATGGTGTATATCAGGGGTCTCAAACACGCGGGTGTGTTTTGAGGCCATGCAATATGGCTGGATTTACGCAGTTAATATCAAAATAAAAACCACAATTTTTCAGCATTAAAACACAGATGTTTAAGGTTAGAAAGCTAGAAGAGTTTATTTTACATAGAAGAATGTGCATGTTGCAGGTCCTGGTTCGTTGGAGAGCAGGACAACATCGTCCACAAACAGCAGAGATGAAAGGTTTCTCACCCATCTTCTTAGCTGGTTTTTCCGACGGTTCGTCCTTAATCCAAATAACTTTTTCAAGGGAAAGAAAGCTCAGTTGGAGATTTATAACCTGAGAGTGTGGTTAGCCACACCCTAATCCTGAAACTAACTCAAACACATCCAACACTGTTAGGTCTGTTGGTGCATCCCAAAGACAAAACACCCAGACAGAAAAAGAGCAATGTGATGTATTCAATTAAATGTAGTGAAGAGGAGTGCACTGACCAATATATTGGAGAAACTAAAACTCTTCTCTACAATGTTGGTCTGTAACCTCCAGTGGTGCACATCTCCAGCTTACACAAACTTACATTTATAATAAGGAAACAGGTTTTTTCCTGTGCTCTCAAACAGTAAACTACTCAATACAAAACACTATGCGCTGAATAGATGTGATGTCACGCTACATAGAACATTGAAATGGGGTATAAGAACAGAACTCCAATCTTGTGGTAAAAGTAAGAAGTGTTGCTCATTCTGATCATCTCTTAATAATAGACGTTTCTCCAGTGTATTTTCACATTTTAATTTAGGTAAATTACTTCAGATTCTAAAGCATGAAATTCAATTTGGCACAAAAATCAGTAATTTATGAGTACAAGAGCTTCTACAGCGCTGGCACTGGGAGCCATACTACATTTTATATCCAGAGTGCATTCCATTTGCACAAACCTCCCATCTGTGTGCCGTAGCACCCCTCCATCTCTCAGCTATTTTCTGTGCATAGTGACAGAATGATCTCAAGTGTTTCCAACTGTCATGTCCGCTCCGTCTGCCTTCTACATTTTCTTTCATCTCCGCTTCCTCTGCTTGTATTGCTCCCTCCACTCCTGCTGCACTTTCATCCCCAGCCCCACCATCTTCCAGACTCCCCCTCCTCACTTCAACGCTCATTTCACTTTTTACTTCTTCCAAAAAAAAACTCAATCTCGTTCCATTAATTCTCCCTGAGCTGATCCCACCTCTGCTAAACATTGTGCCTTCAATTATTCAGTCTGTCCCACTTTCGGGCGGTTTGGAAAGGGCCCTGTCGCAGAGAGACTACATTTAAAGATGCATTTCTTATGAAGCGCTGTGATGCTTTGTTTTCTTGTAAAGGTAAATAAAAAAGCCCCAGTAAAATGTAACTAAAACCAGATCAGCTACAGCCATAGACACGGCTCGGATGGACAATCACAAACTTGCCCATCAGACATGTTTCAAAGCTCCATAGTCACATTCATGGAAGTTTGTATGTACCAAGTGCATTATTATAACTGCTGGATCAGACTTGGAAAAACAATGGGTAACAATGCAAGTAATCAAGAGAGGGATCCAAGTTTCTTGATTGTTTTGAAAAATCAGACGTTATAAGCATAGTTTTAAAATGTCAGAACAAAACATCCATGGATTGTAGCCATATTGATAGGTCTCTTGTGAAAAGTCTTGTAGGAAGTATTTCTGAGTCATTGACATTCATCTGTGAATTATTTCAGTCGGGTGCATTTCCTAATCAAAAGGAAGTTTGCTTAAGTGATTCCTTTCCAAAAATCTGGAAACAAACATCTCTTCACAAATTGTCACCCAGTATCACTGCTTCTGCGTGCTTCTTTCTCAAAAATACTAGAAAAAAAACGTAGTGTCCGTTTTTATAAATTTTTAGATAAGAAAATACTCTGAAAGTCTGTATGAATTTAGATCCAATAGGTCCACTGCACATACTGAACTCTTGGGGAAATAACTAATTGGATAAGTTCAATGCAAAGAATTGGAATATTTCTCGATTTACAGAAAGCTACAAAAATACAATAAATCATGCCATTCTAATGACCAAGTTAGAAAGATACGGGAACAGGGGAATAGTGTTGGATTGGGTCAAGAATTATCTGTCTAATAGAAAACCATTTGTACAACTTTGAGAACATTGTTCATCATACTTGGGATTTTTTCTTGTGGTGTCCCGCAGGGGGCAGTATTAGGACCCACATTATTCACACTTTTTTATTAATGATATAACAAAAGTGTGAAGTCCTAAAGATGGTTTTGTTTGCTTATGACACTAATGTTTTATATTCTGGAAATGATATTATCTAATTAGTCCAAAATAAACACCGAATTAAAGAAAGTGAAAATATAGTTTGATAGAAACAAACTATCTTTACATTTGGGTAAAACCAAGTCTATTGTGTTTGGTAATCTGGGAATGGGGATAAAGTAATAAGATGGATGATAAAAGTATTAAGCAGGTATATGAAATACATTTTAGGTGTGATAATGGAAACTGAACTGGAAATGATTCTTGCAATTAGTCAATTAAAACAGTCTAAACAGGAAAGCATGGCATACGTCATATTGTTCAATGGTTTTGCAAAAATACAGATAACTACACTGTTTCTATAGTAGTAACCCAAAGGGACCAATTCAGGATTTTGTTAATTTCGTAAATGTTTTGAAACCAGAAAAAAAAAAATGTACCACTAAAACATCTGACCATAATACTACATGTAACAGGCTCAACTCTTGACAGATGAACAGATTTTTTGAGGAACAGCATTTTTCATTGTTTTCAAAAGGATTTACCAATTCCACCAAATAACTACTTACATTTTCTGCCTTTGCACAGACCCAAACCTGGATTGTTTGTGCAACTCGCACACACTTGTTTTCCTTCGTTGTCGAGGACTTGAAAACGAGGTCATGTCAGAATGAACAGTAGCTAGAGCTAAGTGTTCATTGGAGGAAAAAAATCATTGTGTGGGACCAGATGAGGCTGGTCTGGTCAGGGGCTTTAATTATGAGTTTCATAAGATTATTTTGCTTATGTGACAATTATTACCATTATTTGATATTTAACTGGGGCCTTTGACTCTATTTTTGGCGTATATTTTGATGAGGGCTCGGGACTAAAGAGCTGTGGTTCTATCCGTGTGTTAGAGCTATGCCCTTATGTGGAATAGTTTTCCCATCTGTAGTATCGGTTAATATCGAGGTGTTGATTTTTTTTTTTCAACCCGAGTCTCAGATGATTGGACCAATGACTGCACGACTTGCGTTCCGCAAATTTTCTGTTTCATGGAGTGATGATGGGACTCCTGAATTCAGCCTCTTATCTTATCTGTACCTGTGAATTAGTTGCCCCTTGCCTGGACTGGGCTGCACCACCGGCGAGCCGCCTCAGTCCAGCCCTAACCCGCCCAGTCCGAGTCCAGGATCTGTAGCCCGTTTCTCCGTGGGAACCAAGGTTTTTCACATATTTTTTTCCCCACTGGGTTTCTCGGTGGTTGCAGGATAGTGATGATCTAGGACATTTTTGCGCATTTATGGACAGTGGTCATCCCGCTACCTATGGACCAATGGCTCAAATGTCTTTATTATTGCATTTCTTGTACTCCGAACAATTTGATGCTCAGGCCAATTCTGATCGGATTTGATTCTCTGGCAAAGTTGTGGATTCCTTTGTAAAATGCTGAGATGAGCGCTGTTGTGATTCAAATACACAATGTGTTGCATTGTATAATAAATTTACTTTCTTTCAAATGATTGCACAATGGCAAATACTGTTCCAGGAGACGAGTTCACATTGTTCTAATCCAGTCTTCTACTTCATTAATTTCAACAATGCGTTATGAAACTTTACTTCCACTTGGTATGATATCACTGGTCAGAAGAAACAGCAAATATGGTCAAAGCGCAAGCACTTTAGTAAGCCAAGCGCACCGTACGGAGCTTGCCCTAACATGTTGTGACGTGACTTTATATAGCCCATTTCCATTATTCATGTGTGGATGGCTGGGGCATATTGGAGCTGGACTGGAGGATCGTGGGGTAATCACTGGAGGATGGTGACGTGTCAGCCCACAGAGTATGTTTCTGTCAGAAGTAGTCGGGACCCAACAGTTACCAGAATGCAGAAGTACTATGTGATCCGTTGTGTTCCAACTTATACTTAACAGCTTATAGGTGACATAATTGATTACAGGAGGAAAGAAAACCTGGAGGAGCTGAAATATCACCCCAGGGAGAAGATGCTGATTGATATGGATGGCCTTTATAGGCGTTTAAGCTGGGATACCCCTCCCCGCCTTGGAGCCTTTTCAGTCCTGGGTCTACAGCCTTTATATTATCCATTTCTCTTTTCTCATAACAGTCCAGTTTGATTCTTAACAGCAGGGGAGACACCACTCCTCTGAAACTGAAGCACATTTGGAGAGTTTAAAAGATTCAGTGTAATAGTTTGTGGGTCAGTGAACATCATGCCATTTTATCAGGACGACATGAGGAGCAGTAGACTTTGCACAATCGAAGAACTTTTTCTGTCCTTTGTACTTTGTCTTTATTAAATATTTAAAGCTATAACCACAATGGAGTCATTCTATTGATGCAAAGTATTCGGAATGTGTGTATTTTAAGAACTGGAAAACAAAATGTATAGAAAGATTATTTTTTACCATTTTAATGCAATACAACATCTGGAGAGCTGGGCTTGGCAAATCCACACAACCAACGTGTTCCATGTCACACGCAACATCAACGTGTCTAATTTCACCACAGATACTTTATGAAACAAAGTTTTTACTAAAGTGAGAAGTTTTTATTTGTATTTCATATATATTATTTGCACTTGTTTTGAAACTGTTTTAGTCGATCGATTTCACAGTGACATTTGTTTACTGTTATATTTGTGTTATTTTTGTCTTTTAATGTTGTTTTATGTCTGTATTTGTCTGTGCACACTGGTGACTTTTGCTAATGTATTCCAATGTGGTGTTTTTACTGCAAATGGCAAATAAACTGAATCTGAATCTGATATGATGAAGATTATCTATAATTAAGTACAGGACTGCTCCACATCACGCACACAGATCACAAACACTCTCTGAACTACGTCCATGCATGGATTTAAAACATGCATCCATGTCTCTGAAGCGCCTCAGTGAGCCGTCAAATGGTGCGGCCGCTTCGCAAGGCTTTGAACATCACCACATACGGCACCAACACACGCCTAAAAAAACCCTCTAAACTACTCGCACACGCTTTGGGTGTTTAAGGTGTGATGTTTTCTTTCATTGTGGCGCGGCTTTGCCCGACGACACAATACCAACTATCATAATGCATCATGAGATACTCCCTTGCCTTCAAGTGTTCTCCGGAGCACTCGTCATTTTGGGTTCAAATCAATGGTTTAGCGCTCTCCTGAGACAAACATGGAACTCTGCCTCTTCTGTCTAAAAGCTCCCGTGTCAGTTCTGAAACAGTATCATGCCATATACATACATTATACTCTAAAGCAGGGTCACCAACCTTTTAAAATCCGAGGGCTACCTCAAGATGACCAAATGACTCAGGGCTGCTATATAATGTTTAGTTCCAGGGACTGCAGATGGAAACTATCTGTTTAGCTATAATCTGGTGTAGAACTTATCTTTCTTCAAGCTTAAATGTCTCTGTACATTCTCCCTTCAAATATAGACACAAAAAAAGTTGAAATTAATTGTGCATTGCGCGAATGGGTCAAAAATGGAGAATTGTACATGCCCCATTTTTCTATTTCAACATGGATTAAATTGAACTATTATGTATTAATTTGAGTATAATAATCACAGGGGGATTTAATTCATACTTATTTTATTACCTTTCATATTTTTTAGATCAGCTTTTTAGACTCTGCCAGTGTTTTAATTTGGTAAATTATCTGCATATCACGGATTCAGAAAAAATGAAAAATGGAAAAAAAAGCAAGCAGACCGACACTGTGTTGGCGGTGTGTCAAGGGGAGCATGTGAACGAGGAATGATGGGGAAACTAGAACATGGACAAGAAAGCCCATGTTGCTTGTCCTCTCAGTGACACAGGTGAGAATTGGCTAAATGTGTGCAATATTTGGGCCACAATTCTATATTATTCCAATTCTTATCATATTGCGATACAACAAGTGTTTTGCGATTTGTTTCTGCAATTTACAGCAATTCATGTCCCTTATATTATTCAAAGGCATTACAAAAATTGAGGAAAATAAGACTCAACTCAAATGTCACATTCATTACGGTCTGCACATGAACTGAAGTACAAAAATGTAATCCTTGAACATTCAGGACACAGGACCTTATTACTACAGGAAAAGAATTATTCTCAGAATAATGAAGTTGTGTGCTGTGAGTTCATCGTTCAAGTGAGAGGTCACCTTCAAATACAATAGAACAATAGAATAGGGCCGCACAGTGGCTGAGTGGTTAGCACTCTCGCTTCTTAGCAAGAAGGTCCTGGATTTGAACCCAGGACCTCCGGGTGCTCTGGTTTCTCCTACCACTAAAATCATCACTGAGTGGAGAGTATGGAAATTATTTGTAAAGCGTTTTGGGTGACCTTGGTCTGTATAATGTGCTATATAAACAAACATTTCTTACAATAGACTTAAACCAAAAACAGACATAAAAGTGAAACAAACCTCAGATGTAAACTACCTGAGGTAACTCAGAAAGCACAAAAGTGAAAAAGGAAATGTATTAAATAATGCAATACTTTTCTCGACAGTATTGATTGAATTGTTGAGCGCTCAGATGTTTGGGTTCATGCTCTCGACCCATGACAGAGCAGCATGTCTGTCACAGAGGTTTCCATCTCGATCCCGTGGGCAGCAGAGCTAACACTAGCAGCACAGCGTAAAGACATTTATGGAACGTGACTAATACCAGTGCGAGCTGATGCCAGATCCCCCATTCCCCGGAGCGTGTGAGATGTGAGGAATACACCGCCGCCTCCCAAAATAATTCAAATCAAAATAAAAGCCCGTGCTACATCGCAGTTCCCTTCTGGAACACGCACAGAACTATTTCAGAGAGGCTTGCGAAGAAAGTGTGTCTGGTGAGAAGCAGCGGAGTGGGTGGCTTTGAAGAGAGCGCATTTTATTATTTACATTTTTAGAGGTGGAAAAAGTATGGGAATGTTGTACTTGAGTAAAAGTACTTCTGCTGGTTAGAATGTGTTGTTAGATCAACTTTACATGTAAAATGTGCTGACTGAGCAGAAGTAGCTCAGGATAAAAGTAGCTCTCTGAAAGAAGTTAGAGACCCAAGTCTAAAAGGATATTGCATTGGACTTGGCCAAAGTTGGACCATGTCCCCTTAAAGGTGGAAGGTGTTCTTTTATTAATTTATTTGGGACACAGCAGCCCAGCTTCTCTGCTGCTGTGCTCTGATGCTCCAGTGAGGTTCTTTCTGACAAGAGTTAAGCACAAGTGACTGAGGAAGGGGCCTCATTCAGAGGAGAGATGATGAAAGGACAATGTGTTTGCTCATGGAGAATAGACAATTGCAGTACATGCTTTGTGTGCATGTGCATGTGCGTGTGTATAGAGTAGATTAGAGAAATGTGAGAAAAGCTTCTACTCTGACAATGTTCAAATCCAGGTTAAAAACAGTTTACCTTGTATATGAATATAGTTGTTTACAGGGCAACAGAACTTAAGTGGGTCAGATAGATATAAGAGAAAGTTTTGTCACGCCAACTTTAAAGTCACCAGTGAATGGACCTGGCATGTCTTCGCTCGACCTTGTTCCCCACATATCAGACCTCAGCACTGGGACATGTCTCAAAGCAGTGACCCCCAGTGTGTGGAGAGAGGAGTGGATGATGATGACCAGTACCTTGTCCATCTCGTTGCTCTTCCTCTTGCGGGCAGAGCGTGTGATCTTGACCGTGACGCCGCTCTCCTCGCCCTGCCGCCTCAGGGCCATGCGGTTTGGCTGCAGTGGGCTGAAGGAGATCTCCAGCTCGGGTTTGGGGAAGCGGCTTGTCCTGCCGTTCTCTGTGGAGATCTCAGAGGAGTCCAGCACCGAGGGGCAGCCGGCGGAGCTCTGCGGGAGGACCAAACACGCAGTACTTCACAACACTGCAGAGTACAGCTGTTGACTCCGGGGTTCGGAGACTTCAAAATAATAATAATAATTATACATTTTGTTCCTTAGGCGCCATTCAGACACTCATGGTCGCCTTTACATGAGATAAAAATTACATTTAAAGACTGTTATAATACAAAGTTAAAAACTGCATTAACAGAGGATGGTGTAAGTGATAAGATTGTCGAGAAAGCTTGTTTTGAGGGTGGATTTGATCACTATACATAAAAAATATAACACCGGACAAACCTGAGGCTTGTTTGTGTAGTCATTGTGGCACTCATCTCACATTTTCTGGACTTTTACTTTTACTGCCTTCAAATCAATATTCTATAAAACCACAAGACTCCTGAGGCTGTTTAGAAAACACTGACCACTGCACTTAATGTAGCCTGAGCTGAACACCTACGTACTAGGGGTGGGCGATATGGACAAAAATAAATATCTTGACATTTTTTCCCAACTCCTAATAACGATATTGTCACATTATCTTTAAAATCAATCATTTTTACACAAAATGATCTGCAATGTTTTGCTTGTCATGGAATCTATAGATAGAGATTGTGTGGATCAAAATAAAGCTTTTTATTTGTAAAGTGCTTCAAACATCTTTGCAAAACATGCACTAACATATATTAACATTAAAAATCTAATTCAAGTAACCCAGAAAGAACACATCCAAAAAGGCTTGCTCAATATTTACTGAAATGTGCAAATAAAGCAGTGATTGGCTTTCCAGGCACACATTAGACAAATGGGCATCTTTCTTTCTCTAATTATTATATGTATTGAAAAATTAAAAATCTTCAAAAATTGACTTTCACGATATTATTGTCTACGATATATTTTGCCCACCCCTACCACCTACTTATTCTGCTTGGACTGAAAAAGAAAGATTTATCAGATGGAGGAAATGCATGATATTATCTACTCTGAGACTTCATAAATTGATATCAGGTCTATCATCCCCAAAAGATTATCACTACACTATAGTCTAGCACAGAAAGACAGCTGCACAATACAAGTGAATAAGGCTCCTTTAAGAACCACACGCAGAGATGCCATTGAACAGATCACGGAGATCCTGGGACTGGACCTGGCTGATACCTGAGATCCTGGGACTGTACACGGCTGATCACAGAGGTGCTGGGACTGTACCTGGCTGATCACACAGGTCCTGGGACTGTACCTGGCTGATCACAGAGGTCCTGGGACTGTACCTGGCTGATCACCGAGGTCCTTGGCTCCCTTTTGCTCCTGGATTTGCGCACGGGAGCTTCACTTTTGGGACTCTCGCTGCTCTTAATCTGTCAATAGAAACAAAAATAGAATAAAAAGTAGACATGAGTAATGATTGAACCATGTAGCCTCTGCGTGCTGGGTGAGTGGCAGCATTAATCAGTGCCGTGTTGCGTGGAACACAGATCCCCAAGGGGACACACACATGTCAGTATTCAGGTTAAGAAAGACGCCTGAGAGCTGGGATGTCCTCAGGCGTGTGCTTGTGATTCATCAACTGAAGGAATGGGATTATATGGTATCACAGTGGAACAGGAGCTCCTTGGGTGGAATAAGTAGCTAACAGCTTCTCTCTCTCACACACACACTCTTTATTAACCCCTGTCCATCAATCCCTTCAAGCTTTTCCTAATAATACTCCCTTCACTTTATTTTCCATTCATTTTTCCATTACTACAGTGGTATGTTTGGGCTTGATAATACCATTGACACCATCCCATGTTGAGTCCTGGCAGTTGAAATACACTAATTGTCACAGTAACATAGAAGGCTTGAAGAAGTTGGCACAGGTCTTCTCACTGACCTTGCGGGCATCCTGGGTGGACTGCAGCTCCTCTTTCAGTTTGACGATCTCCGCCTCTCGTTCAGACAGAATCGCCTGCAGCTCGGCCACACCCCCGTCATCAGTCTGCACCAAACAAACACATCCGGTCACTGCAGCCCAGGTATGCATCTAGAGTCCTGTCTAGAAACCAGGAAGTACGATCACATCGGTCCAGTTCTCAGGTCTCTGTTGCCGAGTCACAGGAAGCCAGTGCAAAGTACATCAGAGACATGTTAGTGCCATATCAACCAACTCCGACTCTGACGAGCACAGGGACTGGCCTCCTGCTGGTGACCAGAGTCAGAACTAAACATGGGGAGCAGCAGCAGCAAAATGTGAGACAGGCTGCTTCTTCTCAGTTATGTTTAGCTGTGCATACAACTGAGGGATTTTATCTTCACACGTTTTAATATATTGTGATTATTTATGATTTGAATGCCTTGTATTGTTACTTGTGTCTTGTTTTGTTAGGGACTTTGAGTCCCTACTATCAGGTAGACAAGGGGAAGTCCAAACAATATGTAATTGAAGCACACAGATGTAAAGATAAGACTCTAACTGACTCTGGGGGAAGAGGTGGACACGCTCAAAACAAGTGAGTGTAAAGTCCTCATTTAAGGCCAAAAAATACTGCGGCCAGTATTTGTAGAGGACACCTTTTTCTAGAGACATATGTACGAGGGGAACTGCTATCCTCAGATTCAGATTCAAGCATCTTTAGAGGGAGGGAGAACTTTGTCTTTGTAGGGATTAAGGTTAGAAGTCAAATAAAGGATCTTATCTTCATAATCATTAAAGCAGAGTGAGATTACAAGTCTTTATTATAATAATCACAGAAAAAAATGGACTGAGCCACAATCATCAACATTATACCAAACAAAGACTTGTACTGCAGGCAGGTCACACTCAGGCCCGGGGGCAAAATCCGGCCACAAGACCAATTTTAGTGGCCCTTGAAATGATTATCATTATCATTGCATTAACTTGAAGAATTGGATGGAAATGGGCTTCTATGGCATGCCATGCAACTGTATTATTGAATCTGTTCGAGAGGCTGTTGTAAACAAGCGGCGTGTGCCCATGGCTCTCAAAGCAAAAAAGAGACTGAGCCGATGAGAGCTGAGGATTCAATTAAGAATGGACCAAATCATTTGCTTTCATAACCAACGAGGACTGCTACATGTTTGCTTTGTAATGAGAAGGTGTCGACCAACATGGAGAACATTGTCAGAGAAGGCATGCAATTTGCTGCTGAACGAAGTGATACTTTCATATAGTAAACAAATTAAATGTGAAAACAGAAAATATTTTTTTCTCAAGTTTAATTTTTAGAGAAAAATGGACAAAAACCATCACATCCATTACACATTTTTCAAGGGTCATTTACATTTTCATTTTTATGATCCTTTTTAAAGCGAATTCCTGATGTGTTAATGTTAATCTTTTCATCTGCCGCTTTTTCAGACTGACGACATTTCATTTTCTATGTCACTGGCGTCACAGTAGAATGATCAAATCAGATGCCCATTTGGTTGTTTAAAAATGTATTTATCAATCTTTCCTTTTGATTTTATCCACACTATCTCTTCGATGTGTGTGTTTGGAATCCTTTTCCCAATCTATGATAGTCATTTTAGTGTTTTAGTTATAACCTTTTAAAGTCCAGATACTTTGACACTTTACAGTGAACGCACTCCCATGCATTTTAACCCTAACCCATTGCAAAACATTTGGGCCTAATAAAAACACAAACACACACACAAATATACACACTTTAGGGCCTGGACCTGCAGCAGCTGTGGTGAGAGCTGTGTGTTGGCAGAGCAGTTGGGTGTTTGCAGAGCAGTTGGGTGTTTGCAGAGCAGTTGGGTGTTTGCAGAGCAGTTGGGTGTTTGCAGAGCAGTTGGGTGTTTGCAGAGCAGTTGGGTGTTTGCAGAGCAGTTGGGTGTTTGCAGAGCAGTTGGGTGTTTGCAGAGCAGTTGGGTGTTTGCAGAGCAGTTGGGTGTTGGCAGAGCAGTTGGGTGTTGGCAGAGCAGTTGGGTGTTGGCAGAGCAGTTGGGTGTTTGCCCAGAACAGTTGTGTTTGAGCAGAACAGTTGTGTTTGAGCAGAACAGTTGTGTTTGAGCAGAACAGTTGTGTTTGAGCAGAACAGTTGTGTTTGAGCAGAACAGTTGTGTTTGAGCAGAACAGTTGTGTTTGAGCAGAACAGTTGTGTTTGAGCAGAACAGTTGTGTTTGAGCAGAACAGTTGTGTTTGACTATCCCACACTGACCTCTGCTGGTGGCTGGGGAATCTTCTGTTGCAGCTCCTGGATCAGCTTCTCCTTCTGAGCCTGGCTGGAGAGCAGCTTCTGGAGCTGCACTTCCAGAGCAGAGACCAGAGTGTCCCGCTCCTTCCTCCACTGCTCCATAGTCTGCTCCTTCTGAGTGAGTTGGGAGGACAGAGACTCCTGAAGGCACAACACAAAGCAGGTTATTTCAGAAGTGCTATTATACGCCTGTAGAAATATGAGAGAAGAGGCCAGAGATATACACTGGAAAAGACATAAGAAAATGTGCACCTGGTGTAAAAGCTTGAGTTCAAGGCTGTGAGACGTTTCAGCCTCTGATAATTTATGAAACATCGTTGTTATATACAGTAGGTAGATGGAGTAGAAACCAGAAAAGTACATATGGAAAATTTTTGGTTTTCTTATTTCAATTGCATCCATGCGACAATAGTGAGAGGGCATAAATCTGATTTATTCATATCCTTTAAGTCATAAGTGTATATTCAGGCCGTGACAAAAGTATGTAAACTTTCCACTGCATGGATCCTTCCAGCAAAATGCCAATTCCTTCAGATGAGGCATACATGCTACATACAACAACATATACTGTATATTGCATTAGAATATACAGTATCTTACATTTGCTTCTTCAGATATTTAATCCTTGCTTCCTTATTATGCTAAAGTTATTTTAATTTTATTTTAGTATAGAGTTATTGTTCATTTATCTTGTGTTGTGCGCTCTTCAATCCTACTGTTCTTTAAACAGAAGGATGAAAAATGCATGAAATTTCCCCACTGTGGGATCTCTTGATCTCAATGAATCGGGGAAAAAAGCAGTTGAGCTAAAGTATAAAGAGTGGTGGTGCTCAGAGGGGCCTGTCAGAACACACATGACCCACATAACGGAGTGTCATCCCCAGAGCGCACTGTCTGACCTCGAGGGCTGGGCACATGGATCTATTATATCTGGATAGGGTATTACTAGCTTGAAGGTGAAGGATCCATGTGGTCGGGTGATTCTCAACGTACTGCAGACTAAACGATACTACAGAAGTTTTCCTCATAGAACTCAATGTAAACTAAAACAGCTCGACCTCAGCTGACAGAGAACCTGACAGAGAACCTGACAGAGAAACTACAGCTTTCATAAAAGGTCGGATTTTGTGGGGATTTTAGTGTCTTTTTTCAATTTAAATCTTCCAAGACAGCCGTTTTGGAAGTAACAGAAGTGGACACAATTGTTACGTCCACAACGCCCATTTTGTTTGCAGTAATTGAATAATATTTTTTTGCATAATGTAAAATCTATAGCTATAATTATATAGTTTTCTCATTCCTGTTGACTCTTCCATGCACAAAGCCTCCAACACGACATGTCCTAAATGTAACAATTATGACCCCAAAGTTCAATACAATAGGGCGACAGTAGCTCAGTTGGTAGAGCATTGGCCTTTGGGCCTGAAGGTCGTGGGTTCAAGCCCACCATAAGACCTACTTCATGACTCCCACTGATGACTGCTGTCGTTGTGTCCTTGGGCAAGACACTTAACCCTACTTTGCCTAAAGCCCCAACTGAAAGATCTCAGCTCCTGTTCTAGCTGCCCTTCTAAGATTATACCATGTATAAATATAGGCTACATAGTATTCTTTTTTTTTTTTTTTTAGGTACAAACATTTTTAGTTCACACATTTGTCGCTTGAAGTTAGATTGACAAATGGTACCGTTTAGTGTGGAGGGAGCCAAATACCAATTAAGAGCTAATTAACCATAAATTATACCTTAATTAGCTGTTAATGAATGAGGGCTAAATATAATACAATAATTTTATTTTTGCACGCTACATTTCCACAAAAACCTCAAAGTGATATGTGAATGATTGATATTCTTTTATGGGTACAACAGAAATGTGTTCTATTGGCAAATATTGTTTTAAGACTGATCTCAAACCATATTTGGACGAGAATACATTTATATTATATATTTATATTATATAGGTGCTGGAAATGTTTTCAAACCAAGTTAAAAACTCCCTAATCCATTGTAGTGCAACATTTTGTCGAATGTATTAAAGCAGTAGCTCTCCAAGGAAAGGGATGGAGACCCCTGCATAACAGCATGATTACGTTTGGAGTTTTTACCCCTTTTCCTGAACAGATTATCTCATTAGGAACTGAATAAAAGAGCAGTGAACCCTTTATTCGCAATATTGTGACAAGCAACATTGCTGAATAAAACAAGCTGCATCTACAAATGTGGAGCCGAATCTTGTAAATACTCTTCACCAGGAGTTAGTGGACATGTGTGCCACACTGAAGATATTTCTACACTTTTTCACAGTCTGCCTTTATCTCAAACAACTTTAGGCGTTGGAGTTTTTTCAAGAATATATAAAATTTTGATTTCAAGAGGCTATAACTTTAAAGGGTTAATGTGGCAAAGACATGCAGGTATCGGAAAACAGGTAGCTGTACCAGAAAACAGCCCAGCGGCCGCAGCCAGACTCACCACTGCTGTCTGCTGCCGGTGGAACTTGTCCCGGTCCTCCGCAAACCTCCTCATGTCCTGGTTCCTGCGCTCCTCAGCCTCTTTGGCCTGAGCGATTAGGGAGAGCTTCTCCTCCATCCAGGTCTTACGCTCACTGCGGTGCTTCTCAGTGAATGACTGCAACAAAAACAGCAGGTGGTGAAGGACAATGGATTTCAACAGTGTAGAAGTATATCACATTTTCAGGATGACTGGTCGAAGGTTTAGCTGCATCAATCTGAAACTCTGCCTCCTCATGTTTGGTCCCGACTCTGGTCAGCCCCTGTGCTCCTCAGAGTCCCAGCAAGAGAGCAGTCCCTGTGCTCCTCAGAGTCCAAGTTGGTTGATATTTCCCTAACATGTCACAGATGTACTTTGGTGCGAGGACATTGAGAGACTGGTCACAAGCAGAGCTGCTTTACAGTAGATTCTCGGAGCCACAGGAAGATATAATGTTTGGTTTGTTACGATAGCTGATAAAGTCTAAGCATGAAACAATATGAATCTACTTTACTTCTGGAGAGTCCCATTTAACATGATTTTAGAGTTATTGGAAACTCTAGCAAACCTACGCAGACACAGGGAGAACATGTCTGACTGGCGCCACCTGAGAGTGGAACCAAAGAGCTCTAACTACTGCTCCCCACGTCTCCATGAGATGTAAGAGGTAGTGCTCATAATGAACCTGGACTATAGAACAGCACAAACAGCCAATGAGGTGTACGTGTAATGAACAGACGCACCTGGAGCTGGAGCTGGGCCTGGCTCGCTTCCCGTCTCGCCGCTCGGAGGTCAGTAGAAGAGCTTTCCTGAGCAGGACTACTGCTGGGGGCCTCTCTCCTCAGTAACATGGCCTTCACCTTCTCCAGCTCTGCAGAGGAACCAACAGGACAGACACTCAGTAAGGGACAAACACATGGATAAACACATGGAGATTGACCACATCACAGTGATGAGCCAGAGCGTGCAGGGAAGCAAAACAAAAAAATCACATCCTGGACATTTAAAAAACAAATGTGATGCATCCATTGGTTAAATTGTGGTCCTCAGCATCAATGTTCTTAGGTTCAGGTCCATTCTGAGCAGTGTTTGCATGTTCTCTGGGTGGAAGTTGCAGTTATACTTTGAAAGGACACACAAATGTTAAGTAAATCAATCACTTCAAAGTAATAGTTTTGAATTCCGTCAAATTGAATTTAATATTCTTTATTACTTAATAAAGAGCTGAAGTTGATAGTCCAAAAAAAATGTATGGTATTTTTTTGTTTCTGATTAAAGCAACAATGTTTACAGTGTGTATACAGAAGGGGCGGGGGATGTGCTTGTGGAAGAAGTTCTTAACGTGGAGGTCTGTGACTGAAGAAGGAATAATGGTCAAAAGCACAAAAAGGGCGTTTTAGGCGAATAAGAATCAAACTAAAGGTGTGTGCTCGTCAGTGTCATTGTGATCTAAAAGACAGACTTGAGCATACTGACTGTTCTCATTCCAATGCACTTTATCCTGGCCTGTTTCACACTGCTGACCAGGAGGCTGTGTGTGCTCATTACCTGTAGTCAGCTCCTGCATGTGCTTGTCCTTCTGCTCCATGACTCGCTCCATCTGCTCCTGGGTCTCCTCCTGCTCCGACAGAGCCAGCCGCATCTGTTCCATCACCTGAGCTTTGGCTTCGAGCTCTGCCCCAAAACACAAACACACAGCATGAGTCATATACACCCATGCATAACAGTACTCTTACTACAGTCTGACATTACTCTTACTAGTCTGAAATGGTGGCCAATAATTATCGTAGGAGATAATATTGAAAAAGTAGCTTTGACGATGAGCTTTTTCACATTATTGAGATACTGGCTCCATTTCAGTTTCGCCACTTTGCCTTCTCTGTGCTGCGTTCACCCCCGCCTCCTTTTGCCGCCCCTCATTCAACACAGCAGCGGCGCCACTAGAGACTGCGGTAAACATGCTCAGAGGAAACAAACTTGTCTAAAAAAAAACCAAAAAAATATAAAAAAAGAGTAGAGTAGAAAAGCTAGTCCGTGGAATTTCCTACAGCAATGTCACGGCACGTTTTACCGCCATTGAACAACGCGGCTTTAGACTAGAGACTGTAAACTTCATACACAGCGTAAGGTTACTCAACATAACCCTGGTTCTTTGATAACAGATTGAGGTGTTTCACCAGAGATTAGAGTTGAGGCATTACTTTGTGATACAAGAACTCCGGTGACTGTACACTACGGAGAAAGTGTAATTAAATGTTGCAGAAGCACATTGTTATGCAGATTGGGTTGAGCAGTTTTATTTTTGCATGAAGATAAGGCAATATGTAGAATTTCTTCAAAAACAGGAAATAAAAACAAATGTGACATAAGCACTTTGTTCTTACTTGAACCAACTCCTCTTTGAGGGTAAATTTTTTTCCATATTGCCCAGCCCTAGTCAGACATTAACATAACTCTTACGATAGCACAGTTTACGTACCTTTACAGGTGTTTTGGTGAAGCTGCTCGGACTTGTTTGATGACTGTTCCTGTAACAGAACATCAGTCAAAAACACTGCACTGCGACGTCATGTTTTCTGATGTTTGAGGGATCTGATCAGATGCCGATCAGATGTCGCACTAGACGGTGTCTTTAGCCACAACCATCCGCCCCCCCATCCCTCAGCTGCCCCACCAGGCACTAGCCCCTACCCAGCGAATGCTCACCATCTTGAGGCTGGCGATGGTGCGCTCTTTGGTGGCCAGGTCCGACTGAAGCTGCTTCTTAGACTTGTCCAGGTCGTTTAGTCTCTGCTTCAGGCTCCTCTCCTCTTCCCGCATGGACGAGATCTGGCCACAAGGAAACGGTCATTCCCCAATACGCCCCATTCACTCTTGTACTTTCAATCAGGAGGTTCCAGGGACATTGGTGATGATCCAGAACATTCGACATTCAACAATCAATCAATTTTCTTTTTAGAGCCCTTTACAACACTCAAGGAGACCATAGTGCTTCACAATAAAATTACATAAAATCCATTTAAAACATGTATACATTAAAAACAATAAAACAGATTAAAAAAAACATTTAAAAAGTGTCACCTGCTATTGAGTGATAAAAGTGTTAAAAGCCAGTCTGAATTAAATACGTTTTGGGCCTGGATTAAAAAGGCCAAAATCAGTGAGGACACGCATATCAGGGGGAAGCTTCCAGAGTGTGGGTCCAGGACTGAGAAGGACATTGGTGCATAAGGGGCGGATGACCAATTACTGTGTGCTTTTTATAATTGTATTTCCTGTGTTTGCACTGTTTGATTCTCTGACCTGTGTTGGCAAATTGACGATTTGGTAAAGTCCTCAGAGATAACTACTGTTTCGATTTAGGGCTATTCAAAATTAAAATGAAGTCTCCATAAACTGACTACATGTAGGTCAGTTGCAGATTTCATTCAACATTCAATGAAATTAGAGTTTGCAAAAGAGGTTTAAGCAAAAAATCCTCTGCTGTGATCATCAAACACATCCCAAAACGAAATGCTCTGGGGGTTTCTCTTCCCTCATCTCTGGTTTATTAGATTCTAAATGCTGGGCTTATATTTTTAGAGTGAGTGAATGGGGCGACAGTGGCTCAGTTGGTACAGTATTGGTCTTCGGGCCTCATGGTGACCTACTCCATTGACACCCACTGATGTCTGTTGTTCTTTTGTCCTTGGAAGAGACTTAACCCCACTCCGCCTGAAGCCCCCGCTGAAAAGCCACGGTTGTGTCGATGACTGAGGAGCCATCTTCATGTGGAGGATCTGCAGGAGGATCAGTGAGGGGCTGGTGCTCTGAGAATTAGGTGGCAGCTCTAATCGCCAGCCCCCAACCCACAAATGGACTAAGGGGTTAAGATCTATGAATGAAAAAATCGTTTTCCGGGATAGTCTTTTTGAGACAGTTGACACAATGGCTCCGTGGGAATGAGCGTGTGATCATTAGTTGGCTACATGAGAGAGAGTGGGTGTGATATTCTCGAGCTGCCACGTTAGCATTCTGCTTTCGGCTTCTGATCCCAATCAAGTCTCAATATCCAGATTAAAGACGCTGTAAATTAACTATGCATTAATAACATTAAAATCTGTTATGTGACAAGTGATGCATTTTCACTGGGACAAGCAAAATCTGGTAGAGGCTCTATAATGTTACTCATGTTGCTTAAAGCAGTGGTTCCCAAAGTGGGGGTCCCAGGAGATGATTTCCATAAAACAAATTAAATAAGAGGAACAAACATATAGCCCTAAATATTTTTGTTGCAATTGATTTGATTCAATAGGAATTCTAGTTAAATTGTGCTTGGAGAAGAGTCTAAAAAACATAATATTTTGTAATTTTGTCCGACACATTACGACAGCGTCAATCAAAGTCACATGTACCAGAGGTGAGACAGGAAGGTTGTTGAGGGGGAGTGGGGGAGTGGGGATGGGGGTTTGCGGGGCAGCAGCAGATTTATCATGGCGGTTGTGTGCAAAAAACTTTGGCAACCCCTGACTTAAAGCATACATTTCATAATCAATTATAAAATATAGACCAGGGACGTCGAACCGGCCATTATAATGTCCATCAGATTACTTCCAACCGAGCAGGCACTCACCAGACTCTACCCATTCCCACGTTAAGACAGGGCTCACATCTGTGGACTGATCTAGATAATCCCTCTGTCCATACATCGACTGTATGTATTTCTATATATAAATATCGAGGAAGGAATAGATATACATTAAGGAAAAGATGAAAAGGGCCCTGTATAGTTGGATGCATTGAAGATGAAACATGGCTGACAATGACATTGCCAAAAAAGGTAACATTACGAAATATGGAGTTGCTCTTCTGTTGTTGGTCGAATACTTCATTGTCAAACCATCTTTCAAATACATTGCTTAAAAATCCTACATGTGTTTTCCTACATTAGTTTTCACTTTCTGTCTCTCAGTTGACACGTACCTATGCTAAAATGAAGGACCCCCTTGCGTTTTTTCAAGAGAGTGAACTTGGGGCAGAGCCTCACCTCCTTCTGCACCTGCTGGAGCTGCTTCTTGTAATCAGCCATTTTCTCCTGCAGCTCGTTGCTGTGCTCCTCTCTCCTCTGCAGCTCGGTGCTCAGGCTCTTCACTTTGTCTACGTCCTGTTGGGAACTCAGCTTCAGCCTGGAGGAGAAGCAGACAGAGCAAGGACACATTCAACACAGCAGTTGTAATGAGCAGGAGTGCCGGGATAACGCCCAGATACCGGCCAGTACTGACGCACAATTATAATTTACACTTGTGATAATTAAGTCTTGTGAGTGCAGCTCCATGTCTACAGATTTAAACTATTGCGCTCAATGAAGAAGCAGAAAAAGAGGAGAGGCTGATGCAGCTTAAAGAAGCTATACCCGATTTTTTTTCTAAGTAGTTCATAAAAATGCTTTTTACTACATACAAGTTGTATCATAATACATCATTTAATTGAAAACTTGAGGTCATTGATTCAGCTGTGTAAGAATTACAAGCAGTGAAAAGTGCTGAGTAGAGTCTGAGCGGGCCGCTCGTTCTCCTCCGCTCACAGAACGAGCAGCGAACAGCCTGCGTCCTCTAGCCTCTACAGCGCTGCTTAACACCAGGGCTTCGACTTCAAAATTCGAATATAATTCTAAAATAAAAAATGATGAACAAAATAATTGAATAAAAAAATGTGAACAAATATTAGACAACCCTTGTAATTCGAAATGTATTTAATGACTGCAAATAAAATAGCTCTCAAAGGTTTCACCGGGACGTGCTAGGCAGGTAACAGCTAAGCTAGCTAGTTGTTTCATGGTAACTTCCGGGTTTTTCGCAATCGCTTTTTCTCACATTGAAACAGTATTTTTGTCATGAAAACTTTAACATCAAATTCTGAAATCATCCGTGCATGTGTGTTAAGGATGTATATGTGTACTGTATTGTCCGATTGACGTTTAATGGTGTTGATTGATAGATATGTAGTTGTTTATTGAGCGTGGCTAGCTCCGCTAGCTCCGTTGGCTTCTCTACACAGACGAGTGTGTAGTGACAGGTGCTGATAGCTTGTTGTACTTGCAAAGTAATGGCAGTATTTTACACACCTGAATTACAAACAGAGGTTGCATTGGGGCTGCGGTCATTATTGGTTTGAGAGTTCTGTTATCAAGAAAACATGATCGGAAGAATTGCTGCTGCTGCTTTGAGGAGCTCTATAACAAATTATAATTAAATATTAGACTATATTCTAAGGTTTTAAATTAATACATTCGGACGCGAAACTAGCGGTATTCTTTTACTTACATATTGTGTTAGCAGTGCGTTGCTTTAGTACCATTTCATCAGTGATTGTTGCACAGCTTACAAGAAGTTGCGCTAATGCTAATGTTAGCATATGTATCAGATCGCAAATAAAACTAGGTGGCTCTGTGTTATGAGAGCGTAGGGGAAATGAGAAGCCATTGAGCGAGTTGGGGGGCGGTGCTAAACATTCAAACATTGCAGAAACGGGTATAGCGCCTTTAACCTGGTCGTACCACACCATGGTACAAATTATACATATTATGGAAAAGATGATTAAGCAGAGTGTACGGATGGGTAAGGCCAGGCTAGATGCAGCTCTGTACAAACACTTGAACCCACACAACAAGTTACAGATGAGCTGTCACGGGGCTAAAATGCGCTTATTTATACTTAATATATAATGGTTTTTTTTATAAGAAAAGAAAATGGATCGGCAGCACGGCGCCTCTCTACACGCAGATATCCGATCCAGTATTTTTTCTGGTATCGGGCACCGATATCGATACCAGTATCGGATCGGTGCATCCCTAACCAACAGAATTAAACTTTCCAAAACCACACATGCACAGAGAGAATCCAAAATCATCAATTCCCAAAACAACTCAACCACGATGCAGACACACACACACACCAAGCGGAAAGTCTGACAGTTCTCTCCACACCTGCCACACTCGGCTGCCTTCAGGCCGCAAATACGTGACGATAAGGTAGAAGTGGGCAAGATTCAACAAGAGTGTCATCCCTACTGCTATAGCTGCTCCCAACGGTCTGTAATCTTGTTCCTGAACCTGCAGTGTGTGTGTGTGTTGGCATTGTTGTGTATTGTGTTCCATTTCCTTTTCTGAGGTCTGTGTTCTATGTATGCGATGTGTCGTGGAAATTAATCTCTCAGGGCTCAATAAAGTTTTTACAACTTTATAACATTTATAAAACCGCTTTCCAGATTCCATGTTGAACACAGCAATGTTTTGGTACCAGTTTTAGAAGTATTGTAATTATTGGATGAAATATTGTCCAGTTAATGTGATTGATTAGATCTAGCGCGTACCTGCTAATTTCTGCGTTCTTCTTGTCCAGCTCCGCGTCCTTGTGAGCGATGGCCTCCTCAGCTTTGGCCAGCAGCTCCCGACGCCGCTCCGCCTCCTTGCGCCGGGTCTCCTGCACAGCCTCGCTCTCTGCTCGCTCTCGCTGGTCCCTCAGCTCGACCAGCTCCTTCTCTTTGGCCTCCATCTCCTTCTGCGCCCTCCTCCTCTCCTCTGTGAGCTTCTCTTTGTGCGCCCGGTCCCTGTCCTCCAGCGTCCGCTCCATCTCCCGCATCCGGCTGGCCTGGCCGTCGGTCTGTGCGTTGTACTCTTGCAGCGCTGCGCACTTGCCGTTGGCCAGCTCCAGGTCGGCCCGTAGCTTCTCCGCCACGCCCTGCTGTTCGTAGAGCTGCAGCTTGGCGTCGCACAGCAGCTGGTCGGATGCGGCCTGCTGCTCGACCAGTTGCTTCTGCAGTGCGTCCATCTGCAGCTTCCCGCTCGCATCTTGTTCCAGTGACTTCTCCGCTCTGCGCGCCTCTTCTTCTAGCTTCGCTCTCAGCTGCTTGTTGTCCTTCTCTAGCAACTCCAGTTTGGTCTTAACGTCATCCAAGGACTTTTCTCTCTCCGCGAGCTTTCTACGCAGATGTTCAGTCTCTTCTTTGGATGCAGAATGCCGACGCAGTTTCTCATTGAGCTCGGCTAGCTTCTGTTCAGACATTAGCTTCTCCAGAGCCAGCTGTTCCCTAGTGCTCACCAGCTCTTGCTCCGTGTGCGTGATTTGGTTGGACTTGCGCTTGTTGTGCTCCTTCTCTGAGGCGAGGTTGGCACGCAGTTGGGATAGCTCGTCTTTGAGCTGACTGGCGGAGGACACAGAGGTCTGCAGCTCCTGTTTGGCGCGGTCTGCTTCCTGGGTCAGTACGTGGATGCGCTGAGCTTTGTCCTTGACTTCGGAGGAGAGCTGGTCGAGCTGCTTCTGAGCCGCCTGGAGCTGAGCTGAAACTTGCTCGTTCCGCTGAGTTTCACTGGAAACCTGCAAAGAAATACATTCACAGAATCAGTGCATAACAAAACAGGACTGGGTAGTTATCTGGTAAGAAAATTATCTTTTAACTTATCAAAAACAATCCCCCCACTCCCCCTTTCCAAATGCTCCTTCAACGCAATATGAAAATATTTCATACTTTCAGTAATTAAGCGTTGTCAATTAGCCTAAACAATGTTAGATTTAGATCCACCCATCAATCCTTGTTCTATGCTTTTTCTAGGGCTGTCAAACGATAAAATTTTTTAATCGAGTTAATTACAGATTAAAAATTAATTGTAATTAATCACATTTCAAACTATTGGCAAAATTATGCCAATAGTTTTGCCAATAGTATTGTTCTGTAAATTGTTGTTTGAATGGAAAGATAAATGACAGCTTAGTGAACATATGTACTGTATTTGTTTGTTATAACAATAAATCCATATAAAATGGAATTAACATTATTAACATTCTGTCTTTCTGTTTAGACTCAGACCAAAACCATTGTTTGTTACAGATGAGGGACATTTCAAAATAGTCTGAAATGCAGAATGTCATTAAATCTGTTTGATTTGCTCACACCATTACTATTTTGGCACAACTAACATGAACTGATGGTCGAAAGGAAAATTAGGTACCTCAGCTTTAATTTAGCGAGTTCACTTCGGGAGAAGGCACGGAGGAGACTGAGGCTCCGCAGTCCAGCTTCAGCGCTGCAAATATTGTGTGCATCGGTTCCGCAAAGACACGTACGCACACTAGAGAATAGTTCTGTGATAGTTCTGTGCGTGGTCTTGGATATGATCCCATTACGCAGCGCTGTTCGCCGTGATCACAGCCGCTGGAAGTGGTGCTGCTGTCCAGAGCGCTGTGGCGCCCGCAGCTCATCATGCAGAGTTCATACAGGAAACAACAAGTGCCCCGCGGTCACGCGTGTATTCTTTCAAAACTTGAATTCCCAGAGGGCCTACCTGCTCTGTCCCCATCTTACACACGCGCATGTGTCCGCGGCATTCTGAGTGTTATTATGGGACGCATGGGCATGCGTCAAATGCGTTAATTTTTTAAACGCAATTAATGAGAAAAATTAATTAATACTTTTTACTGGAGAATATTTACTTTTTCCATTCCAAAGCATTTCTTGTTTTTGTAGTGTGAAGTCTTTTCTCATTATGTTAAGTGACAAAATGAATAACACTAACTGTACTCTCTGTGTTGGTTGTATGACCTGTAGGACAAAGCACTTTAAATGAGCTTGTTCCTCCAGGTTTGAGCGGTCGTACCTTGCTCCCCGCAGCCTGCAGTTGGCTCTTCAGCTCGTGCACCTGTGCGCGCAGCTCCTCACACTCTCTGGCTTTGGCCTTGTTCTTCTCTGCGAGTGCTGCCAGCTGCTCCTCAGCGTGGTGCTGGCTCTTGTGTTTGCTCCTCTCCTCCTCCAGGGTTGTGAGGAGTTTCTCTTTGGCACGCCGCTCCTCCTCTCTGCTCCTCTTTTCGTCCTGAAGAGCGCAGGCCGTGTCCCGGTGGCTGTTCTGCAGATCGCTGAGGGCGCGCTGGGCTTGTTGGCGCTCCTTCCTCTCGGCCTCCAGAGAAGCCAGGGCCTCCAGTCTCTCGGAGGTCTGACACTTCAGCGCTGAGAGAGCTTCCTCCTTGGCCGTTTTCTCCTGGTCTGCAGCTGCCTGGGCCTGCTGAGAGAGGCGAGCACAGAGTGTCACAGTCAGCTGTACCAGTTTTGGTACAGATCAGTAAATGATCATCTTTGTTAGCAGCAACACCGTACTTGTGTGTAATCATCTTTGTTGTTGTGTTGCCTACAAAAGGTGAGCACCTAAATGTGGTTCTGTTTGTCGAGCAATTGACCTCAATATTCCCGTCAAGATTGAGATTACCAATGATTTGTTTGTTGTGACTATGTACTTTTAGTGGTAAGGGAAACTGGAGTACCCAGAGGAAACCTACCCCGACACAGGGAGAACACATTTGTGTCTGTGAGAAATAAAAAAAAACATTTGCTTCTTTCAACCCCTTTTCGAAACATGTACTTCAAGAAAGGTTGCTCCCTGTCATGTGTACTTCAGTTCGCAGGTTTACGAGGAACAGCAGGAAAACCTCTAACTGTACTTTGTTTTGAATAATCCCTGTACAGAGTTTACACATGTACTTGTGATATAGATACTGTATGTGAAAATGTGTTGTGCAGGTTCAAACATAAATATATATTTTTTAAATATACAATTTTAATAAAGAACAAGAAAAAAAACATCAAAAAAATGTAAATTAATGCAGATATTTGAAGGATTGCTCAAAGACAAAGACCTGGTTGGATGCATTCCTACAGCGTTTTTCTGGTGTAGATTGGTTCACTTTAACGGTGCTAATCTGGTGATGTAGAGGCATGGAGCATGTCCAAGCAGCTCATAATCCTCATGCTAATCCTGATGCCTGTAACCTGCAGCCTGCAGCTTTACACATGTATTTATAGAGCAGGCACTGCTCCTTAAAACAACTGTTCCCCCGTGTCCCATGGGACTGCTGCCCCCACGGGACTCAAAGAGATGTTCTTCCAACTTGTTGAAAACAATAAGTTAGCCACTTGAGGGAGGAAAATAATTCTTCAAGTAACTCGATTACAAAAAGTAAGTAATTTCCGCTGCCTCGAGGCTTTGTTTAGTTTTATGTTACATTTTGCCTTGTTTAAAAAAAATCTTGGTCAAAGGTCAAATCGAAAATGAAACATCTAAAAATGGCTTGAATTTTCCTTTTGATGAGAAAAAAGAAAAACGTTTTGATGCAAAAATATTGAATAATTGTTTCAGGCCAATATGGTTTTGATTTATAGTTTTGCCGCAACCGGAAGTTGGCTGTGCACCATTATTTTCGTCCGGTTGAAAACAGCAGAAAGCAGGCAGCATGCACAGCCAAAGCAACGGAAAGGGACATTTTTCTTATTTTAAGGATTCTTTGACTCGTTTTGTGGAGCTCAACTGTATTTTCCACAGAATCTTGCGCAGTCTTTATAAAAGAGAGACAATACTGACAAGTCATGGATGAACGGTTGTAAATATGTATTTGTGTGCTCTTCATACTGCTCTTTTATTCTGGATATATTTACGGATCATGTGTGTTGATGTGAATAACATGCACATGCTGACACACAGACAAGAGTGAATAAAGTATAACCACCATAACAATTTATATTACCAGTAATCACATGTACTAACAATTATATTGATCAGTAAATGTTCTTATAAGTATCTCCATAAAATGTTCTTATATTATCAGAAAGCATAAGGGTCTGCATAATAGGCCTTTGTTATATGTGTTAGTGCGGTCAGTGAGAATTCAAGGACAGGCTGGTCTCTGTGCAAAAGTAACCATTTCAGGAACGATGTGTCTGCTTCGTATGAGACAAAAATCCGGACCAGGCCAGTCTCGGGGACTGAGGTGTTAAGGAGCCCATGACGTCTTCGAGGGACGAGTCCTGATCTTCAGCACATTTATAAAACTGTATTATGTAGAAATTGTGAACTAGTCTGGACAAGGGACCTGCAGTATAAAGTCAGAGCGCCTGACTTTATACTCATATATAGATTTGAGAGGGAGAGCTAACTAAGTCTAGACCGCTGTTTAGACTCTTTGTATCAGGGAATAAACTCTTTGGATTTAACTTTTCGAATACTGGTCATCTTTAAATGGGATTTTGAACACGTCACATTTTTTACAATAGTGTGTACAAGTTTACTTTACTAAAAATAAATAAATATTGCTCATTTGTATTCTTGTACCGGATTAATGTGAACCTTTTGAGGTTAGAGAACAGATCAACTGTTTGCCACAGCACCTGGAGTTATGTTAAAGCTGCACTAACTGATTTGGAGAAAATTTCCCTCTCTCTGCTCGCCCTCCCCGCACCCACGGAGCTTTCGCCCCCCACTACCCCCCTCCCCTGCAGCCTGTGCTCTGTGCTGTTAGCATCGGAGCTAGCTTCTCACAATATTGAACAATATGGCACTTTTGCATGTGGATGGCGTGACCATAGAATGACAGAACCGGGAAGCGCGGAGAGGACGAGACTTTCTTTTGGATGGATGTTTCGCTGTGTAAGCAGTAACGAAGACACACGAAGTTTCAGGTTAGCCTGTGCTAACACAGCTGTCTGTGCTAACCAGAGACCTGTGGCTTTTCTCACGAAAGTGGGGGCCAGTGGTCCGCTGTGATTGGTCACAATCTGAGACCCGAAACACATTCTCTTTGTTTCATCAAAACTCGATCTAAAATATAATGTCATGCCAGCACAAACCTGCGCTACTTATTCTTCAAAAGGACGTATATTCCAATGCACTGCATGGATATGGATTGCATTTTTGTAATTAATACAAAAATAAAGTCAGTTAGTGCAGCTTTAAACCTTATGAATACGTATTACCTCCATTTAGTAAACTTCAAAGCGAGACATTACACCCAGACTTATCTTAACATTTAGCTCAATAGCTACAGATTGGAGCTCCAATCTAACATTTTCAGGTTGAGACTGAACTCACTTGAGGAAATGGGGGAAGCTGCTCTACACCTGCTTGGTTTGATAGGAAACCTGCAGCCACAGCGGCTCTTTAGGAATGAGTTTGATACCCCTAGATATTACATTTATTTCGTTAATGTTTTAAAAATGTTACCCAACGGTACAGTTAAAGTCAGGTCCTATAGGTTGTGCTCAGGTTGTATTGTTCTGTTTCAGTTGAAGCCAATATAAACGTTGCCTAAACTTGCCTTCTTCAAATGCTTTCATTCCATTTTGTAACTTGTCTTATTTGTTTCCTTTCACAAATATCTGCTGTTGGAATCTTTACCTATTGAGCTAAATGTTAAGATAAGTCTGGGTGTAATGTCCCCCTTCGAAGTCTGCTAAATGGAAGTAATACGTATTCATAAGGTTTAACATAACTCCAGGTGCTGTGGCAAACAGTTGATCTTTTCTCTAACCTCTAAAAAGGTTCACATTAATCCGCTACAAGAATACAAATGAGCAATATTTTTATTTTAACACACGATTCGTAAATATATTAAGAATAAAGCAGCAGTATGAAGAGCAAGATTCTGTGGAAAATAGAGTTGAGCTCCACAAAACGAGTCCAAGAATCATTAAAATAAGAAAAATGTCCCTTTCCGTTGCTTTGGCTGTGCATGCTGCCTGCTTTCTGCGGTTTCCAATCCATGTTCTAACCAGACAAAAATAATGGTGCACAGTCAACTTCCGGTTGCGGCAAAACGAAAAAACAAAACCATTATTCAATATTTTGTTTTTTAATGTTTTTGCATAAAGACAATTTTTTCTTTTTTTCCTTTTCCTCATCAAAATTAAAAATTGAAAATTCAAGCCATTTTTAGATATTTCCTTTTTGATTTTAATTTGAAAAAACCATTGAACAAAAAATACACATACTCAAAGCTCATGTTTTGGACAGATTCTTTTTGTGTTGCACAACGTAAGTGCGCAGTGATAAAGCAGAAAGGTTTCAGAACAGTAGGAATGAGGAGCACACAGCACCAGATGTGAACAATAACTATAATATCACAAAATATCAAACTTTAGCATAAAAGTATAAAATACTAATATAGTCTATGCAAGAAATTATATTATTAGTTGGTTTGTCATTTGATATTGTTTATTATTAAATATTTGATAACTGCTCTAGACAACGAACAAATAGTTCCAGTCTCCTTATCATCACTTGCGCTGACTACAAACTTTTGTTGCCACTACAAAACCCTCAATTGCATGTAAAAAAAACAACGGATATGCTCAAAAAGATTGCATTCGGTCATTTGGATTTATCTTTTTGGTAAATTAAGCACTGCTGCATTGATGTCAAGGACCAGAGCTTTGTGCTTGAGCTGTGCAGACTGAGATGGTGCGTGGTACCTGCAGTTGGGCTGTGGGGGGTGGCTCCAGTGCGCTCTGCTCCAGGCTCCTCTGCAGCTGGGACACCTGCTTCTCCAGAGCGCTCACCTGGAAACTCTTCTCCTGCAGCTGCTTCATGAGGGAGGCTCGCTCTGAGGACTGCCCACTGCTGTCACCTGCACACACAGGGATCAGACACACTTCAACATCAGGGAAACTACTTTTACACACAGGGAGCCCTGGATCTACAGCCTCAGTCCTGGGTCCTGGGTCTACAGCCTCAGTCTTGGGTCCTGGGTCTACAGCCTCAGTCCTGGGTCCTGGGTCTACAGCCTCAGTCCTGGGTCCTGGGTCTACAGCCTCAGTCTTGGGTCTACAGCCTCAGTCCTGGGTCCTGGGTCTACAGCCTCAGTCCTGGGTCCTGGGTCTACAGCCTCAGTCCTGGGTCCTGGGTCTACAGCCTCAGTCCTGGGTCCTGGGTCTACAGCCTCAGTCCTGGGTCCTGGGTCTACAGCCTCAGACCTCAGGCCTGGATCTACAGCCCATCAGGGAGCGGACAATTTCTGGACAGTGGTCATCTCGCTGCCTACAGAGCAATGGCTCCTATGCGTTTATTATTGCATTTCCTGTGTTCAAACTGTTCAAAGTTCATCAGTTGTTGAGGAATCATCAACTTTGTCCTACAGAGCGAGGACACAATACAATGATTTAAGGCAATACACAAATATATTGAATTATACCCTTACCAGAGTATTTGGACACGTGCTCCTCCAGCCGGTCGAAGGCATGGCTCCTCTCACCCATGGCCCCACTCAGGTAGGCCTCAGGGTAATTCTCCATCTCTGCCAGTTCAGCAGTGAAAGGGTCCTGGAGGATCACAAACATACATCACAGCTTCACAAACACACATGTCCCTAGAGGAATTTGCAGCCAGAACTTGTCAAACTACAACAGTGAAAGCCGTGGGTGTAATGAGCTGATTAGGAGCAGAAGATTTCATTAAAAGCAACTTTAAAAAGTCACTGCCGGAGGACTACAGTAAACATGCCTCTCATTAAGCAAATGGTTCAGCTGCCAATGTGTTGAAGACATTTAGGTCATGCACTCTGGGCAACATGGACGGGTGCCATGTTTGTTGTGACAGGAGAGCAACACTCTCAGTTACTGCAGCCCTGGAAACTCAGTGGGTAGAGCAAGTTTGTCCTCAGCGCTTCAGACATAACCATCACTGGTAACCATCGACTGACCGCAGGTTGGCAGACCTAAAGCCTTGTCCCATTGGTGATTGCTGCAGTGTCCTTGGCAAGACACTTAACCTCCAGTGTCTGCGTGTGTGTGTGTCCTTGATGTCAAGTGTTTTGAGAGCCTGTTAAATGTGAAGATTTCAATTTTCCCAGGGAACTTTTAGATGAGAAGACTGGGAGGAGAAAACATTAATAGTTCACCTTTGTAATCAGAAAACAGAGCCATTTTGGAAAGGAGCCATTTTCATCAGTTACATGCAGGATTACGTGCCATGAGGCTAGGATATAAGTTTGGACCCAACTTATTTGTTGTATGAATGCCAGACCAGGTTATGCTTAGTTTATCGTTTACATACTGAGAACTGATTGGCTGAGGGTGGTGGTCTCCTTTTCACTTTTCAATCAGAGCAAATGTGTGACAGAGGCCAACTATACATGCTGGAAAAACTAGTGATAAAGCCAAACAGTTTTGATAGTAATACGACAGATTTATAACAATTCTTGATAAAGTGGTGTAGTTTTAGATTTAAGTCCATTTCCACACACACTTAAAAAGTCTCAAGTTAAGCGCAATACTTCAATAGCCGTTACAAACTTGTATGTAGACAAAACATTTAAATACTAATGTAAAAGCCTCACGGTTCCCATCTGTGACAGAGTATGTGTCTATCTATGGTGTGGTATATGGACCGGAATAATGAGGAGACAATAGCCTGCGCGAGCTCATTCATCCTGCTGCTCTGGACTGGCCAAAGTTTACAAAAGTGTCAGCACTGAAGACACTGCTGAGGTAAGAGGTAAAACACAAAGCTTTTCTCCGTCACTTATGATGATTTAGCTGCTTTAGAGGCTCTCTGTCGTGACATAAGCCGCCTGCAGCTTTAGCTACGTATAGCCTATAGCATTAGCAGTGACAGCTGTGGTTGGAGGACGCCATTCACTGTATTGACCCCATTTATCGACTCCATCAAACCCCACATGTTCCGAAAACACATATGCACAGCTGTCATCAATACAGACCACAGCGCGCTCACCAAACAATGACAGCCGTCTGCTGCAGGGCAACGCACAGTTCATGCACTACAATTGGATACTGTGTATACTGTACTGTTGGAATTCAGAAACTCATCGCAGAGAAAAATTAGACCAAATTTAACTTGCTTTGTGGGAAAAATGTGTCTCAATTAAATTCAATTTCTTGTATAACCCTAAATCACAACAGTAATTACCTCAGAGGACTTTGATTCTCTGATGTGTGCTGGAGAATCCAACGGTTTCTTCAAACACAATATATTTAGTGAAATAAAAGAGCCATCGGTCCATAATGGGCAGATAACCAATGCTCACAAATCTTGTTAAATGTTGTTGAATGTCGAGTGTTCTATGTATATTGACTGAAAGCTGGGTCACTGTGCGCAGCGTGATAAATGCACTTGGAGCATATTACGGGACGACGAATGCTTTTTAGACGAGGCGGCAACAGGAATGCGAGTGAAACGAGCCTCTGGGTGGAGCGTCCTCTCCACTCCACAGGGTCCTGACTCCAAATTACAGCACGAGGATAAATGGCACAGAGCTTTGATTTTAAAGCCAAATCTGGAAGCACTTAAGAGTTGGGTCTATACAAGGGGAGACCATGGAGCTGCGCTGATGCCGTTCAAGCCAGAAAATCAAATATATTTAAAATTTTTGTGGGCTTTTTAGCGGGAATATCCAAATGTTTTTATTTGATAATTGATTATTTTACTGATTATTCTTTCCAGTTAATGAATTAGTTGTTTAAAATGTGACAGTAAAGCTAAAGCCACCAGATGACATGCTGACAAACAAAAAACCTAAACATTTAGACAATATCCAAATCATTTTTCACGTTGCTGCTCTCATTTCTCAGCACATTCATGATTAGAAGTTTGTGTATCTAGCAGTTAGCGATTAATCAGTATACTAAGATAATTCTCGATCATTGGAAAAACTGGCTTGAGTTTAGCCAATAATGTGTGATCCAGAACGTCACCCAGAAACAGCTCTACTCTTACTGTTACAAAGTTGTTGTTACTTCTAGGGTAAACTCTTAAATACGTGTAGTTTCAGGGATGCTATTGTTTGTCCGTTCAGCAGTGTTGGTTCATATATCTGGTATTGACAGACATTGAAAGCCAAAGGATTGAGATCGTTACGGGACGTGTAAAAGTCAGACCAGTGCCTGCCTCCAGCTGTAGTCATGACATCAGTGACCAAGCCATGAAAGCCTTTGTATGAGAAGGTTCAACATTTCAGAATCTTTAGAGAGTGTGGTAGGCCTCTGACGTCATTGAGTAGTAGAAGATGAAAGCAGCCTGTGATTGTGAAGAAGTAGTTGTGTAGTAATAGACTCAGAACAGAAGTGGAGGTGGGTGTGTGTTACCATGGCGGGGCTGTCCCGGTCGTGGCCTTCTCCGGACAGCTTCTGACTCAGGTTCTTGAAGATCTCCAGGCGTTTCTCTGCTCTCTCCTCCAGGATGTCCCTCTCGCGAGCCAAACGGTCACTGTGCAGCGCCACAGTTACATAAGCAATGAGAGCATGCGGCGTAATCTCCTCCTACCCACCCAACCTACCCTACCACCGCCTAATCTCTGCCCTAATCCCCCCACAATCCCACGCAAAGAAGACCTCACGCTTCACATGCTGGCGTGGGGGGGGGGGGGGGGCTGTGGTCAGAGGGGACTTTTGAGGAAACAAAACAAAGAAGGCCAGCTGACATGGACACAGGGGAGTATAAAGGGCTAGAGAAAGCATCAACATGGTGACCTACTTCATTATTCTATTTTTTTGCCCAGTAATGAAGCTTAACTTTTACATCATAGCTTTACCAATGCCCATGAGCTAAATTATTGTTTTGTTGAGTATTTCACCTACTCAACAGACAGAACCAAGAGTAGTTGCAATTTTTAGTCAAACCTTAAATACATCTAAAAATATCCGTTCATTTATGACTTTAATTCAAACATGAGCTGAAAGTGACAGTTTTCAATGATTTGGAAACTCAAAATTATCAGTAAGGAATCTTTATCAATGTTGTGAATCAACAGTATTTCTGGAAACGCAAGATGGCCGCTACAATTGCCACAACAACATAACTGACTTTCTCTAGCACTGCGTCTGCCACATTGTGATGTAGTTTTCAGTTTGCGTTGGGCAGAACTTCTTTACAGATAGAGCTGTGTATAAGACGCATTAAGGAACAGTTGAGTTTATCCAAACGACATACTTTCCAGTGCACTGCACAAGTTGACGGACAACAAAGAAAAAGTGGAAAGGGCCAAGGTCGCTACGAATGTTGCACTGGGACTGTAATTTAGGCAAAATTATCGCAAAACCAACCACTTCATCCTTTAAACAGGGGTCTCAAACTCAGTTCAGCTGCAGTCCTCTAGAGGTCCAGTCTGACTGAGAAAAACCTTGGGTAGCTTAAGAGATGCCAAAGTACCTCTCTATTGTATTTAGGGTTCAATGTGTTAAGAATAATCTGTGTGTTTGATTAACTTATCCTCTGCTTTGTGCTTCCTTTATCAACTTATAGGGATTCACAGTTACAATCATTTCACTGTTACTGCATCATGTTTGGCTCTTGTCCTGACTGTTGTAAAAAGGTGCAGGCAAAGGTGTTAGGGCGCCCTCTGCTGGCTGGAACACACCGGTACAAGGACAAACCAACCATGAGCCGGTCACATCTGGAGCTCTAAAGAAGAGTTCTAAGAGGGATTTCCCACGAAGTACTTGACCTGGTAGCTGCCCATCCATTCATGAACCCACTCTTTAATTGTTGTTTTTGCAGCCTCTGGTACAGACTTTTGTACAGTACAGGATCATAGGGCTATATCACAAAATAAGTGTTTCATATCAGTCAATATTGATAATTATTGATTTGCCTTTTTTTACGTAAAAAGGTATTTGTCGTGTTCCGAGTATGGAGTAAGAACGACGACCTTGCAAAGTTTGAAAACCACATTGACTCGTGTCAAATTTAAAAAGTAGTGCCCAGCTGGTGACATGACGTTTCTGCAAATTTAAATTAGAACAGCAAATATCAAATACTTAGGTAATCAAATATTCTATCTAATATCTCGGTCTTTTTTTAATTAAGGCTTAATTATAAATATCCAATATCCACTTAATGACAATGATATATTCTGGCGCTAGAATGTACAATATTCTATAAAGTATTTTATTCTGCTTCTTTATTCTGCTAAAGTTAGGGAAAATATATGAACTTCTGCAATTAAGAAGTTCATATCGTCAGACGTCAGTGTTGAACTGAGTCTTTAAAGGAAAACCTCCGTGCGTTACGGGGCTTCATTCGCCCATCACTACTATTGTGGTATGCTAGCTCCAGGTTGCAATATTTGCTACTACTGTATTTATCTTTTATTTTAGTGTGAAGTGCTGCCACTTTGGAAACTGTTGAAGCTTCTTAATTCCCACATTTAGTTGTAGCTCTCTTTAAATGTGTTGCTCTTGCAGTCTTTCAGTGTGAGCTAAGTACAGTTTGTGGAGCCATGTGGGCGAAAAAGTTTAACAAACACAAGCGAAGAGAGTATTAAAAAGACCGGTGCTGTGTTGTGTAATCTGTGCTGTAAACACGTTGTGCCACATGAGCTTTGACTACGATTTATCAAACAACCAAACTACACAAAGCCTCGAGGCAGCAGAACTACTCTAGTAACTCAAGGAATTGTTTCAGCTCCAATTTCAATTTCCGCTTGTGCTAGCAAACTCATTCGTCCTCGGTAACCAGCCGTTGTTGCTGCTGTTTTTTTCTTGTTGCATTACCCAGGAGGCCTTTGCTTTTATGCTCAGCCGTGATAGGTCGAGAAGCCTCTGCCTCCTTCCCCCAGAATAAACATGAGTTAAGCATCTGCATGTTCCTAATGCTGAAGTAACACATACTCGTAGTCCTGCTGCATGCTGCTGAGGATGTGGGACACCTCTCTGCTGATCTCTTCCCTGATCCTGGACTCCATCCCCAGACTGTCGGCCAGCTCCTGCTTCAACTGGAGCTGCAGCTGCTCCAATAGCGCCACCTGGCTCTGGGAGACAACAGCACACGGTATACCTCATCAGAAGATTTCTTAAACACCTACTACTACATACGACTAACAATTTAACATATTGAGGCCGTGTGCGTCAGTGTGTTTGGGATGCACCTTTTAGATTTTTTGTGTGACATTTTTCAATCAACCATAGAATTTCAAATACGTAATGGCATGGCACGTATTCAGTCATTGTGATGAGGAACTATGGTGTAACAACGTTAAAACCAAAACGACAGAACAGTTATTACTCATTTCTAAACTGAGAAAGACATTTTGTTAGAACAGATCAGTATTTACAATGAAGAAAAGACAGGTTTGTTAAACATGACTCCACTTTTTGGATAATGGAGGCAGCAGTCAGACCACACACTCACTCAGAGCGGCTCAGAGGGGATCCAGAGGTGCTCCCAGGATAACTGAGGCATAAATACAGTCTCTTCAACATGTCCAAGGCCTTCCCTGGTGTCTCTCCTGGTGGACAAACCGAGAACACCTCCTCTGCTGGCTCATCTGAATCTAGTCTTTGTTATTGCAGGAGATAATGAAGTCTGACCTGGTAGATCTTTTTAGAAATGAGGATTTTGTCGTGGTGCTCAGAGCTCTCCTCCAGACTGCTGCACTGTGTGGTGTCCTCCAACTCGTCTGCTGCATCCTCCTGAGAACAGGCAACACAAGTCACCAACAAGAAGCAACAACTTCAAAAACATCACACACTATGACTGCATCTCTGTGGAGGAAAGACGACAAGACGAGCTTTTGCTGCTGGTAAAAGAAATAAGATCCATAGCAATAAGAATCCAAGCAAAACACTGGTGTTTTTTCCATGTCATTCAAAAACTGCTTTAAGTCATATTAAACTAAAACTTGGAAAGAGGGCTTAAAGTGCCCCCCTTACTGATCTAGACACCGAGTATGTGTGCATTTAGTAAAACACCAGTGGGAATGTCAGGGGAAACGGCTACAACTGTGACCAGTTGAGTTAGTATGAGAACTATTGCATGAGGAGTTTCTGTGACCTGCACGTCCTCCAGGCTGCAGTCCCACACACTCAGCTCACTCCTCCTCCTCTTCTTGGGCTGCTCCTCACAACTGTCCAGCAGAAGAGACACATCACTAGACCACCGCTCCGGAAGCAGCAGCTGGCTTTTGGAGTTCAGCACCACCACCTGAAACCACAAGGAAACAATCTGTAGTCTTACATTCAATCAGATCATTTTTAACAGTCCCAGCTCCTCTCACACATCCTTCACCGTCAGGGCCAAGCTGGGGCGAGCCATAATAGTGAAGACATACATAATCATAATGTAGTATTTAATGCAGGCGACTAGGGAGATGTAGAGGGAGCAGCGTGTGCAGGCAAACCTCTTTAGACCGTCGTCTACACACTGCATCCCGCGCTCCTTGCACAGTAAGGTGAAAGCGTGTGTGTGTGAAAGCGTGTGTGTGTGAATGTGTGCGTGTATGTATTTGTGCAACTAAATGTGTGCGCATCAATGTGTGCAAATGCATGCGAATGTGTGTGAAAGTGTGTGTGAAAGTGTGAATGTGTGCGAGTGTGTGTGAAAGTGTGCGAAAGTGTGAGTGTGAACGGGAATGTGTATTTGTGCGCGAGACTGCGCATTTGTGCGCGTGCTCTTGCGTGTGTGCACGTGCTTGTGTGCGTACCTTCTGTGCCACCGCAGAGAAGCGCAGCACGTTTAGAGTCTCGTCGTGCACCGAGGCACTCTGGTTGATGTTGACGATCATGCAGGCTCGGCCCCGCCCACACAGGAAGCTCTGCAGGTAGTGAGTCAGCTTACTCTCCCGGAACGGAACATGCTGGAGCAGTCTGCGCGACAGTGAAGGTCAGACTTACTCCCATGTGTACGTGTTTATAGATGAGGCCGCAGACAACGGTTCTGATCCAGGCATCAGCAACATTTCAAACCCAAAGAGCTGGCAGAGAGCGACTGCTTTAAGAGTAATTAAAGGTGAGATCTAGCCGTAGGTAATGTCACTTTCAATGGTCATTATTTAAAATGAATTACAAAATTAGTTCTCTGGCCTCTCCCTCGCTCTCTGGTCTACTGGTTTGCTTGGTTGGAATGAAATCCTGCAGCAACACGGCGCTGTGAGGACCAGTTTGACAGCCCTTGCTTTAGACCCGACCGCATCTGTGTAGAATAGATGTGCTGTGAAAAGCTGCATACTTTGCCTGTTGGTTGTGGCGCAGTGCCGTGATGCATTTGCCCAGAATGTGGAGGGAGGAGTTGATGTTTCCGGCTTCTTTCAGACGCTCCCCTTGGTTCTGGGTTTTGGCACATCGCTCTGATCCGGCCAGGTCACACAGACACAGCCTGGACGAACAGTATTTACACTCAGTGAAAGAGTTAGAGATTTTATACTTACTTACATACTTCTTTATTTTCTGAAGATGGAGATGTTATACTTGCTTCTTTACTATACTAAAGTTAGAGATTTAGTTTTAGTTCCATTTAGTATGGTTATTAATTGCTCATCTTGTGTTATGTGCTCTTCATTCCCTACTGTTCTGTTACTGGTGATGCAATAAAATAGAAACATTAAAAACAATGGAACCGTACAAGGTATATGGGGTAGGAGCTTTTAAGTTTGGCTTCTTCCCACTCCATTTGAAGCTTTGTCAAAGGTAACGCTGAAATGTATGAATGTCTGTCTGTATCATAAAAAATATGTAAATACTGTAAATTACATTCCTGTTTTTGAAATAAAAAATACAAATACATATTTTAGGCATCAGTGGGCAGTAGGGCTGGGCAATTTTGCCTAAAAAAAAAATCTCCGATTTTTAAAAGAAAAATTCAAGTTTCGATTTGATTTTCGATTTTTTTTTCCCAATGCACTTAAAAATGACTGGAGACATCAGATATATTGTCAAAAGTGCAAATTTATTGCTGTGATTGTCCTCAAGAGTTAAAATGCAAGTAAATGAGGCTCTGTTATTCAACAATTTCAAGCTTTAACCCAGGTTTAAGCAAAAGTGCAACATCAACTTCACAGTAGCTTACATTTTCTGATTAAGAAATCAGATAACTACATATTTTGTAACATATAACATTACAATAAAAAAATAAAATAAACTCTTCTCTTAGCCTCTCAGCATAATGTGAATATAAAAAAAATTAAACATGCCTGTGGCAGACATATAGCTACTAACTAACTACTTATCAAAGGATAAACAAATGTAAACTTTTATCTTTAACAACAAAACATTAGATCTCTGAAATATTGTGCATGCTCATTCTAAGCATTTTTTGCAAGAAAGATGAGCCTGTCCACAACCACAGGTCCGTGGTGGCTGAGTAAAACGTCATCTCCCCCAGCTCACACCGCAGATCTTTTCACGAGTTGTATTGTACAGGTGAGGCAGCGCTACATCGGCGAAATACTTGCGACTGGGGACAACGTACTGTACCTCGCATCTAATACTTTTAACAAGCCCCCCCTGTTAAAACCCCCCCGGGGGGTCGCGGGAACCCCTGGGGGGGTCGCATGATGATTTCTACACAAACAAAAAAAAAAAGATCTTTTTTTTTTTTGAGCAAATATAAAGCTCTTAAATATTTATTTAGCATTTGATTTGATTCAAAAGGACTACTTGTTAAATTGTGTTTGGAGACTATAATATATTTTAATAACGTTAGTAATTTTGTCCCAGTCATTGCAGCGTCAATCAAAATCATCACGTAACACAGCTCACATCATGCGCAGCGACAAAGCGTGTCCTGCTGTTGTTTGCTAAAACTAAAGGTGTTTGGAGGCTACAAATAAATAATACCCTGATACAAAGTCACTTGTATCAGGGGTCAGGCTGATGGTGCGAAGAGAGGGAGAGAAGGCAGAGGAGGGAGAGAGGGCAGCGGAGGGAGGGAGGACAGCGGTAGAACAGCGCTTTAAAGAGGCCCGGCTTTTCGGAGTCAAAGGTAAAGAGGTCCGCACATTAAAAGCGGGTGGCCGGTCTATGCCTTTACTGACAGTAACTTTGGAAAGAGAAGCCGCGGGGATGAACCGCATAATGTAACAGCAGAAAGCGGCCGCCCGCTTTTAATGTGCGGACCTCTTTACCGCTGACTCCGGAAAGCCGGCCCACTTTACCGCGGTAGGAGAACAGTGAGGGCGAGCCGCAAGAAATGCGCTCCACTTCTGCTGAGGAGGGTTAGCAGGGCATTTATGATGGGGGTCGCGGGCTAAAAACTTTGGGAACCCCTGCTCTACTACACGCTGCCATTCTTGTTTTGACTGTGTTTACGCGGCGGAGGGGGCTGGCTCATAACGCTCTACGGTAACCCACAAGGACGAAACGCAAAAAACTCAGAAAAAAAATTTGGTGAAAAAAAAACTCGAGTTTGCAAAATAAAAATCCTTTTAAGCTACAAAATCGATAAATCGATAAAATCGATTTTTTGCCCAGCCCTAGTGGGCAGTGAGTTCAGATCGATTGATGTTAAAGGTACTTTGCTGATCTATAGTATGTGTATGTAACAAATTCATAGTGAGCGACTTCCTATCACTTACAATGGCAAGAAACCATTCAAGTATAAAGATTTGGCTGTGAATCAGACAACCAGAACAGAGGAAACTGAAGTGAGGAGAAGACACTAACTCGCTGACGGCTGAAACTCTCTGCGTCCCCACGTCCTCAAGCCTCAGGATGCGGACGGAGAAAATGCTGTGGCTGCAGAACAGAGAGTGCGTTAGAGACATCTATAAACAAACGTCACACTGTTTTCAGCACGATACATCGCTAAGGAGCGCCACAGCAGCATCACAAACTTATATTTGTGATGGGGGGGGAGGTCCTCACTGCTCTGACAGAATGGAGAGGGAGGGGGAGAACAGGGATTCAAGGCAAGGCAAGTTTATATGTATAGCACAGTTCATACTCGAAATAAAAATAATTACTAAACAGAACTGTTTTTAACCTGAATTTTAACATTGTCAGAGAAGAAGCCTTTGTAACATTTTCAGGAAAACTGTTCCAGAATTTAGCTGCACGAATCTCAAATGCTGCCTCCCCGTGTTTAGTTCTGGGCACCAGCAGGAGGCCAGTCACTGTGCTGCTCAAGAGTTCGAGTTGGTTCATACCAACATGTCTCGGGTGTAATTTGGTGCGAGGCCATGAGGAGTACAGAGGCAGAGCAGTTTAAAAGTCTATCCACGCCGCTCTGACAGAGGAGGGGTAGGAGAGGTGTAGGGGAGAAGAGAAGAGAGGAGAGGGAAGAGGAGAAGAGAGGTGTAGGAGAGGAGAGGAGATGTGTAGCAGATCTGGAACATTCTTCCTGAAGATGTGAGACAGGCCTCCTCTCTGACAATGTTTAAAACCAAGTTAAAAACGGTGCTGTTTAACTGTGCATACAACTGAGGGATTTTATATTTTTATCTTTCTTTTTAATGTTCTGTGATTATTTATGATTTTAATGCTATCTTGTTCAGCACTTTGAGTTGCCTTGTGTATGAATTGTGCTATACAAATAAACTTGCCTTGCCTTGCCTTGCCAGAGGAGAGAAGAGGAGAAGGAGACCCTCACTGCTCCAAAGTTGTACCTGAAATCCTCAATGGCTGAATGCACTAAATTCTCTACCAATGAGTGAGGGACTATGTAGGGATTAGGGGCAGAGGGAAGGAGCGTAGGCCCTCGGCTACGGCCCAGTCAGACCCACCTCCTACTGGAGAGCTGGTTTAGTTTGGTGGAGGAGCAGCTCTGGTTCCTTTTGCCCAGGTGGAGCACTCTGTAGGCCTCCTCAGCAGAGTCCACATGCACCCAGCGCAAGTCTAAGCACAGGTTCAAGGGTCACATGTTTACAGCAACAAAATTACATTTCCTCGATTAATCAAATTATTGTCATTTTCATTGTATGTTTTATTGTTTACCTTCCATTTATTTGTAATTACTAAAATATTTTGGCAGCTTTGAATTAAAAACTTACAATAAACAGGAGAAAAGGGATTCTGCACATTTATTAACATTTCTGGACAGTGGTCATCCCGCTCCCTATGGACCAATGGCTCCTTTATGTTTGTTATTATTGCAATTCCTTTGGTTGGTGAATCCACAACTCTGTAAAGATTACAAGAATTTTCCAACACTGCCATTTATTGCAATATCGTTGCTGTAGTCATCATTTCATTTCCCAGCTCTACTGTGTCAAGAGGCCGTCTTTTTCCCTTTTTCCCTCCAGAGCCTTTAATATTAGGTTTTGTGGTTTTATAACCTTGACATGTTTCGACGGATAACTCCCGTCTTCCTCAGAAGCGTCTTGCGACGTTACACATGACGTGCCTTTTATCAGCTGCTGTTCCCAGGCGCAGTCAGCCCTGGGAACAGCTGCCGTCCAGTGGTGGTCGCTGGAGGCGTGGATCCCATGTACGGGAGAGTTGGTACGCGCCCTCGTCGCGATTCATAATGTCTGCGCCCTGTTTCCGGATTTCTATTGCTTCTTTGATCCATCTTTTATAATGTTGGGTTCTTGTTTTAGGATTCTCGTGTTGTCCCAGTCCATAAGGTGGTTATTGCGTTTGCAGTGGTCTGATTTTGCTGATTTTAGGTTGTCCTCTCGCGCCCTCCGTCTTCCTGTCCTGGTTAGTCGTATTCCAGTCTCTTTATCACATTCTTTCCGGTGTTCACTTTTTCTGGTGTTAAATGCCCTGCCCGTTTCTCCTATACATGTCTGCTTGCATGATTTGCATGGTATTTTGTATATGACGTTGCATTTGGAAGTTATCCATCGAAACATGTCAAGGTAAAAACACCACAAAACCTTATATCGTCTGGTATAGAAGAACCCAATACTTTTAATAATAATTTGGTAGTCCGACCCCTTAAGTGCACGCTTATCTAATTTGAAGTCAGATAAGCCACCCCGCCCTTTTTGCCTCAAACTGAGGAACACTGGTTAACACTCTCGCTTCTCAACAAGAAGGTTCTGGGCTTGAATCCCGGGACAGGCCCTTTTCTGAATGGGTTGATTTTGTTTAAGTGTAAGCCTCCATCATCCCCCTTACATACCAGGTGGACTTTCTGTCTACACCTTAAATGGCTCCTTAGTGTGCCTGCAGGTTAGAAATAAATAAACAAAACAATAGGTCAAATCATCCAGCTCTAGTCCTGACCAAGAGCATCAACATCTGGAGATGGTCCTCTGTTAATACGACAATGAAGTAGAACTTAACGGTGAAGCACAAGTGCTAACCGCTGTGTCACCGTGCCGCTCAGTAAAGACCCTGTGAGTGTGATTGGAGGATTTGGAGGGACTTCCCGGAGTCATGGATACCTTTGACAAAGCTGTGACCCTTGACATCCTGGGACAGCCGCAGCACGGTCCTCCTCTGGCTGCTGTTTGGGGGCGGCTCCAGCAGGTCATGGATGTTCTCCTTGTAAATCTCACAGAAGGACACCCAGACGGAGAAGCGTGTGTGCTGAGACAGACCCAGACTGACCCGGTCCTCTGAGCTCACTGCAGAGTCCCCTGGAGAGACACATATGTGCTTTGTGAAGTTTATGCTGATGTCATGCCATAACCCCATTACAACTAAGCTCGTTCAAGTTCTTTCACTTTGTTTTTAAGAAATAAAAAATTACTAAGAGACCCTTGTCATTTCAGGTTTTAGAATATAACAACATTTTAAGTAGAAAACATGGTGAAACAATGAAACTAATAAAGCAGAGGTTCATGTTCCAGAAGAACACAAAAGTCTCACCTTCATGCTGGGTCTTTAAGGTGGAGTTGAGCAGAGTAGTGTTCCTGTCCTGTGTGGAGAGAAACACACAAACAAGGGGTTAGTTTTGCTTCTCATGTTTTGCTGTTGGCGGAGGAGAGTAATAATAATAAAAATAATAATAGTAAGACGGACAACACAAAGACAAAGTGGAACAGTAAAATACAACATGTTAAGTTTAAACCTAGCAGTAAAAAGTTGTTTGATGAAAGTGGATTTTATGAAGAGAATCCTGATGGTGCGCGTCTTATCTCCTCGTGCAGGTTGTTCCAAAGCTGAGGAGCCCGGACACAGAAGGCTCCATCACCCTTTGTCCGGAGCCTCGACTTTGGAACAGTCAACGAGGACCAGCCCATTGATCTAGGCTGCAGGGGAAGGGCTTGTAGAGGGTTAAAAGCACATTATTATAGCTTGGAGTAAATCAGTAAAATCTTAAAATCAACTCTAAAACAAGGGTGTTGACTAATTCATGGAGATCAGGAGGAGTGAGAAGGTTTTTAATCTTTGAGATGGTGCGGAGGTGATAGAAACAGGAATGGGTGTTTTTTTATTTGGGAGCGGAAGGTGAGGTGAGAATCAAAAATGAAACCGTTACGGGCGGAGGGAGTGATGTTTGAGGACAGGGGGCCGAGGTGGGTTTGGATGTTTATTTATTTATTTATTTATTTGGATGTGGGATATTGAGGGGGACAGGTGGATGAGGAGGACTTCAGTTTTGGAGGTGTTGAGCTGTAGAACATTATGGACCATCCAACTGGTGACATCATTGAAGCCGTCGACAACAGCAGACTTCCAGGGTCGTTTGGTTTCAGCTGAAGGCTTACCTGTGTGGTGTCCACATAGCAGTGGAAGGACACATTATGACCATAGACTGTATATATTAATGGACAGAGTCACGCCTATCTCCGCCGTTCTAACTAATAGGCCAAAAAATGTGCTCTACTGGAGCAATCCAAAATGGCCGCGAGTGGTCCCGCCCACAAGAAAATTGTGAAAAAACGCATCTGTGCATGCGTCAGTCGGCGCAGCTCCATTCATTTGAACGAGAGACTTAAAAAATTCGCAGCAAGTAAACTAGAGTGGACCAAAAAATTCCACCCCCCTCAGCATTGACACACATGTGGAACGGAGCTTTGGGCCAAGAGCCAACTTTTGGTCCATCCTGTAGAGACGTTTTTGAGAGGTCTGCCAATGCTATATGTTAGCATTGGCTAATTCTTCTTCTGGGTCCACCCCCAACGACCCGGGGTGGTATTGCAGCATGTCAGCGCACGTCATTTTGGCCACTTTTGAGCTGGGACCCTCCCCCACTGGTTATGACGAGCCATAACAGGAGCATATAAATAGAAAATAAAATGGCACCTAAAATAGAACCTTTCAGCACACCACAGGTAATGGGGGCTGTTGAGGAGATAAAATTACCCATGGTGACCGCAAAAGGTTCTGTCTAAAAGATAAGAATGAAACCAACCAAGTGCAGTATCTCTGATGACAACCATCGTTTTGAGGCAATCCAATAAATAATTGTGGTCGTTCGTGTCAAATGCTGAGCTTAAATCTATGCTCAAAGATGTGGTTATCAATAAAATCAAAAATCTGAACAGAAAAAATGTTCCCTAAAACTTTGGATAAAAACAAGAGTTTAGAAATGGGTGTTAAAATCTGTAGTGCTTAAATTAGGTTTCTTTAAAAGTGGCTGGACCACAGCATATTTAAAACTGGATGGGAAAAGACCTTGATCCAGGGACTGACTGATGATTGATAAAATGGAAGGTCCAACCACATGAGAAATTTGGTTGGGATGACATCGAGGGTGCACGTGGTTGCTTTCATGTGGAATAAAACGTCTGATAAAAGAGAAAGGAAAAAAGACAAAAAAATTGGATAAAAAAATAAAAAATCCAGTTTCTCTGTTTAAAGTGATTGTCTGGAGTTTGTCAGAAAGAGAGAGAGAGGTACTTGATTTGAAAAAAAAAAACAACGCAAGCTCCTCCCCCTTCCTTTCTGATTGGTCTACACCTACGTTTCCGTAACACTTTGAAATGTTAATCAGAGAACACATTATACATATACATTATTAATACACATGCACGGAGGTTTTCAGAATTATTTGTGAACGTTTTAATGAAAAAAATAATGTTTTTATGCACAAAAAAAGCGATCGCGGCAAACCAGGAAGTGCTATTATTATGAATTGCACATTATAGGACACATCTGCAGAGGATCTGATTATGGATATAGGTTCAGAATATACATAAGTACCTCAGCGCGGATGTTCAGAATTTTTTGTTCAGTTTTCCTGTAGTTCCAGAGCCTAATAGAGGCTTGATTCGGAGGCTCCGCGAAAACAAACAACTGCGCGCAGCTGCGAGCATCAGCGCCGATGATTGACAGCCCTTGGCATGACTCGATTGGTTAACCTCGACGGCACCGTGGATTCTGACAGTGTTTTGCCAGTTCACAGCTTTTCTGAACTAGTTCAAGTTCAGTTCATACATGCTCAAAGTGAACAGTTCACGTTCAAAGTTCACATTTTTAATTCTGAACTAAAACAGATTCCAACGTTCGAAGTGATGTCTGCCGTTCATGACACATAAAATGAACTAATTCACGTTCAAGTTCTTTTTTTAAAATGCGTTGCGTTCAGTTCAACGTTCACGGAAAAATGAACGTGTTCAATGAACGCGTTCTTTTGAACTCGTTCACGCACAACACTGGATTCTGAACTATAGCTAAGACCAGGGAAGGCGGGACTTGCCCGTAATATTAGAATTAATAAAATGACTTATTTTATATCAACATTTAAGGCAGGGAGGTCAATTTAACACATTTCCTAAAATGTGTAATTCATTTAGAGTTACAGACTATCACTTTAAAACAATGGCTTGGCTAGGAACAGATATATGGGCCCAGATATCAGTTCTCTTTATGAAAAAAACCGATAAAAAAAAAAATATAAAATGATTTAAAAATCAGTGTACCTGCGCACACTGTTTGAAGAGGCTCCTCTTCAGCAGGATTTGCTCCAGCTGCTGCTGCTTGCTCAGTCTGGTGACCTCCCGGCAGCGGTGAGGTTTGATTGACACGTCGCTGCAGATGTGGCCCTCGATGCTGTTAAAGATGGAGCTCAGAGACCGGGGCAGGAGGCCGGCGTCTGCCTCTGGGCCTGGACAGACACACACTTTATCATATTTGTACAACTGTGTTCTGCTGGTAGAGGTCTGCATTTCCATTTACTGGAGAAACATCCACACATCCCTAAATATCAGGGTCAGAATTTATTTTATTGCCATTGTAGGAAACAGGAAGACACAAACAAGGAACATGCTTTGGCTTTATGAGTAAAAATAGTAGGGACGCACCAATACCAACACCGAAGGCTTGAACCCTTACTCGTACTTATACCATAAGACCCGATGCCGGCAAACCGATACCCACATGTTTTAATTACATTAGCGTCATGACAGCAGACAGCTGTGTTGCCATGGTGATCCCCCAAAGATGGGAGCTAGAAAACCGGCTAGCGGCAAGCAAGCTAGCAGCAAGCAAACTAGCTGCAAGCAGACACCCGACATGGCCGTGTTTTAAAGCAAACAGGAGTGATATGTGAAAGGGGAATGTACGTTGTGCAAGACTGTCACAAGGTGGGTCCAAACATGTAAAACACCAGTAACTTTATCAAACATCTGAAAACTCACCACCACACAAAGTATAATCAGAATCCTTTTTATTGCCATGTGAGTAACAGGAAGTCACAAACTAGGAAATTGCTTTGGCTCTCGGTGCAAACAAGTTAAATCAGAATAAAATCAAAGGCATGCATAAATAAAAATCTACATAGTGTCACTGTATGTTTCTACCAACGTGTGTGTAACACCAACCTGCAGGGGGTCTGCAGATGGAAATTAGCCTAAGGCTATAATCTGGCATATTACTCGTACTTATACCATAAGACCCGATGTCTTTGTGAAAATGTTCATTAAAATGTATTGTTCCTCATTTCTCAATTAAATAAATAAATGTCTTCGGTTTACTATATACAAGTGCACTAAGTGCACACAATATACCCGTTAGAGTGCAGTAAAGTGACAGTAGCATAAAGTGTTAATGAGCAGGAGAGGGGTCGGCTGTGATACGACCAGCCCGGCCTCGAGCTCGGGCAACGTACAGGTCCTGCAGCGATGGAAGGCTGCGGCCGATCACTTCCTCTGCAGAGCGCACAATGCGCTGTAGTCTCTGTTTGTCCCTGACTGTGGCTCCAGCAAACCACACGGTGCTGGAGGAGGTGAGGATGGACTCGATGATGGCCGTGTAGAACTGCACCAACATCTGTGCAGGCAGCTTGGCTTTCCTGAGCTTCTCTGCACGAAGTACACCCTCTGCTGGGCCTTCTTGATGAGGGAGCTGATGGTCGGCTCCCACTTGAGGTCCTGGGTGATGGTGGTGCCCAGGAAACCAAATGATTCCACAAAGGTGATGGGGGAGTCTATCAGGAAGGGGGGGGGGACCGTGCTTTTCCTGAAGTCCACAATCATCTCCACTGTCTTCTGGGCGTTCAGCTCCAGGTTGTTACCACTGCACCAGGACACCAGCCGGTCCACCTCCCTCCTGTAGGCGGACTCATCGTTGTTGGAGATGAGTCCAATGAGGGTGGTGTCGTCCACGAACTTGATCAGCTTCACGGAGTCGTGGCTGGAGGTGCAGTGGTTGGTGTACAGGGAGAAGAGCAGGGCAGAAAGAACACAGCCCTTTTCTTTGTACCATTGCTATGAGTGGAATATGACAGTAGCTCTTATTGTTGCAGTTAAAAAAAATGTTAAAATATTTGATTGTTAAAGTTATTTTCTTATTGTTGAAATGAGAAATAAAAAATAAAAAATTTCAGTTGTATTAGTTTTATGAATTACCGGGGATAACACAATGCAGTACTAGTATTGGTATCAGCAAGTACTCAAATTAAAGTACACGTATGGTTTTGAAAAAAGTGGTATTGGTGCATCGCTTAGACATAAAGGACACAAAGGACCACCGGCCACAGTTTGGACATGTCTGCTCGAGAGTTTTGAGCCAAATATTCATTATTTAGCCATATATGTGTATTTAATCTCTTCAACTGTGATTTCACTTTACTTGAATACGTTGCAGCAGATGAAGGACACAGACATAAGAATAAAGAGCAGAAGAGAGAGAAGACTCAAAATATATATTGAGGACTGTCATCCTGCAAAGTCACCACCAATGTCCTGTCCACAGGAGCGTGTGTGTGAGAACATACCAAGTTCTCTTGATTCTATTCCATTTGGATATATACACGTCTTACCTTGATAAGACAGAAAAATGGTGACTGACCTAAGAAGGTGAAGGTTTTCCCGGCGTTGGTGACTCCGTAGGTGAAGACCAGAGAGTTGGCTCCAGTCAGGACGTCTCTGACCAGGTCCTTCACCGTGCCGTCATACAGCTGCTTCTGTGACGTGTCCGGCCCGTACACCTGTGGGGAGGTAGCAGGTGAGGAGGGCAGATGTAGAGCTCCGATAGCACCAGCTCTGCCTTCACTTTTCTGGCTGTGTGCTGGGGTTTAAAGAAGCTATACTCGATATATAAAAATGCGTATTACTTCATACAAGTTGAATTAAAATCCGTAATTTAATTGAAAACTTGAGCTCACTGATTCAGCTGTGTATGAATTCAGGCCGTAAAAAGTGCAGAGTAGAAACTTAACGTGACGCTAGTTCTCCTCCAATCACAGAACGAGGGGCCACGCTTCCTCTAGAGTCTGCAGCGCTGATAAACAGTAGAAAGTGGCTATACCTCGTCTGGCTGTAACTGCATACACAGCAACACAGCCCAAACAACGCAACAGTGAGCAAGAGAAGAGGGAACTAAAACGGAAATATTATCAAAGAAGAAATCAAGCCAGGTGAACATACGTAGCGTTAGCTTACATCATATTCTCAGGAGAGACCTGCGGGAGAGGGAGCGCCTCGGACTATCTATGCTCGGACTACATTCGGACGCAAAACTAGCGGTAATCTTTCAGTTATATATTGTGTTAGCAGTGCGTAGCTTTTTTACCATTTCATCAGTGATTGTTGTACAGCTTACAAGAAGTTGTGCTAATGCTAATGTTTGCATACCAATCAGATTGCGAATAAAACTAGATGGCTGCGTGAAAGGAGAGAGCGTAGGGGAGAGTAGGAGTAGGATTTCTCCAAATGAGAAGCCTGTGAGCGAGTTGGGAGGCGGAGCTAAACTGAAAAAAACCTGCAGAAACAGGTATAGCTCTTTTAAGGATTAAAGATTAATGGAGCCGTTTGAGCATGCACAAAGCATAAAACCACTCCAGGTCAGCTTTAGCCCTCTGTAGTGGTTGGATAGAGCTGCTCACCTGGGAGAACTGGAAGCGCTGTCCAGTGTGCAGCTCGGTGGAGGTGGTGCTCTGCCTCCCAGACTGAGCAGAGAGAGGCGCCTTCAGCAGCACGGTGTCAGCACTCTCTACACTGACACAGGACTGAGGGAGGACACACAATGTGATACACACAACACAACTGTCAAATACTGCATCAAACTGAAACATAACTGGGGCACGGTGGCTCGGTGGTTACCACTCTCCTTTCTCAGCAAGAAGGTTCTGGGTTCAAATCCCGCTCAGAAAAGGGCCTTTCTGAGTAGAGTTTGCATGTTCTCCTCATGTCTACCCATTTCCTGCAGGTGCTCCGGTTAACCCCTACCACTGTGGCGACCCATCTTCCCTACAGAGGCCCAACTGGACTCATCCATTACAGGATGGGTCTAATTTCCCTACAGGGACAATAAAGTATAATATAACTGAATTACTTAAATGCAACTCCACACTACTACAACAATCAAACATTGAAGGAAATCATATTTTCCCCCTATCGCCCTGAAGAGGTGAATGTGGTCCGATTTTATTCAAACAACAACATTACTTTCTTCTTGATTATATTTAAAAGGCAAAAGATTCAAACTTTGAAACTTGGTGAAAGAGAAACTATTTAACGCATCTTCTTAAACATTTAGGAAGCAAAGAGCTGCATTGCACTTCTGTATTCAGTCCTGCCGCATCGATCTGCACTCTGCCCCTAATGCATCATCAATGAAACGTGGTCTTATCAAACCAGGAAAGTCCCACTGAGATTTCAGAATATCTTATTTAGGGAGGTCCTGGCCCGAGAGAGCGGGGAGCTACTGTACACGTTTTAGTGATAGGGGAGACTGCAGGGAGAACATGCAGACAACTGTCAGGAGGTGGAATCGAACCCAGGACATTCTTGCTGAGAAGCGAGAGAGTGTAAATATCTCCATTGTTAGATCAATAAAAGAAAATCTCATCTTATCCAACCACAAAATTCTGATCAAGTTAGCAATCAGCATTTTAATCTTTTAAGAAAAACTGCATTGCTGCCAAACCCAGATTCAGAAAACGGCGGCGAACAAAGCCTGTCCAAACAGTGGTCAGAAGCTTTGGGAGAATATATATAACTCACACCTGCATGAAGTGAGTTTTAAAAAGAAATCATTATTCTTATTATCATTATCAATAAATTATTATGTTCCAGCTTCATCCCTATGGCAGAAGATATTGTTCGCTGAGATGCAGAACATGTCAATAACCTCTTCTTTCCTCAAGCTCTTATCAGTTTGAAGAAAGCACCATAATGACCTTGCACTTGTTAATAAAGCACTTTTGGTTGCATTGCTTCTTGTACTTGATTTGCTTGTTTAGCTCATGAACTTGTGTCTGGTGCACACTGGGGTATATTTGTACATGTATCCCAATGTGGTTTTACTGCAGATGGAAAATACACACTCTGAATCCTACGATCATTATTATCATGATGACCTCTGGAAACAGCTGTGTGTAAATGACAAAGATTCTGTGCCCTTTCATCCAAAACCACAAAGTCTTTCTTGATGTTTACAGACGTGAACGTGATTCTGACCTGTGCGTCTCCCGAGCTGCTCTCGCCGCTGGTGAAGGGCCGGATGCGGAGGTAAACTCGCAGGTGCTCCCTCTCCTCTACGTCTCCTGTCTGGCAAACAAACATGGGACATCGTGGTCTGCTAAGGGTACGCCCGAGGAGGAGAGAGGAGAGAGGTGACAGGGGAGGAGAGAGCAGGGAGGAGAGAGGAGAGGAAGAGGGCAGAGAAGAGAGGAGGAGGAGACAGCGGCTATGAGACAGGAGAGAGCAGGGAGGAGGGAGGTGGGGGGAGAGCAGGGAGGACAGAAGAGAGGAGAGGGGGGGGAGTAGGACAGAAGAGAGGGCAGAGAGGAGAGAAGAGGGAGGAGTTGGAGAGAGCAGAGAGGAGAGGAGAGAGGAGAGGGGGTAGGAGGAAAGAAGAGAGGAGATAGGTGAGGAGAGGACAGAGAGGAGAGCAGGGAGGAAAGAGGTGATGGGATGGGGGAGGAGAGAGCAGGGAGAGAAGAGAGTGGGGAGGAGGAGAGAGCGAGGAGGAGAAAGGTGAGGGGGAGGAGAGAGGGGAGAAGAAAGGGAGGAGGAGTAGAGAGCGGGGAGGAGAGGAGAGAAGAGGGGGGGGGGGGAGAGAGAGGGGGGGGGGGGGGGGGGGGGGGGGGGGAGGAGGAGAGGTGAGTTTAAAGGAGAGAGCAGAGAGGGGGAGGTGGAAAGAGGAGAGAACAAGTGTACCTGCAGTTCAGTGGAGGATCCCAGATCAGAGGATACGTCACTTTGGGAAACACCAGCCTCTCGCTGCTCTGTTCTGTCGTCCGAGTCCAGCTCCATTTCACTCTGAAAACAACAAACTAGATTATATTTGGGTTAATCATGTTTCTGTTCATTTATCTTTAAGTGCTAATGATTGTGTCCAGAATAAATACTGACATTTCCTTGTAAGAAATTAAACTGAAGCAGAAAAATGTAGTAATTTATGACCGTAATGAGCAACATTTAGAGGTAGAAGGGAAATTAAATTCAGGAGGCTTTTTATCTAGAAATATATGTCATAGAAGGCCTGCAGTTGTAAAGGATATCATTGAACGAGAGAAAACGTCAAACAGCTCGGTCAATGTCAAAGTCTCAAGGGTTTGCCATTGCACAAGTTTGTTGAACAGAGCATTCAGACAGAAGGGGCGGGAATGTATCTGTGCCACAAGTGCCTAGTATAATAGTGAATGGAGCTAAATCAATTCCAAGGTTAGTTTTTTTGACAATTCTCTCTTTTGACAGAATGTGTCTGCAGACAGAATTTCTCATTGTAAGTCAGTGACAAATCAAAACTAGTCAAGTAATTTCGACCAGTGTTTTTCAACCAGTGAGCCGTGGGATGTTAATGTGCCTTGGGAGACTTTTTGCGCTGGTTTTCTATACATTTTATATACTTGATATTGACTTTATTTTTATCATAATGGCTTCAGAGTTTCCTGATGTATCAGTTTCAGCTGGTGGCGTGCATGTGGTTGACTTCAATGCAAAAGGTGTGTGTACCACAGATCAGAGAGGTTGGGGAACACTGCTTGAGGCTGGTTTGAGAGAAGCCTCCAAATGGCCCTCAAGTCTTCTTGTCAACTGGTTTATGTTATACCAAAAGATCAACACAAGCATCACGTCTTGCACTGTGTCTGAGACTGGATATCAATGTTCTAAGCCTTATCAAAGCTGTGGTGGCACTGTCAGACTGTCAAAGCTTTGTTCAATACAAGTTCGGTGGTCTCCCTCAACTTCCAGATGTAGTTCTTAGTGAAAGTGGTTCCTCAAGAATTCCTTATTGGTAATATTAAAACAAGGGGGATAGATCAAGAGAAGACTTTTGGCTTTTTCCCTGAAATGAAACTAAAAGGTAGTGTCAGGGATCAGTCCATGATCAAAACACAGCCTGGGCGTGATTGTGGAGCTAAGCTAAACTATGCTAACGCTGTCACTGTGGACGCGTTTCTCCACTACAGTCGGTGACAGTGTGGGCTTTACATTCCTCACTTTTCTTTACTCACCTTGTCTTGTATCTGCGCAGGACGGTGTGAGTGTTTGGTCCACTTTCTGCTCTTGTTTATGCAGTTCTCTGAGACTCGTCACATCGCGCACAGGGGAAAGCAGAGTCGCGGTCTGAGTTTGAAATTTAGGGGCAGGACCGCGCATGCGCCACTTTACCCACGACGCTATTAGTTTAAATTTACTGTTTTACTCGTACCTGGTTTTATTTTCAACTTTAGACCACTTTTTTCTGTGTTCTTAATAAATAGATAATTGAATTTAATTCAAATACTGGTCTAGAGAGCTCGTGGCTCTTGTTCAGCAGGGGGAGTGTGGCGGCCATCTTGCATTTCCACCAGAGCTCAGGGCTGCGTCAGAATTCAGAACCAGAATCAGAATTATTTTATTGACATGTGTATAACAAGAAGTCAAAGACTATGAAATTAGAAGTTTTGGGTTCTTCTATTCCAGACAGAATAAGGTTTTGCAATGTTATAAAAAAAAAAACCACACACACACACACACACACAAAAAAGACTAGGAACTTGCTTTGGCTCTCCGTGCAAACAGGTAAACAAGTTTAGAATAGAGTAATGCGTAGAATAAAAATCAACAAAAAATGTATTACATTTTTTTATTGAGGTTCCCACTCATGTCTCAGGGACAAGCTCTTGCTGTAGCATGCTGGTCTCTCAGAACTAATGGTTCACAACTTTATTAATACCTTTTGTGGACAACATAGGAGCTTGTCCTTGAGGCTGGAGTAAGAACTGTATCCACAAGGTTCCAAAGCCACGGCTCCAACGAAGGTCGTCTGGTATAATAAGTCTACAGTAACACCTCATCCTAAACAGGAAGGCATCTGAAGAGAGTCTAGTGCACATGGAGGATCAAGGTCAGTTGCTCTACTCGTCCATAGAGGGTCACAGAGAAGATGCAGTTACATCAGGAGGAGGACGCACACAGAAAGGAACAATTACTTCATCTATATGAGCAAAAGGAAAATCCAAGTACTTATGTCACATCAAATAGCTCTATTCTTGGAAAATATAGAGAATTAAAGAGACTGTAAAAAAAAAATATATATATATATATATACAGAAATCACTGATCACATTGTTCAAACAACAGACTAGTAGGTACTAGATTCTGCTCAAGCTAGAATAAAGATTTATTATGAAGAAGTAAAAAATGAGAACAGTGTGCACTCTGAAGTCATAAACAGCGCAGTTCAGCTGGACCCCAAGGTTTCAACTCCTGCTCCAATGTTGAACAGATTTATTGTACCTACTGTATAGACAGCATTTCAATTAACAGACTCATGAAGGCAAACTGTATCAGATTGAAGCTTTTCTTAGCAGCACCAGACTCCTTAAGGTGGAAGGAAGGATGGGAGGAGGGATAAAAAATGCATAATTCTCAAGCACTTTGAGGCATCCTGTTATAGTGCCAAATAATCACAGTGTAAACAAACTGTTGAAAGCACATTTCGTCAATAAAGTGCAGACAATTAACAAGATCAAAAATTGATATACTGTGCAGTCACAGTATGTCAGGTTGGGAAAGAGTGTGTCTGGGACTCTTGTGAGCAATACGGGTAGTGTTCTGGCTCCCTTCCTCTTCACAATTTACACTGCAGACTTTGCACACAACTCTGCTACATGCAGGGCTGGACTGGCCATCGGGCGTACCGGGCAATGCCCGAAGGGCCGATGCCCATATTTGGGCCGGTCTGTCTGCCTCATACAAAAAACATGTTTGTGAAAAGTGTAAATCCGTTGAGAAATGTTCGAGGGGGGCGCGCGTGTCCGCGGGGCACCTGCTGTATGTACTCAAACGGGATTCCACCACCTCAGCGGCCGCAGTGTTCCCACATCCAGCGGCTCTGAGCTGGACGCAGGAACCGCTCACCGGGAACCGCTCACAACACAACACGGTGAGCGCGTAGCCGCAACGTGACCATGTACCCAAGACCATAAACGCGCACAGGACCATGCATGTCTTTTCGTAATTTGTGCACCCAATAAATACACCGCTGCAGAAAACAGTCCGCGTCTCCCCTCTCCTCTATATTAAAGCTCGGGTACCTAAATTTTCCATTGCATTAAAAGTTCATGTTTGAGCCCAAAAGTAAAATGTTGTGAACAGATTAAACAGATTTAGAGCCAGCTAATGGCTGACAATATGCATTTCAGAATTTTTTACCAATTCTCATCCCTGTAACAAACAATATTGTCTGTGCCCACCTCCCTCACTCTGAGACATGTTTATTACTCTGTTTAATGTAGACTATTGTACTGTATTTTATAGTTCCTGATCCTCTACAGTATTTGCTTCCACATACTGTATAAACCAGGGGTCGGCAACCTTTAGTGCCCTTAAAGTGGCTCCTGGAGCCATTTAAAAAATGTCTGAAAATGGAGTGTGAGGGCTATATTTTATTTCTAGTTTCAATGTGGTTTCTGTAGGAGGAAAAACATTCTTAACGTTTTTCAATGCTGCAAAAACTTGTAATATTCAATTTTAACTGTGTGTGCGCATGGATCCCAAAGATAAAGAGAGTCGATAAGACTGGACTAAGAATGAGAATGAACATTTGCTTTCAGTCAATGAGGAAGGACTGCTTCATGTTTGCGATGTAATGAAAAGTTTTGTTGCAACAGGAGGAACAATGAAGCTTTAAACACTGTTCACTGAAAGATTAATTCATCATAAAGTCAGAGCACCTATTTTCAGACTTCAAAAACCTTCGCAAAGACGGTGACAGAAAAGGCCATTAAGGACATTCAGCTCCAGCAAACTTCAGCCTGTGACGTGATGGATATGAACAGACAGTGATGCAGGTGAACTGAGCCAAAAAGCAGATTTATTTACTCTATTTGTACAAATGCATGAAGGTTAAACTTAAAGCAGAGTTGTCACGTGGTGCGTCATTCTCTCCAGGACACGCTGCAATGAAAATACACATTTGATAATCATGAATGGTTTTTATGTGTTTAGCCTTTACTTTGTCATTTAGATATTAATCTAATATAGCTAATATAGCTAATGTAGCTAATACAGCTTCAGCCCCTGTTACCTTCATATAAGTCTTATACAACGCTGTTTTTTTTTTTTTTTTTTGTCAAATAGGGCTCCTTGAACCTTTTGAGTTGCCTGGGCCGCTAAAAAGGAAAAAATGCCCGGGCCGTTTTTTTGTCCCAGTCCAGCCCTGGCTACATGCCATGTACAAAAATACTCAGACGATACCGCTGTTGTGGCATGTGTGAAGGGGGGATGAAGCAGAGTACAGGGAGGAGGTGGCTGCCTTCTCAGACTAGAGTGAGAGAAATTGACTGATTCTCAATGTGTTCAAGACCAAAGAGAAGATCATTGACTTTCACAGGAGTCCTTCCCATCAACAGATCACAGTAAATGGACAAGACATTGAAGTGGTACAGTCCTGCAAATACCTTGGAGTCCACCTGGACCACAGATTGGACTGGTCAGCTCAGGCCAATGCTGTCAATAAGAACGGTCAGAGCAGACTTTTCCTCCTGAGAAAGCTGAGGTCCTTTGATGTGAACGGTCAGATGTTGCACATATTTTACCAGTCTGTAGCTAGTGCCGTGTTCTTATGGGGTCACCAGTTGGGGGCAGTCTGACCTGAGAGACAGTAACCGGCTCGACAGGCTGATCAGGAAATGTGTTTCTGTGATGGGGAGAAGTGTGGACTCTGTGGGAGCTGTGCTGGAGAAAACGATGAGCATTCTAATGCAGGGCATCCTGGGTAATTCCAGACACCCTCTGCATGACACTATGGCCGCTCACAGGAGTATCGTAAAGGATAATATCTCTGTTTTAAGAGATCCTTTGTTCCTTTGGCTGTCAGACTGTACAACAGACCTGGACGAGTTAAAAATATACACTATTGTTAGGTAGTTAGCTAGAAATGTTTGTTAGTTAGAAATATTTATAATTAATTAATTTAATTTCTCAGTCAATTCATCTATATCAGAAACAGCACCCACACCAGGACCAGGGGGGCAGCGAGAGGGGGGTGATACAGTCCCCTCTCGCTGCAGGAAAAGCACATTCTCCGACCGTGGCACCTCAGATTGGAACCTCCTACCCACAACCATCAGAAATGCAATCATATGCAATTACCTCATATACAAAACACAGTTAAAACACTGGCTCATCATAACCAAACCTGTCAGCACTGACTCTGCGTGCTCTCTGCTGCCCCCTGCTGACTGCTTGCTCTGTGTACGCATGTGTGTGTTCTGTATATGTCTCCTCATGATTGTGTATCGTTTGTTGAATGATGTGTGACTGAATGTTTTCTTGTCTTGTCCTTGTAAATATTGCAAATAGATCACATTATTTTAACAGTCTGTGCATCAAACATGTTTTATCTTTCAGGAGACACTGGACTGCGGATGAAAAATAGCCGCTTGTTCATTGACATGCACTGTCCCTGTGATAAATAAATAAATAAATAATGTACTTATGTAATTATATGGATTGTGTTTTCTGCTGCTGGACACCTGAATTTCTCTGGCAGGGATCAATAAAATATCTATCTATATACAGTGCCTTGCGAAAGTATTCGGCCCCCTTGAACCTTTCAACATTTCGCCACATTTCAGGCTTCAAACATAAAGATATAAAACATTTATTTTTTGTCAAGAATCAACAACAAGTGGGACACAATCGTGAAGTGGAACGAAATTTATTGGATAATTTAAACCTTTTTAACAAATAAAAAACTGAAAAGTGGGGCGTGCAATATTATTCGGCCCCCTTGCGCTAATACTTTGTAGCGCCACCTTTTGCTGCAATTACAGCTGCAAGTCGCTTGGGGTATGTCGCTATCAGTTTTGCACATCGAGAGACTGGAATTCTTTCCCATTCTTCCTTGCAAAACAGCTCGAGCTCAGTGAGGTTGGATGGAGAGCGTTTGTGAACAGCAGTCTTCAGCTCTTTCCACTGACTCTCGATTGGATTCAGGTCTGGACTTTGACTTGGCCATTCTAACACCTGGATACGTCTATTTGTGAACCATTCCATTGTAGATTTGGCTTTATGTTTTGGATCATTGTCCTGTTGGAAGATAAATCTCCGTCCCAGTCTCAGGTCTTTTGCAGACTCCAACAGGTTTTCTTCCAGAATGGTCCTGTATTTGGCTCCATCCATCTTCCCATCAATTTTAGCCATCTTCCCTGTCCCTGCTGAAGAAAAGCAGGCCCAAACCATGATGCTGCCACCACCATGTTTGACAGTGGGGATGGTGTGATGAGCTGTGTTGCTTTTACGCAAAACATATCGTTTTGCATTGTGGCCATAAAGTTTGATTTTGGTTTCATCTGACCAGAGCACCTTCTTCCACATGTTTGGTGTGTCTCCCAGGTGGCTTGTGGCAAACTTTAAACGAGACTTTTTATGGATATCTTTGAGAAATGGCTTTCTTCTTGCCACTCTTCCATAAAGGCCAGATTTGTGCAGTGCACGACTGATTGTTGTCCTATGGACAGACTCTCCCACCTCAGCTGTAGTTATCTGCAGTTCATCCAGAGTGATCATGGGCCTCTTGGCTGCATCTCTGATCAGTCTTCTCCTTGTTTTATATGGACCCTTTGTGTGTCTGAATTAAAGAATTAAAGAATAATGTATTGTCAGGGATGAAGCAGACAGAGACGGATCGTGGTGCGCCAAACTCTCGAAGTTTATTCAAGTTTCTCTCAAGTTCCAGTGGTTTCCATTGCTTCTTTCTCCCAGACAAAATGGAGTCAGTACACAGTTTATATAGTCATTGTCACGTCACACATCGAAAGACGTACGTGTCACACAGAGACAGTCACATCATGGTCAAAATAATCAGAGTCCTTGTACAGTTCTGCACGTAGGCCATATTGCTATCTAAGACTAACAGTATATACAGTGCCTTGTGAAAGTATTCGGCCCCCTTGAACCTTTCAACATTTCGCCACATTTCAGGCTTCAAACATAAAGATATAAAAATATATTTTTTTTTGTCAAGAATCAACAACAAGTGGGACACAATCGTGAAGTGGAACGAAATTTATTGGCTAATTTAAACTTTTTTAACAAATAAACTGAAAAGTGGGGCGTGCAACATTATTCGGCCCCCTTGCGCTAATACTTTGTAGCGCCACCTTTTGCTGCAATTAAGAGAGCAAAGAGCAGGTGCATTTGTACGGAGACTTGATTACACACAGGTGCATTCTATTTATCATCATCAGTCATTTAGGACAACATTGGATCATTCAAAGATTCGAAAGTAAAGGGGCCGTTTTTTCTAAAACATACTTAGTAATTACTAATTTTAAACACATTTAAAATAGTTGCTAGACTTTAGTAAACTTGTAAAACGCGCTGGGTGTCACACATGGCTGGGGGCATTAACGCACGGGTTGCCACTATTCATTCTATTACTATTACTATCCATATTCCTAGAAAATTTTCATTTCCTCTATAAATTCATTCGTCATTGATGGCCTAATAATAGTGTAGTAGCCTACATAGGATAAAATATATGCAGCATAATATGAATTAATACAAATTTATATAAATATTGCATTAATTATGAGGCAGGGTGACCGATAGTGACAGATCTGCCAGCCAATCACGAAAGATTATACTTATTTGAAAGTAGTGATTTCATCCAATGGGGAGTAAGCTTCATCGAATGGGGAGTAAACAAGCCCCGGCGATTCAAGATGGCGCCCTATTCAAATGAATGGTTGTGCTCAGTGGCGCTTTGTGACGGCATGGGGGCTGAAAAGATTAGCGGAAGTTGCCTGAAACTCGCAAAGATCTATGGGAAACTCGCAAAGATCTACAGTACCAGCTACAGATCATTTCCTAAACGTATGTGGCATAATTTCCCTTAAAGGAATAGGCCACCGGTTTTACATACTGAGATATGTTCTTACCTTAGACAAGTTCATTTGTACCTGTCTGGTCATGGTCATGAAGTGTTTTAACATTACCACAACATTTTATTTTTTTTAGCAAAATTTCTGGAGATATGGGTGGTGATGAAGAAGCTGTGGCCTCTTCTTCTACGACTCAGTAAGTAGAAAACATGCACATTATGCATTAGGCCTACATATTTCAATATTTTGATCAAGGATTTGTATTTTAGGTATCTCACCCAAGAGGACAATAAAGATGACCCGGTGTCTACAGCTTTTGATGACACAGTAAGTTGCTAAAAAATGACTCATCAAGTTAGGTGTTTTTTGTTATGGTCGTGCATGCACACTAGTTCCTGTTAATTATAAGATAATTCCACAACCTACCACCTGATGTTGCTTAAAGTGGAGTACAAATTGGAAATACCTTATTACTTTGTCCTTTCCATATTGCAGCAATACACATGTTTTTTTCTTATTAGAAAAAAAACATTTAAGTTTTGATTCAGGTGCAAATGCAGCCTCTCTTTCAGCTGGGCACATACAAAGTGACAGAACCTGTCTCTCACTGTGTTTGGCCAGATGAAAATGGTGGTCAGGGCCTGATGTCACTCTGACGTCAAAACAGGATGGTGTCAGAAAAATATACACATGGACAAAAGGGGGCACCGTTTTTTTTAAATAAAATTAATTTATGATGTGACAAAAAAATCAATGGAAAGGACTGTAAAAAAAAAAAATGCTAATCCAATGTTTTAAATTCACAGATGAACCAACCCATATCTGGTCCTAGCTCTTCACCTGGGGAGTCAGTAGAGGAACATCTAGAAGCCCCCACAAGTCCAACTTTAGACCACAAACCAACAAAAGAACAGATGGAACTCCTGCTGCTGGCATTAAAACTCAAACACGGATTAACAAATAGAGCCTTGGAAGACTTCATGCATCTTATCAACTTTACTGCTGGTCCTGGTGTGGAATTGGTTAGTGGCTCAAAGTACCTTTTCTACAAAGCATTTGATTCAGTGAAAGACATATTAGAAATACATTATGTGTGCAAGAGTTGCAATGTAAGCATGCAGGAAGGTTCCTTTAATGTCAAGTGCCCAGTCTGTGACCAGGACACATCAAAAGCGCATGCACAGAAAAACCAGTGTTTTTGGTACTTGCCACTAAAATACCAAATTAAAAAACTGCTTGAGGACCACCAATTAGGGCAACATCTGAAACACCGTTTTGAGAAGAAAGATGCCTCCATCAAAGATGTATACGATGGACATTTATACAAAAAACTATCACCCCTTGCATCACCAGACAACATATCACTGACTTTCAACTGTGATGTGCCAGTGCACAAATCAAACACAAAAGGCTTGTGGCCAATTCTGTGTACTATAAATGAACTGCCAATACAATTACGTGCAAAACATGTTATGCTCTGTGGCCTATGGTTTGGTCCAAACAAACCAAATATGAACACTTGAAATGAAACCATTTGTTGATGAATGCATAGAGTTGTACTCTAATGGTCTTAAATGGCAAAGTGAAAGTGGGGAAGTTGTCACTAGTAAAGTACTGCTTACTACCATGGTGGCAGATTCAGTTGCTCGGCCACAGATTCAGAACTTTAAACAGTTTAATGGAGAGTTTGGGTGTTCTTTTTGTCTGCAGAAAGGAACAAGTGTGTTAAAACGCAGGGGGCGTGTAAGGGCTTATCCCTATGAAAAAGCAGAGTTGAGGAATCCCTCCCAGACTGATGATCTGGTAGAAGAGGCTCTTGCTTGGGTGGAACGTAGGGAATGCCTCTGTGACGGAAACCTCGCGAGACCTGCGCAAAGCAAGATGGCGGCACGCTGCTGCTAGACAACAACAAACTTTTCTATCTGCTCAAACCTCTAGCTACTCTCCACGCCCTACTTCACTATCAATTCATCTTCTTTCTACAATATAACCGGACAGCCAAACCAACACCCTGGAAGATCTAGAACAATACATCGACCTACAATACAACCGATACGTCATGGATAACGACGCCGAAAACTCTTCGCCGTGTCCCAACATCAACGAGAAAAAACGCCAACGAATATCATCTTCACTCGCAAGTACCCCAACTGACACAAACACACAGGCTGACACACAGCACCCCACATGCTGCCCTGACATCGCGGGGCTACTAGCTTCAATCGAGCTCAAACTCACCGGCTTGGACACTCGGATATCCATTGTAGAAATCATCCACAGAGACTTCTCCGCACTCCGCCAAAGCTTAGAATTTAGCCAACAACAAATCGAAACACTGACCATAGAAAACCAGACCCTTAAAAACTCTGTCACATCACTAACGTCCCAAGTTACAGCCATAACTTCTGACAACCGGGCCATGAAAGAGAGCATCCTCGACCTGCAAACCCGCAGTATGAGGGAAAATCTGGTCTTTTCTGGCATTGCAGAGAAACCATCCGAGGACCCAGAAGAAACACTTAAGGACTTCATCACAACACAGCTCAAGCTCCCCATAGACACAGTTAACAAAATAACTTCCACCGCGTACACCGCATCGGACCCCGACGAACGGACAACAAACGCCCACGGCCAATTGTAGCCAAATTTGAACATTTTAAACAAAAAACACTCGTACAACGACAGGGAAACCAGCTGAAAGGTACCAACTTTGGAGTAAGCGAACAATACCCTAAAGAAATATTACAACGACGCCAGGTTCTACACCCCATACGCAAGGATATGATCAAACAAGGACATAAGGCCATACTGGTTGTGGACAAACTGTACATAGATGGTCAACTGTACCGAAACAAGGACACTCACTGGATTTAACAAACGAAAACAGTCCATAAATGCACTACTCCACAACACTCACTCCCTCTTGCTCTTTCTCTATTGCTCTCCCTCTTGCTTTCTAGCACTCAGATCTAACCAAACTAACGCATACCAATAACTTTACAAACATATATTAATTGCGCTCCTTCGCAAATCTATATCAAGCTTGAAGAAAACACATTCAACCATGTGTAACTTCAAGCTGAAAGCCACCTCCTACCTCTGTGTTCCATCCTTTCCTTATGTGTCTCCCTCTCCCTCCCCCTCCCTTACATACACATGCTCCATTCACACATGCACACACACGCATCCACACACCAACATCTGCATTCAACCAACATCCCTACATATACATACATTGTCATGCTCTCAATAAAATTTATTTCCTGGAATGTTAGAGGCTTAGGCTCTCAGGAAAAAAGAATAAAAATACTTACCAAGATTACAAAACTTGCAGATATCTGCCTGCTACAAGAAACTCACCTTTCCCCATCTGATGCATCCAAACTGATTCATAGCCAATTTCACCAACCATTCTCTGCCTGTTACAACACCAAACAAAGAGGGGTCTCTATACTTATAAAAAAACACATCATCTTCACACATAATTCCACAATGTCTGACCCAGAAGGACGTTTTATTATTATTAATATATCCATTAACAATAAACCCTTAACAATATGCAACATATATGGACCCAACACAGACAATCCAGACTTCTTCCGGTCAATCTTCACAATTCTAACTAAACAGTTTGATATACCTTACATCATAGGAGGAGATTTCAATACCACTATTAGCTCTTCAATCGACAGGAGCACCAATCCGACCCGCATCCACCAATCCTCAAATCTAATAAACCAGTGCATGAAGGATCTTGGTCTTGGCGATGGCTGGAGGCTCCAACACCCATCTACACGAGAATACACATTCTACTCTCCTGTCCATAAATCATATTCTAGAATAGACTACTTCCTTATCAGCAAATCACTTCTGGCGAATATTACAGACACAAAAATCCATCCCATTATAATCAGTGACCATGCAGCAGTTAGCTTTACAATAACCTTCAATACGAACAAACCCAACAGCAGATGGCGCCTCAACACATCCCTCCTCAAAGACCAGCAGTTTGACGCCCTCATCAAGAGAGAGTGGGCATCCTTTCTAGAAATGAATGACTCTCCAGAGTCCTCTCCATCAATAATCTGGGAAACAGGAAAAACAGTACTACGAGGCATAATCATCTCTTACTCCTCTTACAAAAAGAAACAAGAATCTCAACAAGAAATCGAATTAGAACAAAGAATCAAACACCTCGAAACATCAAACGCAAATAGTCCAAGTGAAGCCAAGGAAAACGAATTGAGGAGCTATACCGCACAATTAAACAAAATAATAAACAAAAAAACGAATTTTCTAATCCAACAACTTCGACACGAGCAATTTCATCATAACAATAAATCTGGAAAATATTTAGCCAATAAAATAAAACAAAAAAAAGAAAAGTCAACAATAGCCATTATAAAGGACTCAGCAGGGAAGCCAACACAATCACCAGAACACATCAATACAATCTTCAAAGAATTTTATGAGAACCTGTACTCATCCAAAAGCGAAACAAACAAACACCTCATTGACACATTCTTAGCAGATATTAAACTACCCCAGCTTAACCCGGATCAAATAGATATACTTGAATCTCCATTTTCCGAAAAAGAACTTCTTACTGCCCTATCAAAAATGCCCAATAACAAATCACCCGGACCAGACGGCTTCCCTGCTGAGTTCTACAAACACTTCTGGACACTACTCTCCCCGCTTTTTTTAAGATTAATTACAGAAATAAAACTCCATTCCAAAATACCAGACCACATGAACACAGCAGCAATTTCACTAATCTTGAAACCCAATAAAGACCCAACTCACACAAGCAACTACCGCCCCATTTCCCTTCTCAATACTGACCTCAAAATTATAACAAAAACCCTCTCAAACAGACTCGACCAAATCATGCCCTCCATAATTCACCCAGACCAGACAGGATTTATAAAGGGTCGACACTCATCCACCAACACCCGCAGACTCATTAACATTATAGATCATTCACAACACAACAAACTGAACACAATAATTGCTAGTCTTGATGCAGAAAAAGCATTTGACAAAGTCAACTGGTCATTCCTCAAATCCACTTTACAGAAATTTGGCTTTGGAGAGTCATTCATCAACTGGGTGAACACTTTATACACATCACCAACAGCAACTGTCACAACTAATGGACTAACCTCACAAAGATTCACTTTACACAGGGGAACTAGACAGGGATGCCCACTCTCTCCATACCTATTCACCATATTCATTGAACCATTGGCGGCAGCAATAAGACAAAATAATTTAATCACTGGCATCCAAACACCCAAAATCCACCATAAAATTTGTCTTTATGCAGATGACATATTACTCTTCTTGCAGAACCCACAAACCTCGTTACCTGAAACCATCCGCCTCATAGAGAATTTCTCAAAAATTTCTGACTACTCAATAAACTGGCAAAAATCTTCAATACTCCCTCTAAACCCCAACTGGGATGTGGCAGCCAACCCACCACTTATCCCTATATGCACATCACCAATCACTTACCTCGGTGTTAATTTCTCCTCCAAGCTGTCAGAGCTGATTTATCTCAACCACTCCCCACTACTCAAAACAACAACAGATAAACTATTACAATGGATGAATCTCCCACTCTCCCTAGCTGGAAGAATTGCAACAGTGAAAATGTCTATACTGCCCAAAATTAATTACCTCTTCTCAATGCTACCCTCTCAACCACCAACCACCTGGTTCAACTCCCTCGACTCTGCAATAATAAAATTCTACTGGAAAAACAAACCTGCCCGCATCAAATTAACTACTCTACAAAAGCCAAAATTGCAAGGTGGACTCCACGCCCCCAACTTTCTCCACTACTTCATATCCAACCAAATACAATATATCTTAAAATGGATCAAACCCCACTCATCAGACACCTGGTTAGACATAGAACAAACACATAACCCTAATATTGAACTTTCACTCCTCCCCTTTCTTACTCAATCTATTAAATCAAATCCATGCTTCAAACACATAACAATATCATCAGCCCTGACAGCTTGGTGGAAATTCCACAAAATCACCAACTCAACCCTTGGCCCTTCCACTCACACACCTATCTGGAATAACCCTGACATCCTGAGCAACAAAAAACCAATCCACTTCCGCACATGGTCAGCACAAAGGCATCACACACCTGCAACACATCATTCACAACAACACAATTGCATCTTTTAACCATCTCTCTTCGGAATACGGTATCGGGAGGAACCAGTTTTTACAATACTTACAACTGAAAGCATCCATTACAGCAGCATACAACAATACATTCGCAGACCTCAGCCTCCCACAACCAATTACCTCTCTTCTCAACCTAAAACCAACAAAATGCCTCTCCAAAACTTATCAAATTATCACAAAATCTAACACAACCTGCCCCATCCCAATTGACAACACAAGTCTTCCAGCAAAATGTTACTCCATTGACATAATAACTCCGCAATTTACAACTTCATTCAATACAAAATGCATTCATAGAACTCAGCTGACAACTGGGCACGAAAGACTTGTTATCAAAAATGGGATTCACTTCAGCTATCTGTACTAATTGCACACAAAACACTCAGGACACATACATCCACGCCTTCTGGCACTGCACCCACGTTCACAACTTTTGGGAGAAGGTCACAGACATCCTGTCCCCCATATTTGACTGCCACATCCCCTGTACCCCCATCCCATGCATACTCGGTCACACCTCTACAATAAATATCAATCCAAACGACCAAAATACTCTCCTTGCTGCCCTAGCCATTGCCAAGAAAACGATCCTCATGAACTGGAAAACAAGACACAAAATAACCATAAACCAATGGAAAAATCTCCTCCTAGACCATCTCACTCTCGACACTACACCAACCTCACCCACCTCAACCACTCACACCACTACAGAACCCCTCTCCATCAAACCCACACTCTTAAACTTTCTTACCGGTTGATTAGCTCGGTTGTCCTCCAACATCATCATCTGAGATGGTTAAGGGAGTAGCTGCTCGGTTGTCCTCCAGATCGTCATCTGAGATGGTTAAGGGAAGTAGTTGCTCGGTTGTCCTGAAGATCGTCATCTGAGATGGTTAAGGGAGTAGCTGCTCGGTTGTCCTGAACATCATCATCTGAGATGGTATTCAGAGTAGCTGCTCTGTTGAGCTCAGCCCCTGCCACTTCCGATGAAGATGTTGCCTGGTTGTCCTCCACATCTTTGTCAGAAGCAGCTGTATTTAAAAAAATAATGTGTTAAAAACAAGTTGATATTTGTGCACATTTGACTCTGTAGTGATGCAGCGGCTGTATGTGTAGTCAGCATGTATTCTTCACTTTCCTTCACGTTGTCCTCAACAACACTCCAGGGAGCTACCTAGTATGCAAACCATTACAATTTTTCAAGTAATATACAAGGATCTGCTTTTTGTGACACATTACTACAACATAATTGAGTTTCCACATCATTAATTTTGATTGTAAATCAGCAGAAAACAAAAGTTGTTTCAGATTTGTATGTAGGAAACCACTTCTTTATTAGCCGTTTATTCCAAAAATTTAAAGGTATACAACATCGGCCCCTCCTAATACCACCAACCAACCCACCCACTCAAGCAATTCATTATAGCTATTCTAGCCTAAGTTAAAAGAAGAGAATTTAGAATTTACCATGCTCCTATCCAGAATATATAACTACAATATGTGTTAATATTTTGGGTGTTCATTTTTACACGTTAAGATGAATTATGTGAAAAAAAACTGATGATCTCTCACAGCAGCGAACAGCAGTCATGGAATCTGGGGAAGAATCAGAGGTTTCACTGTCATCTGAACAAGGTAGAAACATATTTTCATCAGTTTTGTACATAATAGTATGCAACTCTTTTAGCCTTATTTGTGAGATTCAAGATAAAAACTTTCCCTAACGGTCCCCAGTGTTGGGCAAGTTAGCTTCTTGAAATCAAGATTTCCTAAAACATGCTTACAAGGCTAATATTCGTTTGTACATTATGCCAGTCTCACTTTGGTTGCCTTAGATTTATTTACCACGATGTACATTGTAATATCCAAAAATGCTAATCAAAATTACTTGAATTGAATAAATATTTTACTTTTAGGAACATAGGAACAAAAAGCTGCTGAGGTTGAAAACATAGACACAAGAGCTAACATGAGGCATGTGATGCAATCTATGAAAAAATGTTACTTAAACTGTTAATATGTTATGCACCCTTTTTACTTATGTTGTTGAGTATCAAGAAAGGCGCCTAAGAAATAAAATGTATTATTATTCTTATTATTAATAAGTCTTAGCATTTATGGATTAGCTTGAATCTCAAACATAAGGCTAAAAGAGTTGCACACTATTATGTACAAAACTGATGAACATATGTTTATACTTTGTTCAGATGAAACAAAGTATAAACATATATATCCTACAGTTTCCAGCCAAGACCGCTGTCCTCTGCTGTGAGGCATCATTCTCCTACGTTATGGCTGTAATGTTGGCGCCCTAAAGCGTATCTATGCGGAAGTGAAAAAGTGCGACTTCAAAGTCGTTTTTTTGTTTTACATAATTCATCTTAACATGTCAAAATGAACACCCAAAATATTATAATCACATTTTCTGGAAAGCAGCATGGTAAATTCCAGTACTGCTTTAAGTCATTACTTTCAAGTTTGTTCCTTGGAACACAAAAAGCTCTTTTAGGAATTACCCTATGGCAATTAGCCCATGCCAAAAAATAAAAAATAAGAAAAAGAACACTTACCTTGTTTACTTTTACACACTTCGGTTTTGACTCCTCTTCTGTCCAAATCCCATATTAATTTGAGCCATTTTTCTGTTTTTTGGTCATTTCTCTGAAAAATGGTCAACGTCAAAGACGACCACTGTTGAGCCGTGGGTTTGGCAAGGTAAAATTTCAATTTTAAAAAAGCATTAACTATAGAAAGTCTCCCTCCTGCTTCAATCCAGAGGTCAGACTTCTTTTTAATTCCCTTTTTATATCGACCCATGGTATCAGCTTGACCTCAATTACCGCAGCACAAGGTCGCGAATATGGTCGACCTACGTACTAATGGCAGTAAGCACATTGCTGTAATACCACCCCCTGGTGACCAGGGGCCCTTCCAAAAGACACATTTGAATGGTGATTTTTTTATTCTCCTTAGCACATCTTAAAAGCCTAGCTCCAAAGTATAGAAGCCCGTTTCTGCCATAAAAAAATCCCTATACAGAAAGTCATAATTTTTAGTTTAAAGTCAAACTTCAGTTTTAAACTGCGCATGTGCAGTTGCAGTCTATGCAATTCGGTCAAGCCTCTCCCTCTCACCCGGACCGCGGTCGTAGGACATAATTCATATTTACAGTGGTAGGACGCAGGGGAGAGCTGTCTTTTTATTTTTGAATTAATTGTTGTTAAATTTATATTTGTACAACATTTACATCAAACGACTTCTTTCGACATGTGATTGATATGTTCTTATAATAACCAAGGAAAATGAGCCATCGAGACATTCCAATCCAACATAATCTGCTGTGTGACCACTCATACCAGACGATGATGTCGGCCATGCGCGCGCACGCACACACGTACGTCACATACTGAACCGCTGCACTTTGAGCAAAGACGCATCTTCCAACAGCTTTTGGTTGCAGATGCACTAATTGCAATTTCAAAAGGTTCAATCTTGTAACAACTATCGATGCATAATACTGTGGCCCGCGGGTGAGGTACACCTGCCTCTGTCTGCGGAGATCCACTCCCTCGTGGTTAATATGCGAACGGTCTCTCTGTCAGTCACAATATTATTCACATAATTTCTGGTGCATTCATCGATAGCCATGACATCAGATGTCACCAGTTTTGCACTCTAAAGTACGAGTTTTAAAGTCAAAATTTAGAGTTTAAAAACATTGTCATTTTCAGTTTTAAAAACCATAATTACGACCTTCTTATGTTTTTACATGGCGGAAACGGGCGTCCATACCAAAGAGATATGTGGCCGGGTTGAAAAAAAATAGACGAACGTCCGTTACCACTATGGTTACCACCCCCGGGTGGGCCAGTAGACATGGACGTCGGAACTATTTTCGTTGAGGGGGGGCGTGTTTTTGTTGGGAGAGTCGAGGGAGAGACTCATACTTGGATTACACTGGATTATAACATAGCATCTTAATTGTTAAGAAAACAAAAATGAAACAATATAAATCAAGCAAGGCACTTATCAAACTGAACATTGTGTTTGTTTTTCCAGCTTTGAAAAAACAATTTTGCTGTATGGCACGTGCGCACTGTCAGACGCACACACGGTAGGCTGTAAAGGATGTAAAAGAAAATACATTTTTAAAAGCTGTAACAATGGAACAATTTTGAGGAAAATCGCGCTGACACTGACAGAAGAGGAACAGTTTGCAATCATATAAGAACTTTCATATTTTCCCAAAAGTGAACCTTCTGTCAGTGACCTATGATGAATTATAAAGCAGAGTAGAAACATCGCATCTATCAGGTCACTCTGCGCATTCATGCGTCAGTCTCTCCGGCGGCTTCAATGTATAGTGTAGCCCAGTGACGTGCGGTCAGATGAGGCAGGCCCAGCCTCACCTAAGATCATAGAAAGACAAATAATAAAATGTATACAATAATGTTTGGTCACTATATCAAGTGATTTTTATGCTTTGTATTATTTCAATGTAACTTTGCCTTATTTTATTTATTTATACCTTGAAATCGCAGATTTGACAGAGCGGCGCTGTGAGGCGAGCCTCTCTTGGGAGACGTAAAAGCTACAACTCACAAGGAGAGGCCTGTGAGGTGCTATCAAACTATTTTCTCTGTTTATAGCAGTTTAAAAAATTCAAACATATTTAATTTACAATCAACATGTTTACAGTTAAGAGGATGGCAAAAAAAATGTGTTTTTCAAGCAAATATGGTTCTTAAACGCGCTCAACCACAGCTTGTAAGTGAGGAAAGCCTCAAGGGGGCGCTTGTGAGCCCAACATTTGGCTGCATTCAATTTAATCAGAAAGCTCCTTTTTTGTTCTTCCTGTGCTAAGGGCAGCTACAGGTTTGGCTAACATACCTATAATACATTTTAAGATAATTTAAAATGTATATAGGGTAATGTTTTGCTTCCAATGATGATATGAATGATAAGAAAAAGAGGTGAAGGGTAAGAAGGTTGATTTTAGAAATTGGATTCAACCGGGAGTCGCTGCAGGGAAACACTATGGAGGAGATACGCGTTTGTTTTACTCATTAAAACTCTTTGGACTTCTTTCCAAATGGAGGATTACATTTATGCGCTCAAAATATTTTCTGGACTTAAACATGAAACTGGTCTGAACTGAAGTGGTCTGTGCTGTTCATTAATAACTAAGTTAAGGCCACACACTTGGAAATGCGCTTTTTACAAACTTTTACGTTTTGTATGAAACATATTCTGCTGTAGCCAAACACATTGTGAATTAGCCACTCTGTAGGTCCTGTTGATTTATTTGCTGGTATATGATCATATGAACTCATGATTGATCCCCCACCGCACGTCACTGGTGTAGCGGGTTTGGGGCGGCACACGCGGAGGGGGTGCGGCCGTTACCCTGGCAACGCCTTTAGATACGTTGAATTACTTGCTGCACAACAATGGCTCAAGAAGGATGAAGAGACAGGATGGAGGGAATTGGAACAAAATTCATGCCCAAAACACCTCTGGAAAGCTTACCTTTAAAAAAAAAACAATCTCTAAGTACATTAAAATGAAAATAAAAAATAATGGTTAAAAGGAACTTTGAAAATCTGGGCAGTATTTAAAAAGAAATTTAAAATGTCGGATTCAATATGCAGGGCTTATAAAATAACTAAGAACATTATTATAGAAGAAGAATATTATAAATGGGAACTGTTGTAGAAATCTGACTGGGATTATTAATCAATTTCACTTAAGAATTAATCTAATGATGAATTATGTACTCTGGGACAAAGTTCAAAGATATTCAATCTGTTCAAGCTAACTAATCTGTTGTTCTGTAGAAACAGCGAGGCTAATGACGGGATAGAGGCAGATACTTGATATCTGGCCCAAGGAGCACGGTATACCCTGGTCATATGCCTCTTCTAATTTCAGAGTAGTATCAAGTAAGACGTCAGGAGGGAGAGGGTTTAGATACTACCTAATCTCGGACTAAGAGATGCCAATTGATAGACTTTATGTTTGTTCCATCCAATAAATATGAGAGGGAGTGAGCACTATTCAGAATATCTACCCGGGACCTCCCACGTGGTTGACACGGTTGTATTTTTTGTATACATTCACTGAAATAATAAACCACACTTTGATTGTAATTACAGCTCTTGTTTGTTTATTTTATATTTAATATTGTGTATATCAATCCTTAGAAATTCCACAACAGAACAAGGGAGAACTATAAATAATTTGAACATTATAGTCAGAAGTCAGAAAGCAAGAAAAAGCTAGTTTCAAAGCTATATAAAGCTCTGCAGATGGAAGACGACAATAATACAGATATCAAAGAGAGGTGGGAGAGTGAACTAGACTTAGAAAGACTTTATTTATCCACAAGGGAAATATAAAAATAAGAATAATAAAACATTTGTGAGAATAGAATAATCTGGATAGAAGTACTCAGGAATATATGATCTGTGAATATGCAAACATTTACAGTAGAAAATAGTAAGCTATTACACATCTGTTAATATACAGCATACAAGGACAAAGCAGATGTATAATCTGTCACAGAGCAGTGACTTGTTGAATAGCAACAAATCACTGCTTGTTGCTCAACAAGAGCTATTGACTTGTTGAATAGGAACAAGTCAATAGCTCTTGTTGAAGAGCACGTTCATACAAGAGCATGAACGTGCTCTTGTATCGCTCAATGTTGCAGCGGAGCTGTAGGAGTCTGTTTGAGAAGGAGCTCCTTTGCCCCTCTATAGTCTGGTCGAGTGGATGTGTTGGGTTGTCCATGATGGAGAGCAGTTTTTCCAGTGACCCTCTGTCTCTCACTGTTGTAAATGTCTCCAGCTGACAGCCAATCACCTGTCCAGCTTTACAGATCAGCTTGTCAATCTGGGAGAGGTACCTTTTGGTGGTGCTGCTCCCCCAGCAGACCACAGCGTATAAAAGGGCGCAGGAGACCATGGACTGGTAGAAGATCTCCGGCAGTTTACTGCACACATGGAAGGATCTGAGCTTCCTCAGCTCAGATCAAAGAAGTGTGAGTGGGTCAAATGCCCAATTGAAGAAAAACTCAAATTTTTAACCAACATTTTTTTTGAAAACCTTTTAAGAACAATTTCAAGGGCTGAGCCCCATAGCCCTCATTTAGTACTATTATTTAAAAGTGGTTTGGAGTAAATGGGTCAAATGCCCTAAAAGCTATTGAAGAAAAACTGTTATTTTTAACCAAAGTATAATTTAAAAAGCTTTTCAGAACAATTTCAAGGGCTGAGTTTCTATTTTGACTATTGGAATAATAATGATCTGATTAATGAGGAAAAAGGAGGCCACTTTGGCTGTAAATACGAGTTTCCATGTGAGAAAATGACCAGATCAGTTATGAAGTTCTCCTGTATTGTGAGTAAGTTTCAGTATTTACAGAGGTATTTACGAAAAGATCCGCTGTACCTAGTGATGCGACTTCTTCATGTAACAAATGTAATGTTTTCCATTACGACTTATTTTAAATAAATGTAAAGTGTCGTTTTACGTGAGAGATCTCTCACCACTGATAAAAAATTGTCACGAGAAAAAACAGGAAAATGTAGCAAATTTTAAAGGATTTCATGAATTTGTGTATTTCCGTCGTACATGTACTCCTCTTGTTTGAGAGCCACACCCCCCTCCTTCGCCCACTTCTGCCTCCCTGGACTCCCTCCTTGAAAAATGCTGCATACACTGCATGGGACACTAAAAAAACAAAGCCCCCCCCTCCCTCTTTCTTTCTGCTCTCTCTCTCTCCTCTCTCCACATTTAAGAAAGAGCATCCCATATATTTTTGTAGAAAATTTCATTTATACACACGATAATGTTACTGTCATGAGTCATATGATCACAGAACTTTGAGTTAGATTATAAGAGGCCATTGTGTTATTCTTTTGACCAACTCCAAACGTCTGGAATAGTTATTAAACATGTTTCCCAACGTTTTGGTGATATAAAATTTAAACTGATCTTAAAGAAAACAAGTTATACTTTTGGAAAAATAGACTTAGGATAGCATTGAATACGGATTTGGTTTTTCAGAATAATGTTTTAAAAATGTTAATAGAATTATTTCATAGGTTTTATTTAGATCGTAATTAATCTTTGGTTTGTATTGTATAACAACTTTTTGTGTTCTTGTTGTCTGCTTTTTTGGCTGAGAAACTCTCTGTCTGTTTCATTGCCGATCGCCAAAATCGTCCTGGCCACAAACCACAACCGAGCATCATCATCATCATCATTCTCCATCGATCGCTGCAGCAACTGCAGCAGCATCTCAATCATCCGCACAGTATCGCTGCAGCAACAGCAGCAGCATCCATCATCATCATCTGCAGCAAAGTACAGGCCACAGACTTTTGCACAAACTGGGTGAAGTTAATGTGCAGGAAGAGGACGGTGTGTGAGCCGAGCAAGAAGGACACGACACATTTGGGTGTGTCATTGAAAGAAGAAGAAGAAGAAGAAAGACAAGAGAAAATGTTTCGAAAGAAAAAAGTGATGAAAAGAAAAGACATTATGAAGAAAAAGTTGGAAGGAAAATAGAAAGAGTGATGAAAAGAAGAAGAAAAAGAAAAGTGATTGTTTGGAATAGGAAAAAAAAGGCATTGAGGCAAAGGCAGTTGGATACACTTTGAGACAAAAGACATTGAAAGACGCCATGATTAAAAGAAAGAGACATTAACAGACATTTGAGAGGACGTGCCCTGGCAATAGACAGACAGAATGTAATAACAGAACATGCAACAAACGCACATAGACATATTAAGTCATGATTTACACATTTAGGTCATCGTTCATAACACCACTTTTAGCATGCATGAAAGAATACAGGACAATCGTTAAAATTAATTAGACTCTTACTTTAGCATGAGACAACAAGGAGATAGAACAGCATAATATTTAAGGTAGAGGAGCTCTATATTGAAACTAGTATTATTATTTAAAGTTATAGACGAGGAGAAGTTTAGAATTATTGATTTTAACTGCATGATCTTGGTACTACGATATTTAAAGCAGTGTATTTCACCACTGAACCGTGCTCGTTAATCATTTAAGAACAATCACGCACAGTTGAAACTGGTGCCTAGAAAGAGAACTGCAGCGTTTAATGGACGCTGCATTTAGTACCAAAATGTTTGTTCAGACAATTAAAGTTGAATAGAAATTTAAAGCTTTTCGAAATTTTGGCTAAAGTTGATATTGGATCATTTATGATAAGCACATAGATTCAACACTGTATCTGGGTTGAAAACAAGAGTAGGGACATTTTATGAAATCTTTTAGACAAGTTGCTCTTCCAAATAGCTAAATTAGAAACAATTAGGACAATTATGTCTTTGATCAACTGTGCAGTTTATCTAGAATGATTGGTGCAAGTACACACACATAAAACATTGGTCTTATCTCCACATGAACGTGAAACAAGGGGGAAGTTTTAAATTTGAGACTAATTCTAATTTTAATGAATCCGACTCCTTTACTGAAAAAGAAAAAAGAAAAAAAAAAAAGAAAAAACATTTATGCACGTGCCATGATTTTTTTAACTCATGAGACAAAATAAAAGTAATTGGACATGGAAAAATATAACAAAGTTAAAAATTACAGGCCTTCTGTGTTGTCTATATGTTTGTGTTGTGTTTATATGTTTGTGTGTGTGTTATATGTTTGTGTGTTTATATTTTATGTTATATGTTTGTGCGTCATGTCAAGTACACTACGTTGACCTTAACAAACTCTGGACCAATATACTAACGTGGGGAGTCGGCCTGTGTGAGTGTGTTGTGAGTGTGATGTGAGTGTGTTGTGAGTGTGTTGTGAGTGTGAAATGTGAGTGTGTTGTGAAATGAGGATGAACGAGGAGTGCTGAACGGAGAATGGAATAACAAATGTTTCTGTAATGTTTTTAATGTGATCATGGAATAATTATTTTTTGTCAACAGCATACGGTGTAAGTACTAGAGATTCAAAGATAACAAGCTTTATTGAACAGGTGTAAAAGTGAGAGTACTCTGGGATGAGTACTCTGAGAAAAGTACTCTGAGAAAGTACTCTGAGATGAATACCTTGCTGAAGGTACTGGGAGTCCCTCCCTCTGCTGTTTTGTCCTGACAGTGATTCGGTCCAAACAAAAACCGCAGTGAGCGGGCATTGACGGAGGACAACTTTGGTTTGTAACACACATTTAGTGGAGTATAAAAATTAGAAACATACATTTTGTATAAGTCTGTATTTGGCTACAGCCTCTGCCCTGATGTCACACACCGTCTGTCAATGCAGTTATGTTTTACCCCATTGGAAAAAGATTGACAGGCCGCTAAAAGCCAGGAAAGTGGCATTTTTTGTGTTTCTAATGTGTCTTTTTCAGATGAGAGATAAACTACACCTGCTTCAGGGATGACAGTAGTATGGATCATAAGGAAATGAGCCTCTACTTTGGCACCAAAGCCCACAATATGAATTGAGGACGATCCGGGAGGAACAACTGGAGAATGATTGGAACAGTAAATCTACACACACACACAGATGCATGTTTTATACTTGGCCCACGACCAACAGAGGGGTATAGTAATGTTATTGTCATAGGTGGTCATGGTCCTTAACCTTCTAAATCATTAGAAAGAAGTGTAAAACATATATTTACAAAATTCTATATTTGTCCCATAGGGGGTCATTCTAAATTTAGTGTTGTGCAAATTCAAAAGGAGAAATAATAGCGCTTATAACATCAAACAGATATACTCGTTAAGATAATAGATCATATAATAATAATAATAGAATAGAATGAAATAGTCTGGAGCTGTAATGTCATTGGATTCGAGGAGCTATAGGTTGAAAAGTCGCTAAGAAGAGGTGTCAGAATAAACAATAGTAATAATAAGTTAGAGTAGTGAATAACCATCCATCCATCCATCCATTTCTTCCCCTTAATCCATTTCTGGGTCGGGGGGGGGGTGGCAGTCAGAGCTGCACCCATCCACAGAGCACAGCCCCTCACTGATCCTCCTGCAGGTGGTGAGTCCACCGAGTGAATAATTAAAATAGTTCTATTGTGGAAATAAGTATCAATAAGGTCAAATTGTTCTAATAACTAAAGTAAAAAGGAATCAAATGGAGTCAGATTTTAGATGTTTTCTGTTTTCCACATCTGTAGGAACTAGTGCAGATGTGTTTATAGAGAGTAGTATTAAAATGCAGACATAGAACGACAGGCTTTAACAAAATTTTAAAATCTAAAAATAGCTAAAATATAACATTGCTCTTGACGCAGCCTCTGAGCTGCTCCATTGGAGAACAGGTTAAATGTTATTGTTTATTACAAACAGCTGATGTATTCACACATATTAAGCTTGGGACAACTCTTTAAACAGTTATAAGAAAAGTGACAGAAGTCACAAATTAGAAATATGCCCTTTGCTCAAGCTGCAGCCGAGCTTTGGAGTTAAAAAAAAATAGCGTAAAAATAGAAATAGATAAATGCATCAACCATAGATGCTTTCAAAAATAGAGATTATTTTTAGCCAGTGCTAATAGCAAACGGGGAAAAAAGGACCATTTCCTTCATATTATGTCCAAAAGTATTTACTTCAAAGGTAGATAAAGTTCATTACAGTTTATGCACAGGTTTATTAGATACTGTCAAATTCACTTGTTTCAAACATGAATGTTAACAATGCCAAAATTTAATGAGATAGATTAGAAACAACAGAGATTCAAAAACATTTAAAAGCATTTTGATGTAATTTGGGTAAAGCACAAAAGTAGATATTTAGGTATTTTTGAGAATTTAAAAAAACTGTTGATTTGTCAGCAACAGATTAGAGAATCAAATACCGTTGTATAGGGACTGACCCCAGAAGAAACCTGCTAAAAAGATTAGCTCCTGTACGGATAATACCAATTTGATTAACGATGTACATTTATCCCAAACGTCTGAGAGAAGGAAGTGACAGCACTTCCTGGTTCAACAAAATGTATTGGAAAAATGAGCAAAGCCCCACGAAATGGCCCAAAGCCACTGATAATGACAGCAAACCACAGTATAGATAGATTTATTAGATAAAAACATATGTTTAAGAATAGGGCTCAATAAAAGCAAATATATGCAAACATATTGTAAATTAGATTAGAATAGTTTAAACTATAGTTGGGGGGGAAATAAAATAGTCAGTGCTTACATTACAGACGAGGTATAGAAAGAACTCAGAATGAAGCAGTGGTCCATCAAAGAGTTTAGTGAAGGAATGTTTCGAATGTGGTTTGTTGTGGTTTTGTTTGTCTTCTCTGTATTTACATTCTTCAACAGATAAAAGCCAAACCAAGCGATTGAAGGAAGAGTTCCCAGTCCCGCACCCAGAAGGGATATTGAAAGTAGTGTGACCTAAATTGGTTTAATATAGGTCAAGAAGAGGGAATAATGCATCACTCAAGAAATGCTGCACACGTTTGTTTTATATTTTCAGTGATTTCATATTAAGTGGTGGTCTAGTCGAGTCAGCCAGACCATGTGAGGAATGCAGAGCTCCCCCAGCCAGATAAGAGTTGTTTGGAGAAGGAGATTGATGTCAGACCAGACCAAGACCAGACCAGACAGAGTCCGGAGTCCAATGGGCTAGCTGGAGTACGCGCCTCCCAAAACCAGAAAAAGCTGGATCAGACTGGACCAGTCTGGGACCTGTGACGTCATCAGACTTTCTGATAGAAACTGCTCGGAGGAGATTTTCAGGCAGTCTGAGCAGGGATAGTTAGACAGGGAACATGGCAGAGCGCCTGGATGTCCCCTGCACATTTTTCAGGCCTGGAGGGACAGTTAGAATGGCTCAGCATAGGGTTAGTTTTAGAGAATTTAGGGCTCCGAGAGTTTTTGTATCAATATTTAATTGTAAAGAGAATTAAATGTTCTATTTTTTAACTCCTGCATTCTTGGCCTTATTTCTGTATCAAATTCTGAACACGTCAGTCAAATCATTTTTTGACATCATTACTCTCTATTGTTAAGTCACTTTGATTCTACTTTAAAGACAATTTCTATTCATGCTGTTGCTCTGTCCCTCAGACAAAAGCAAGCGCAATGATTCAGTTTACTTCTCTAATTTGTGTTTTTATCAGATCTAATCCTCATCAATGTAATTACTTCACACAGTACAAAATCAACAAATCAAAAGTGTCAGGACAGACGTCAATTAAGTCCATGACAATATAGAATTCAAATGAACATTTCTGGTCTCAAAAATACTGATTCAAATAAAAGATTCAAGTGATAGACAATTAAAAATATGTTTACATTGGAGTAAACTTTTAAAATGCTTTTTTATCATGTTCTGCTTTTTCATGTATCTATATGTAAATGTGAATGTGTGTGTGTGTGTTGTGTGTGTGTGTGTGTGTGTATGTGTGTGTGTGTGTGTGTGTGTGTGTGTGTGTGTGTGTAGTGTATGTAGAGTGTGGATTTTGGGGTTGTGTCTCCAGACTCCTGGAACCACCTGTAGGTGTCAAAGGTCACACTGTGGTGATGTAAACCAACTGGACACACTCTCAACTCTCCTCCAGGTCTCTCCCTGATGCTCCACCATCACGTCTCCAGACACCTCTCTCTGCCCCGCTCTCTCTCACACCCACTCAGTTCTGGAGTGGGGGAGGGGCAAGGAGGTGGCATTTCCCTTTGCTCTTTGACCTGTGACCTGTGCCTGGGTGGGCGTTGCTGGGCTCCTGTGGTCTGAGCTCTCAGTGTCCACTCCCTCAGTCCCAGTGGACCCTGTACAGTGTGTGCCCTTGGTCCTGGAACACAACCTTATAGTCAAATTCAAAACAACAGATATCAGTTTGTGAGTGAGATTGTTTTTCTCTCTGAAGTCTAAACTATTTTGGAGCGCTCTTGGCTTTTCAAGCGCTATGTAAATAAAAGATTACTTATTATCTTACTAATGATGACAACAGGCATCAGTAGGAACGGCAGCGGGGACCGGCAGCAGCGGCGGTCAGAGAACCATGCCCATGGTTGTTTAACAGCCTGAGGAAAAAAATCGACCCGAATCCGAAACATTCCCATGCGAATAACAGACGTCCCCTGGAGCCATCTTGCTGCTTTGGTTATGGCAGATACGCATGAACGATCACTGATCCATGCGTTCATTAGCCCCAACACCACTTCGCACCCATTGCAGATTCACATTGGGCCCTTTTTCTTTCTGCTGCACTTTCAAAATGCAACAACTGCAGTTTAGTTACCTAATTTAATACCAGCGACCTAGCTATTTAAATGCATGGTTTTACTGCAAGTGGCAGAACATGAATCTGAATTCATGCACGTAGCTCCTCTTATATCCCTCAGACGATAGAGATTGATGCCATTTAATATGCATTGCCCCTCAGTTAGCTCAAACACATGCGAAAACGGAGCCTGCAGACCAAGCACGGGGCGAAAAAACTGACGCCTGCAGTCCAATGCGCGGGGCAAAAACCAATTGCCTGCAGCCCAAAACTCCGGGATTAATCCGACCGCGGTCAGCACACTCACTGTACTCACATGCCAGGAGACTTGGGAAAAGCAACGGGACAACGCGGCACCGCCAATCGAGGCAGGGACACGCACGGCACCGCCAGACCTTCTGCGCGCGGCAGCAGACCACGAGGAACGAGCAGCACAGAGCCCGCGGAGGGCCCCGCGGAGCAGCCCGCAGAAAGAGCCCGCAGAGGAGGAAAGCAGTGGAGACATGCGAACCACAGCAGGTGCAGGGACGCGGAGGAGGAGCAGACCACAAGCAGCCAGACGGAGGACGCCAGGGACGCGCCGAGTAGCGTGAGTAGACGAAAACGATTCCTCCAGACGATTCTTTGCAAGGCTTCGAGGGCTTGCAAGGCTTCAGGAGGCGAGAAGTGGGAGTTTCTCCGCTTTTATGCGGCTGGCGTAGTCGGTACAGATGATTGGAAGGGGGCGTCTGCTGAGCGATAGGCTGGGGATGCGAGCCGGCCTGGAGGGGGTAATTTTGGTTAACGTCTACCAAATTGAATTTTCGCTGGCTGCATTTTGACTATGGGTTGACTATTTAACATTTACAGTGTTTATTTCAAATGAGGAATTAGATTACGCACATGGTATGAAGTTATTTTTCTGAATAACAATATTGATAATTGTTATGGCCAGATTCCCGGCACAAGATATTCTAATCATTTAGGCCGATACATGCGTCTTGTTTCCCAGCGTCTGAAAACTGCTTCCCATCACTGTTTGAAACATTAACACAAAGGCTGCTTGTCCACGGTTCTCTTTTCCATAACCTTCGCCACCACCTGCATGGGCCTATCTCAAATGTTCTTACAGCGTGTTCCTTCTTATCAAATTCGAAGGTCCTTTCGGTGCGCTTAATGTATCTCCCAAACTTTCCCGTCTGCAGCTGCGTATGACTCATCTCTCTTGTGACGAATATCCATTGTTCTGTCTGACACACCTCCAGTATAAGATCATAAGACATGCTTGTTGGGGGAACAGACAGACACGGCATCGCTCCAGGTCCCGTTTCTGTTTGACTCCTTTCTGCGCAGAAATGTCATTTTTGTACTCATCACTTCTGTGAATAAACTGCACAAAGGACAAGTTTGTTTCCTCTCGGTTTCATTCATTTGAGGCAATAGAATTTCCATAACAATTTGGTGTCAGAAGTGGTCTCGACGGCCGACCGTTGAAACGCAGGGGTCCGGTACGGGGGACTGATCGCCCGGGATTCAAAACCAATCTCGTCGCTTTCCCATATCTCTGGACGGGCGGACTGACCGGACGTGCTGAGTTTCAACCGTCGCCTCTCGGGATTTTCACACGAAAACAAACGGTAACTTGTTTAATATTTGACTTTCTATGCTTCAGTGGTGAATCCGAGAGGCACTTGTGGGTGCAGTGCATGTTTGGCTGCCAGCTGGTGACGGTGCTGATCATTCTAATCCAGGCTGTTGGAAATAAATCCTAAGTTAGAGTCTTAGGCTGAAGTTCGAGTCTTCAGTTGTGACACGGTTAGAGTCCTGTCTGAAATCTAAGTTCAAGTCTTAGTCTGGGGTTCAAGTCCTCAGTTGTGAGTCAGGTTAGAGTCCTGTCTGAAATCTAAGTTCAAGTCTTAGTCTGGGGTTCGAGTCCTCAGTTGATACTAGATCTGAGTTTGAAGTCTCAGATTCCAGCCATGTGGCTTAGAAGAAAAGGCACAGAGTCACCAGTTTAGAGCTCTCCATGCATGACTTTTATGAGTAAGAAACATGGTGATGATTTTAGGCCATGCGTTGAAATGTGGGTGGCTGAATTAGGTTTTCCCAAAACTGGGTCTTTCAGCATAAACCAGTTGGACAAAATCAAATCGCAATTGGAAGAAAGAGAAACTGTGTTAAAGAGAGGCAAAACTGTGCGTGTGAAAGATTTGAATTGTCTGGATGAGAACAAACGATGGTTGAATGTATGGATGGCAGAGGCAAAGCTTAGGGACAGCAAACAGAAACAGTCTGACTCTATAGTATGTGTAGGATCTGCGACTGATTCTTCTCCATCTGCTTTTTTTTCGAGCATACCACCGATCCCACGTCAATACGACCGTAGGCACTCCAGAGATGATTGGAACCCGCTGTACCCCGCTCTCCCACCCCCCCCCCCCAGTATCAACCAGATCCAGCGGCACCAGCAGCGGCACCACCAGCAGCAGCAGCAGCAGCAGCGACGGCCCCCCTCTTTTCACCCGCTCCGGAGGCTTCTGCATCAGCCCCTCCCCTGGCTGCTTCTTCCCCGCAGCAGGAGCCTCCGCATCTGCCCCCGCCCCTCCCCTCCTGGCTGGAGCAAGTCACAGAGAGGCCGCACCTGACCAGAGCGCAGCGGCTTCATCCACTGTCACGCATGATCTAAGTAAAGTTACACTGGACAATGACAATGGCATGACACAGAGATGGAAAGACTTTACATCCCGGAAATCCTCAGACACGCAAAGCATGCTGAAATAAAGAACACTGAGGAGAACGCTGTAAAAGCTGGCGCGCAGGAGACGGCACAGCATCAGGCCAATCTCACATTGATCAAAATGACGGGCAGACAATTCCGTCGTGGAGGTCGTGGAGGTAGAGGACGGAGAAGAGGTGGCAACAGACATTTCGAGAACGATCGTGTCCATGACGACCAGGACAAATGTTTCAACTGTGGTGAAATTGGACATTGGAATCGTGACTGTCCCCAGCCACGCCGAGATGCGGGACGCTGGAGTGGACGTGGACGGGGTGCGAGACCGGAGGACCAGCAGAGATTTTCTTCAGATTGATGTCTTGTTGACGTGGGATCCGAGAAAGCAACTATACAGATGAGTAATGCACACACTCTTACACACAACACACTAACTGCTAACTGCAATGAAGACGCGCTTGCCACTGATTCACTGCTTGGCTTAATTGAGGATAGAATTAGGGAGTTAGAGGAAGATGACAGGCCCAACACAGGGACCTACTTGGCTTATGAAAATGAAGCTTACAGGAAAATGCCAACTATTGTTTGTGAAATTGAGGGTAAACCGATCACTTTTTTAGTAGACTCTGGTGCAACCCACAGTGTGATTCAGACAAAGGAGCTCTCAATCAAATTAAGTGGCAGAAGTGTTTTTTCCACAAGTGCGAGTGGACAAACGGTACCGGAATCTTTTTCTGTTCCGATCAAATGCACTTGGGCAAACGAGCGTAACCCAGCAACAGCAAAACATTCATTTTTGATGTCTGACCTTTGTCCTGTAAACTTGTTAGGCCGTGATTTAATGATAAAATGGGAAGTTGTGATCACATCGACAGCAGAAGGCCTTAAAATAGACAGAGGTGCGTGCGCAACTAATTTTGTCAAAGTAAACACAAATTGTCCTATGTCTGTATATCAGTGGTGGTTTCACACCGCCAGCGCCAGTTATTTGATGGAGACTACATCTCCATTTCTTAATCCAAAATCTGATACATTGAAAGCTGAGGACTTGCATTGTGTGTGTCATTTACACCATGGCCCTGATTGTGAATTTGAAGAAACGTTTAAACTGGGCACAAATGGCTGCTTAATTCTTGCTGACGTGTACTTTGATGATTTCAAGTGTGCTGTTTCAGTAGAGTTAAGCCAGTCACAAAAACAATGCTATCGTCTTGAAAATTCAAGTCCTCATATTTCAATAGCAAAAGCAAAGACTGACACATGGCAAACCCTAGGCCTTTTTGTGCGCAGATGCACTTTGGCAGAGGACTGGGAGGCGTGTGACCGTGGAGAAAATGTGTTTTATTCACAATCCGTTTGCGCGTATAAAATGTCTCATACGAAGACAGTTGATGTGCTAAATTCAGTGCTTTTGACGTCTTCATATGATAACAATGACGGACCAAATTTGACTCTGACTTCTTTGACTTCTCCGCTTGAGATTTCATCTTTGTTATCGCAAGTACCGGACAGTCTGTGGGCAAAAAGTAAACATGATGTTGGTTTGATCAAAAACTGTCCACCTGTTCGTATTGAAGCTAAATCTGATTACAGACCAAGACAGCGTCAATATCCTTTGAGACAGGAGGCCATAGAAGGAATTACACCTGTTTTTGAATCATTTCTTGAGGCGGGCATTATTGTCCCATGTGAGGACTCACCAGTGCAGACACCTATCTTTCCAGTAAAGAAAATTAGACCAGCAGATAAACCTACAGAGTGGCGTTTTGTGCAAGACTTAAAGGCTGTGAACGCTGCGATCATCTCTCCTGTTCCCAATGTGCCTAATCCGCACACTCTTTTGAGTCAGATACCAGCAGATGCAGAGTGGTTTTCTGTAGTGGACTTATCAAATGCTTTTTTCTCTGTGCCTGTGGACAGGGATTCACAATTTTGGTTTGCCTTCTGTTTTAATGGGAAAAGGTATACTTTCACACGACTTTGTCAGGGCCTAAACTCAAGCCCCTCGTTGTTTTGTGAGGCTCTGAACCACAGTCTAGCGTCTCTTGTGTTGACAGACGGGACTGTTTTGATTAATTATGTGGATGATTTGATGATTGCTAGCCCCACAAAAGAATAATGTGAAGAGGACACAATTAAGCTTCTCCAACATTTGGCTGAGGAGGGCCACAAAGCTTCTGTTTCAAAGTTGCAATTTGTCAAACAAAATGTTGTGTTTTTGGGTCACATTATAACCCCTGAAGGTAAAACCTTGTCACAAAAGCGTGTGACGGCAATAGTTGATGCTCCGAAGCCCTCAAACAAAAAGGAACTTCTTTCATTTTTGGGAATGTGCTCATATTGCAGGCATTTTATCGCCAATTTCTCTGAGAAAGACAAGCCTTTACGTGATATGACTGTGGGGAGGAACATGTGTGCGTCCTCTCCCCTCGTGTGGACTCCAGAGGCAGAGCAGGCCTTTACAGACTTAAAAATTGCTTTGCAATCGGCTCCAACTCTGGGAATCCCAGACCCAAATAAGCCTTTTGTTCAGTTTGTGGACGAGAGATGTGGATGCATGACATCAGTACTTTTGCAAAAACATGGAGATCTACTGAAACCTGTCGGTTATTTTTCAAAACTTCTTGATCCTGTGGCGAGAGGTCTCCCTGCTTGTTTAAGAGCCATAGCCGCGTGTGAAACAGCAGTATTGGCATCACGTGACTTTGTTGGATTCTGCCAGCTTTTCTTGTTTGTTCCACATTCTGTTGCTTTGATACTACAGGAGCAGAAATCTTCACATCTTTCTGCATCTCGATGGCTTCGATATCATACAACACTCTTGGGATTGCCACATGTGACTGTCCATAAATGTTCTACACTCAATCCTGCCACATTGTTACCCCTCCCAGGAGAGGGCACACCGCACTCATGCATGGCAGAGCTGAATCAGATCTGTACTCCAAGACCAGATCTTTCTGATACACCATTGACTAACCCTGATTTAATTCTCTATGTAGATGGATCAGCATATCGAGACCCGGACACCGGAAGGTCGCATGCTGGATACGCTGTGGTGGACGACCATTCAGTCGTTCTTTCTTCCTCTCTTCCATCGATGTACTCGGCACAATTGGCAGAGCTGGTGGCGTTGACAGAGGCGTGTGCATACGCAAAGGGACGGTCTGTTACAATATTCACTGACTCCCGCTATGCATTTGGAGTGACGCATGATTTTGGTGCACTGTGGAAACATAGAAACTTTCTAAAATCTGACGGAAAACCAATTTTACACCACACACATGTTGCAGCATTGTTAGAAGCTATCTTGCTCCCATCTCAGATTGCAGTGTGTAAATGTTCTGCCCACACAGGTGCAACGGACTCTGTTTCATTGGGTAACGCTAGGGCGGACAGAGCTGCGAGAGCTGCTGCTAAACAGCTTCTCCCCTCATCAGCTTCCTTCTCCCTGCCCCATGCTGTCCCCCCAGAGGCCCCTCCTCTTTCCCCTCCCGCCTCTCTGAAGGACCTCTGCTCACTCTCTTCCCCTGAAGAGCGGCGCACGTGGGCGGAGTCTGGAGCTGTTTTCCAAAATGGCGTCTGGGTAGGCCCAGATTTGAAGCCATGCCTTCCCAAAAGATTATTTAATTGCTATGCTAAGTTAACACATGGGTTGGACCATGTGTCAAAGGGGAATATGTTTCAAGCAGTCCAACAATTTTGGTTTACAAAAGGGTTTTCTACATTTGCTGCAGAGTTTTGCAGGAGCTGTTTGATCTGCGCACAGAATAACCCGAGTAGGCCGAGGTCTCTGGCACAAGCAGCTCACCCAGCTCCTACAAGACCGTTTGAACATGTCATGATGGACTTCATTGAATTAACACCCAGTGAAGGGAAAAAATTTTGTCTTGTAATGGTGGATATGTTTTCAAAGTGGGTTGAAGCTTTCCCTGCAAAACATGCGTCCTCCGCTACAGTAGCAAAAGCCATTTTGACTGAAATTCTTGTAAAATGGGGAATTCCTCAGAAGTTGTCCAGCGATAATGGGTCGCATTTTGTTAATGAAGTGATAAAACAACTGTCTGATTATTTGAAATTTGATTTGAAAACTCACTGCAGCTATCACCCACAATCTGGTGGGGCTGTGGAGAGAGAAAATTTCACAATAAAATCAAAACTGGCCAAATGCTGTCAGGAAACAAACCTTAGCTGGCCAAAATGCTTGCCAATTGTCCTGATGTACATGCGAATGAGAGTGCGCACGCGTAACAACCTGTCCCCATTTGAGATTTTGTTTGCAGCTCCCCCCAATGTAGGAATGGGACCTGCGGGACCTCAACCAAATGCCATCCTGTGCGAGGATGGCATGATAAGGTATTGTATAACCCTAACAAAGTCTCTTTCTGATATCAGAAGCAGGTGTCATCGGCCCTTCCCCAGCGTGCGGACCATCCACTTCACAACATCCAACCCGGCGACTTCGTCCTGATAAGGAACTTCAAGCCAAAGAGCTGGAATCACCATCGCTGGCTTGGCCCATTCCAAGTTCTCCTCGTCACTCACACCGCTGTGAAAGTCCAGGAGAGGCAGACCTGGGTCCACGCATCGCACTGCAAACAAGTCCCAGCTCTTCTTGCGGAGCGTACAACGGAAGCATAAGGAGGATCTTACCCCCTCCCAACGCGAAAGGAGGGTCACACACACACTACCCCCTCCCAACGTAAAACATTGTTAGAAATACATTGTTAGCTGCATCAGGAGAAAAGTGCTGGTAACTACACTCCTAGGTCATAGATGAGCAGAAGATAGGTAACACAAGAAGATCAACAAGTGACAATCCAAGTCCAGGATGCGCCACGGCCGGGAGCACGGCCCCTGGCATCCATTCAGGCAGCAGGGCCTTTGCGGGATGAGAAAGACTTTGTGTGTGCTCATGTTCATTTCCTTCCTCATTGTGTTTCCACTGTTATGGTTTGAAGGTCGGGAGAATAAAAAGAACAATCAAACACAGGTCGTTGTCAATTACACTTCTAACACCTCTTCATTTACATCAAAACGTGTGAAGAGGGAAGAAGTGGCCGAAATGGATTTTGCGTGGTCACGTGTTTTGGCTCAGTCAATGAATCACACCAGCGTGTACACACTTAATTTGTGGTATCAATATGCAAAATTCTTAGCAGAGTCACAAAATCGCTCAAATTGCTACATTTGTACTCATATGCCTATTGCGTCATCAAACCCACACATCACACCTCTACCAATGGTCGATGCATTTACACATTTTCCAAAGATTCTGTATTCATCTGTCTCTGTTGATTATTTCAATGAGACCGTCACAAAGCGTACAGGTAAATGTCTCCCCCCACTCAAACCGGCTGTTAGTTCTGATTTCTTCAATTATTGGTTTAATGATGAATTAGATCCAATTTTTGGCCCGGTACATATCAGACCTGGTACTAAATTTGTATGTTACACCTTATCCATGACCATTACAGATTCTCCTATACAGATGGGACGGATCCCTATGTCATTTTGTTTAAATGTGTCTAACCCGTGCACTTCTTTTCATGGTAATTCAAGTTTAAACACTTCTCAGGCCGCTCCGGGTAGTACATGTGCTCCATACTTCACGGTTCCTGACTCAACAGGAACTAATCCTCTGAAGGGTGTTTTGTGGCTGTGTGGCTTCAATGTCTATGTGAAGCTACCATTTAATTGGATAGGTCGTTGTGCTCTGATGATAGCTTCAGATCACTCTTACATCATCTCTACCATTCCTAGGTCGCGAGGTAAGCGCGATTTTGCTGCTCATGATGCAGTTTGGGGGACGGACGTTCCAGATGATCACAAACTGTGGACCAAGCCAACAAAAGTACTTCTCTCCTTGTTCCCCCAGGTCGGTATAGGGAAGGTTATGCTTAGAATGGAAACCTTGAATTATCGGTTTTCAAGTTTTGTGAATTCAACTGTAACTATTCTAGAGGCCAACAGAGTAGAAGTAAATGCGTTGCGTGCTGTTGCTTTACAAAACAGGATTGTTTTGGATCATTTGGTTGCCTCAAGTGGAGGTGTTTGTGTTTTACTTAATCAGACCGCTTGTTGTACTTATATTCCTGATAACAGTGCCGATGATGGGATCATTGCACAGGGTATTCGAAATCTAACCACTTTGCGCGATGCGGTTAACCGTGATTTTGTTCTAGATGCTTCATGGTTTTCAGACTGGCGAGCGTGGTTGGTTCAAATAGGTACTGAACTTGGAGTAATATTAGTACTGCTAATAGTGCTGTCATGTTGTGTCATTCCTTTGATCCGTTCATTGATCCGACGTATGATCTCGTCGACACTCGTTCAACACACTTCTCTTAACCTGCATGTTGACTGTCTTGATGAGGACAGTGATCCATTTAGTGAGATGTTACTTGATGATTTTGAGTAAATTGGTTTGTATGTCTAACCCATTTTATGACGGATTTTCTTAAACCTACTAGGTGTGAAAGTTTTGATGTTCCGGGGTTACTTATGTTTTACTTATATTTTACTTATATTCTACTTATATTTTACTTATATTTTACTTATATTTTACTTATATTTTACTTATAGTACTTGATATATTTTTAGTACTTGATAGCATGTGTGTGATTGATTTAAGACAATCAAAGGGTGGATTGTTATGGCCAGATTCCCGGCACAAGATATTCTAATCATTTAGGCCGATACATGCGTCTTGTTTCCCAGCGTCTGAAAACTGCTTCCCATCACTGTTTGAAACATTAACACAAAGGCTGCTTGTCCACGGTTCTCTTTCCCATAACCTTCGCCACCACCTGCATGGGCCTATCTCAAATGTTCTTACAGCGTGTTCCTTCTTATCAAATTCGAAGGTCCTTTCGGTGCGCTTAATGTATCTCCCAAACTTTCCCGTCTGCAGCTGCGTATGACTCATCTCTCTTGTGACGAATATCCATTGTTCTGTCTGACACACCTCCAGTATAAGATCATAAGACATGCTTGTTGGGGGAACAGACAGACACGGCATCGCTCCAGGTCCCGTTTCTGTTTGACTCCTTTCTGCGCAGAAATGTCATTTTTGTACTCATCACTTCTGTGAATAAACTGCACAAAGGACAAGTTTGTTTCCTCTCGGTTTCATTCATTTGAGGCAATAGAATTTCCATAACATAATACAAAATAGATACTTTGGGGTTTAGCATTTGTTATTAGTTAACACAGTTGAAACATAACACAGTTGATTATATTTAACTAAGCAAGGAGGTTTATCTGAGCATAGCTTTGGACTCAGGTGAAGTGTGTTATACATTAATTCCAATTTTGACAATAGATTAAGATTAAGATTGAGACTAATATGACAATATGACTGATGTTATTGATGCTTTGACAATTACAGAAGGATAATTTGAACACAGGTTACACTAGACTTGGTAAATACTTGACTTAAATAGTTACTATTGACTGGGACACATGGACTGACATAGTAGGATTAAACAGAGGTGTTGAATCCAAAGGGGGAATACCCTGTTATTAACCAATTATAATACTTTTATCTTTCATGTATGTTTGTTTTATTATACTTTAATATATCACTTTTATTATGCTTATTATATTCGTAATACTTTTCTTTTTAATACACTCTTTTCTTTTTCTTTTATGTTCATATGATTATGTTGATTTGGAGTTCCAGATACTGGTTGGGTTTTTCTATGTTTTCAGGAGGACATCATGGTGATGATTAATGGACAGTGGACAGTTGGACATTGATGACAATCAGGGGTTTAAAGAGCTCTGATGCAGAGACTGGATTCATCAGGAGGAAGTGTGGACTGAGATCAAAAGAAGACGGAAGAAGATTTTGTCTTATTAATATTGTGTGATCCTATATTCTTTTGTGTTTTTCTATTACAGGTGATGTGTAGGTATTTTTGCAGGTGATGTTCAGTGTTGGGGATAAAGGATTAAACATATTGATTAAATTGATAGTTTTAGAATACTTATTTTATTGAAATAATGAATACTGAAATTGAGTGACTGTAATTGGAACACCGTTACTTACTAAATTGTTGTTAAAGGAAGTGAACTCCCTCAGTGTTTAATAGTGATTCTTAAATTCCTAGATTTAAACTTTAGGAATAGTTTAGTTTAATATGAAGTTGATTTAATTGAGTATTGGAGTCAATGCTGAATATTTTTTATTGGATTAAATCCAATCCCCTCCACTGAAGATCTTTAGTCATGTGAGCTTCGAGGCTGTGAGTGCAAAGTTTGTAGTCGTCAACGAAAACACATGAAGACAAATTAATACTGAGATGTTGGGGCTATGAGAGAATTTTTCCAATAAGCTGATATGAGGTTGGTTTTTGCTCTCATACTCACTGCAAGGAGACAGGTATAATTTCATTTAGTGATCAAGCATGTGCTTGATCAAAAGGGGGAATATGTAGTGTCTGCTATTATAAATTCTACATATACAGCATGTATCTTTAAAATGTGTTGGGAACATCTGGGCCAAAATGGTAGAAGCAGCTGACCAGTCATGAGGCAGACGTGTGAGCAGCACTAATATTAGGACAATGCATATGGCTGTCCTTAAATGTATGGGTTGCTTTTTCTGCATCTTGTGACTGTGTCTTATGACTTCTTCTCCAATCTATAAGATGCTAGTCCACGGTGTGTTCTTTGTCAGTCATGCCATCTCGGAGCTGACCCGGGCTGAAAGCTAAGCCTGAATTGGATTTGATGTATTCTGATTATGCCATTAAACTCTTTCTTTAATACATAACTCAGAGTGCATTCCTTCTCCAATACTATACTGGTTTGTGCGGGAAACCCCATCTTCTGCTGATGAGAAGATACAACACTCCTGAAGGAGATTTGACGTTTGTTTTTTGCATGAGGCGGGCATATTGTTAATTCCACTGAAACAGCACAGTGATCTGAAACACCCATGTCATACACTTGGGGGCTCTTTACTAGAGGAGTGTCTGTTATCACCAGGTCCAGCGTGTGACCTTTTGCGTGTGTGGGCACATCAACGTGCTGTTTCAGGTCAAGGCAATCAAGAACTTGGTGGAAGTCCGCCACCAGGTGGCCAGATGGGTTGTCAACATGAATATTGAAATCCCCCAAAATGAGGACATTTGCTGTTGTTGAACAAAATGACATAAGCAGGTCATTTAACTCAAGGAGAAAGTGGGGATTGTTTTGTCGTTCTGTTTCCAGACTAGATGCCTCATTTATCTTTTTAATTAACACCTCATCTGTGACATGTGCGTTGCTCAAGTATGGATTTAACTGGAACTTCAATGCTTCACTCAACAAACCATGTCTCAAATGCTCGCAGGAACTTGCGCTGGATAAAGTTTTAGCTGAACTGCTCACTTTCATCTTCTTCATCTGATTTGCAGAGCAGTTTTTCTCTTAGTTCAATTGCCCTAAACAGAAAAGCTTGAGCAGACTCTTTGGGATCTTGAGAGATGTTCATGAGCCTGTGGAGTAGATCAGAAGAGGAGTCAACTTTGTAGTGACCTCTAAGTATGATTTTGAGTGTGGGAAGTGTGAGGTCGCGTTTCACTTGTACTCTCAACCACCTTCATCAGGGCACAATGGGTAAAACTAAACAGTGACAACAAAGGCTAGATCTGACAGTGCAGTGTGGTGTGGTGGACATTACCTAGACAATACAGTGACAAGACACAGAGAGACAGGATGGTGTGATTCTGGTGCTGCTTAAAACAGTGAGTGAAGTGAGCTGATTTCCTCCACCTGTGTGACCACACCCCAGACAAAAGGCACACACAGAGGCGGGGATACAGCTCTACCATGTTACACAAGACCCGTCTCAGTATACAAACAGACACACACACTCCTCATTCTGCACATGCTCAGACCCCATAAAACCTGACTGAACTTCAGAAAGGTCCGTGTACTTTTGCGTTCAATACATTTTCTACTTTTTAAACGGAAATTGAAAATAAAAAAAAGGTTATTTTTTCAGACACACAGCAATATACAAAAATGACCTTTTTTTTTTTTCATTGCTTATAAGACATATATATTATAATAACCAAATTTGGGAACTAGAACATGCAATAATGAACCTTTTTTATTATGTATTTGTATATGTATACATTTCGGCGTCAATCGATTACCTGGAAGTGAAACAAGTTTGTTTACTTCAGCCCTATTTGCACGGGATTAGTATGACCTGTGGACTCCTGGTCATTTGTGATAATCACGGAGGACGACTGAGCTCATTCACACGGGATAAGCAATATCTGTAAAATACTATATATTCACTGACATCTGCCATGTGAACGGCTCTCTCCGCTTCACGCAGTTCAGAGAGTCGCGTCTGACCCATGGACTGTCTGACCACAGCAGCCAGAGACCATGAGGACCAACATTTTACTGCTCTACAGTTCTCTGCTCCATACTGTCTGTAATGTTTTATAAGCAATGAAAAAAGGTCATTTTTGTATATTGCTGTGTGCCTGAAAATGCATTTCCGTTCAAAAATAGAAAATGTATACATAGTTTTCAACTGACGTCACGCACTATCCACAATTCTGCAGTTTGCCATTTTGCAAGTCTAGCCGCCGCTAGTTGTAGGTAAACAAATCGGGTATATCACTTTTTTGCGCTAAAACAGGCCGACTGCCTGCGTCGTTTGGGGGTGCAGTAACCGCGCAGATTGTGGGGACATTCCGAAGGTTATTACGAGACAGGGGCGGTCACTCGAGACAGAGATAGACCCTTAAAGTGGTTCTCACCCCCGCTCCTCGGAGCTTACGTCACTCACATTTCCTGTTCAAATCGTCCTCTAAATGGGCGTAGCCTGGAGGACTAAAGGGGGCGTGAACGAGACTGGGCCGTTTACATTGCTCTGGGCGGGGGGCTGCTGACGTCAGGTCTTGCTTCAGACGTCAGGTCTTGCTGCCGCGCCAGTGTTGGCGCCAGATTCAAAATTCAAATGTAGTAATACAGGGGGCCAGCAGATGGCGCCTCACAGACAGTTTTAGGCAGAAAGTTTAAAGGGCCTATATCACGGTTTTTGACTTTTCTCTGCTTTAAACATGATTACAATGCTATTTGGCCTTCATACACAAGCCCACAGTAGTTTATTCATTGATTCTGTCAATCTTTTGTAAGAGAACAATCTGTCTCCTTCCCCAGCGTGAGGCACAGAAACGCTCGGGTCCACTTCAGTGACAAAAACCACACTGATGACGCGCATGACCCCGTTTGCTTTGTATTTAAAATAGTTGTTAAATACTTTTGTCAAAACGGGGTAAACAATACACAATTAGTATGCTGTTTTTTGTCAAAAATAATAAAAATAAAAATAAATTAAAAGCCGGCGGGAGGTGATTGACGGATCAAAACAGCGAATCAGAGCGCACAGGCTCCGGCTCCCGAGTCCAGCGTCTGTGGTCTGGTCTCGCGGACACCACATAGAGCTGCTGTTTTCATGCTTTTGTCAGCAACTAAAAGTGTTAGGATCACGTCAACTTGAATGAAGTGTGTTATGGGTGTAAATATGTGACACACTATTTGGCCCTAAGAGGAAGAAAGCGGCTCGACTTTTTTCATCTGTTCATCTCATGGATCTATTATAATACAGGTTCATCTGCGACACTTCACTGAGACTGCTCCAGAACTACAGGGACAATGGAACTGGACTTACTCAACAGCTGATCTGGAAACACGTTATTCCCACGGTAAAAGACGTAACTCGGACCCCCTCGATCTGTAAGTAGTGACGCTAACTCGCTGTATACTTCTGTAAACTAGGGTCTGATTGTGCATCGAGGACATAGGGCTCGATGTGACGGATTGTCATTGTTGGAAAAAGTTTATTCTTATGTATGAAATTACTAATTACAGGTGATAAACGACAAAAGCGTGATGCTACGTCACCGTGTGGGCGGGGGGAGGCGGGCTCACAGGCAGAGGAGCAGACTCTTCTCTGGATTAGCTCGTTTGAGTCGAGGTGACGTCACCTCTATACAAGAGATGGCTCTAATCTCACAAGCTGTGATTGTTGTGTGGTGTATCATACACATTAATATCACACGTGTATAGGATTGAGTGTGAAACATGAAGAAAAGCGTGTTATAGGACCTTTAACGGACATCTTTAACTTGTCACTCAGGAGCTGTACGGTGCCGGTGAGCTTTAAAAGGTCCACCATTATTCCAGTTCCTAAGAAAACTCCAGTGACATGTCTCAATGACTACCGCCCTGTGGCCCTCACGTTTGTTCTCATGAAGACTTTTGAGCGGCTCGTGCTGGACTTCATTAAGAGCCAGATCCCTGTGAGTGTCGATCCACTCCAGTTTGCTTACAGACAGAACAGGAGCGTAGAGGATGCGATCTCCTTCGCCCTGAACTCTGTGTACAGTCACTTGGACGGTAGTAAATCTGTCGCGAGAATGCTGTTCATTGATTATAGCTCTGCTTTTAATTGTCTTGTCCCAAGCAAACTGGTTGAAAAATAATGTCCCTTGGTCTGAATGTTGCCATGTGTAAATGGATTTTTAGCTTTTTAACTGACAGATCTCAGAGAGTAAAAATCAATGACTGTTTTTCTGATGTTGTTTCTGTGAGCACTGGTTCTCCCCAAGGATGTATCCTGAGTCCTCTGCTCTTTACCTTGTACACTCACGACTGTGTGGCTTCCTCTGACTCAAACTTGATCATCAAATATGCTGATGACACCACCATCATTGGTCTCATCAGTGACAGAGATCGAACATGTTTTTCAGTGGAGTAAAGTAAACAATCTCCAGCTGAACACTGCAAAAACATGTGAACTTGTCTTTGACTTCAGTCGTAACAGTTCTCACACGCCTGTTATTGACAACTCCTAGGTACAGATTGTAGAGGAGTGAAAGTTCCTGGGTTTAACTCTGTCTAACGACCTGAAATGGGACAAAAATACTAACCGGGTCGTTAAGAAAGCTCGTCAGCGGCTCTTCTTTTTGCGGAAACTTAGAGAATTTTCCAATAACTCTAAGATTCTGCTCAACTTTTTATCGCTGCACCATTGAGAGTTTACTTGTTGGTTCTGTGTCTGTGTGGTTTGGAAACATCACAGATAAAGAAAAGAGAGCTTTAAACAAGGTGCTCCGCTCTGCAAAGAGGACCGTGGGCTGTGAGCTTCCTGTTCTGGAGGTTCTTTATAAATCCAGACTTTTAAACAGAGCTCTTAAAATCATCAATGACTCTTCTGGCCACCCTGGGAAAGCCATGTTCCAGCTTCTCCCCTCTGGCAGAAGATATCGGTCGCTGAGATGCAAGACATCTCGCTATGCTAACAGCTTATTTCCATAGGCTGTTAGGTGCCTAAACAGAGCACTTTAATTCCTGCTTTTACCCCTTGTATCGTTTTTGTTGATCGGTGCCACAGTGTCAGCTGTTTATTTTATTCTTTTATTTTCAGTGTATGTGTATTTTATATTACATTGTATCGTGCTCTTTATTCTGTCGGTGCACACAGAGTACCATTTTTGCGAATGTATTCCAATATAGTTTTTAAACTGCACATGGCTAATAAAATGAATCTGAATCTGTTTAAAAGTCTGGATTTATAAAGAACCTCCAGAACAGGAAGCTCACAGCCCACGGTCCTCTTTGCAGAGAGGAGCACCTTGTTTAAAGCTCTCTTTTCTTTATCTGTGATGTTTCCAAACCACACACACACAGAACCAACAAGTAAACTCTCAATGGTGCAGCAATAAAAGTTGAGCGGAAGCTTAGGCTATATCCACACGAAGACAAAACGCTTATAATTTCAGAAACTTTTTCTGTAAACACGGAGTTAGCTCAGTAAATGTGTGCGTCCATATGAATGTAGTCAATACGCCTGAAAACGCTGTGAAACTATGCCAGACCTGTTGGTGGCGCTGTGACGCAATGACGGGATCAAGCCCAAACTTCCGTGACGGGAACTGGGCATGCGCAGAATTTTGTAAACAGACAACATGGCGAGTGGGCGAGCTGGTACTACATTAGTATGGACGGACGATGAAGTTGAACTGTTGCTTCGGGTCGCACTGGATTACAAAACCAACAAGCTACATTGTTGTTGTCATTATTTTCTGAGTGCGGCGCATGCGTGCTTTAAAAAGAGGCGGGGCGATGACGCAAGCGTCTCAGATACATTGCGGAGAGGCAGTAACCACGGAGCGGCATATACGGAGTTTTGAAATCTTTCCACTCTGGGACCTACTTTCAAAAATGTTCGTTTACACCCCCCCAAAACGCCGGCCTCGTATGGACGATACACTGGATTGATAAAGTATTTTTGCGTTTAGGCCTGAGCTTGACTTCGTGTGTACAGGGCCTTAGAGTTATTGGAAAATTCTCTAAGTTTACGCAGAAAGTAGAGACGCTGACGAGCTTTCTTAACGACTCGGTCAGTGTTTTTAACCCATTTCAGGTCGTTAGACAGAGTTAAACCCAGAAACTTGCACTCCTCTACGATCTGCACCTGGGAGTTGTCGATTACGACAGGCAAATGAGAACTATTGCGACTGAAGTCGTAGACCAGTTCACATGTTTTCGATGCGTTCAACTAGAGGTTGTTAGTTTTACTCCACTGAACCACATTTTGTATCTCTGCTCTATAAGAGGATTCATCATTGTCACTGATGAGACCGATGATGGTGGTGTCATCAGCATATTTGATGATCAAGTTTGAGTCAGAGGAGGACACACAATCGTGAGTGTACAAAGTAAAAAGCAAAGGACTCAAAATACATCCCTGAGGAGAACCAGTGCTCACAGAAACAACATCAGAAAAACAGTGATTGATTTTCACTCTCTGAGATCTGTCAGTTAAAAAGCTAAAAATCCATTTACACATGGCAACACTTAAACCGAGAGACATGAGCTTTCAGTTTACCTGGGACAAGGCAGTTAAAAGCAGAGCTATAATCGATGAAAAGCATTCTCGCGACAGATTTACTAGTGTCCAAGTGACTGTAGACAGAGTTCAGAGCAAAGGAGATGGCATCCTCCACACTCCTGTTCTGTCTGTAAGCAAACTGGAGCGGGTCAACACTCACAGGGATCTGGCTCTTAATGAAGTCCAGCACAAGCCGCTCAAAAGTTTTCATAAGAACAGACGTGAGGGCCACAGGACGATAGTCATTCAGGCATGTCACAGGAGTTTTCTTAGGAACTGGAATGATGGTCGACTCTTTAAAGCAGTTTGGCACAGTACAGTTCCTTAGCGACAGGTTGAAAATGTCTGTTAGCACTGGGGCAAGTTGCTCAGAGCACAGTTTCAGGACACGAGGAGGGATGCCGTCCGGGCCTGGGGCTTTCCGGACTGTGGTCCTGGACAAGACACGCCTGACATCCTCCTGAGTCACGGTGAAGGTACCTTGATTGAAACACTCAGGGAATACAGTAGGACAGGCATCAGCGGATTCAAAGCGACAGTAGAACGTGTTCAGCTCGTTTGGCAGAGCTTGGCCGACAGATGCAATTTTCCCAGCGCTAGGTTTCCACGATGTGATGGCTTTAATACCGTTCCACATGCGCCGAGGGTCATCTTCCTCAAAATAACTCTTTAACCTGTCCCCGTAACTGCGCTTTGCAAATTTAATAGAACGTTTCTATGAGTGACAGGATAGCTTATAAGCAACTGTATCATTTGATTGAAACGCCAACGCACGCTCATGAAGTTTCAGTTTCAATACCGCGTTCATCCAAGGGTTTTGACTAAAAATGTTCTTTAATGACCTTCTGTGGGATACACAAGGTCAGTGTGCTTTGGCTATACATTTGGTTATGATAATCTAGCATAATTTAAAATATATTGTTAGGTAACTGCCAGAATGAAGGAAGCACCTGGCCAACTGAGATGCATGGTGGATCATCCAGGTCTTGAGCCGCTGTGCCTAAACGTGTATTCTCTGCAAAATGCTATAAATGTTTATAAAGCACAGTATGGACCATTACGTCTAAGAGGAATTGTCCAGTAGGTGATTCTCTTTTATGGATTGCAAATATGTATTACAATCAGTGATGGGAATAACTGCGTTACTAGTAACGGCGTTACTAACGCCGTTACTTTTTTCAGTAACGAGTAATCTAACTAATTACTTTGACAGTAACTATAACGCCGTTATCATTTCCGACATCCCGTTACTGCGCGTTACTCAAGACGCACAATGAACGTGTTGTCATGAGAGAAGGGAGGATGAGAAAACCTCTCAGCAATTATTGGCTGATGTAAAACATATTTCCTTTACAATCCACATGTCTACAGTTGAGAGGATGCTCATAAATTGTGTTTTTGAAACAAATATGGGTCTTAATCGCGCTCAACCACGGCTTGTATCACCGTGAGGTCAGCCACAGAGTAGCGCGTGTTAGCGCAGAAGTCGGCTGAATACAATTCCATCGAAAGGCTCCTTTCTCCTCCTGGTTTATCTGCTACGGGCAGCAACAGGTTTGGCTAACATACATATAACACATTTTTACATAATCTAAAATGCACATAGGGTAATTTTTCAATTACTATAGGAATGATAAGAAAGAGAGGTGAAGTGTAAGACGGTTGATTTTAGAAATTGGATGCACTCGGCTGCCGCTAGCAAAACACAGGAGTTTATGGAGGACACACGCGTTTTGTTTTACTTTTTAAAACTCATTGGACTCATTTCCAAATGGAAGATTACATATCTACGCTCAAACCATTAACTGGATTTAAACAAGGAACTGGTCTGAACCGAAGTGGACTGTGCAGGTCATTTATAAGGTATAGCTATAAGGTAAGACCCATAACTCATAGTTTTGCGTTTTGTAAGAACAAACAATGCGGGCATAAAACATATTTTGCTGTAGCCAAACAAATTGTCCACTTGATTTATATGATGTATATGTTCATCTGATTGGACTGAAGTCAGTGCTTCACCAGCCTCACCGCTCGTCACCGGTGTTTCCACATTCACAGTGGCGGGTGTTGGTGTTTAGTGCTTACAGCACAGAGAGAGATGAAGAGTGAACAGGACTTCAGCAGCAAAACAGCCTTTTCTAGATGGAAATATTGGCACTGTTAAAGGTAAAAATGCGCACGTCGGGTGCACATTATGTTCCAGAACAAAACGAAAAAGTAACGCAATAGTTACTTTTACTGGTAACTAGTTACTTTTATAGTGGAGTAACTCCGTTAGTAACTCAGTTACTTTTTGGGAGAAGTAACTAGTAACTATAACTAATTACTTTTTCAAAGTAACGTGCCCAACACTGATTACAATACAATGACAAAGTAGTCTTTTCACTGCAAGCACACACAGTTTAATAAACAACAATAAATTGAACAGTTTGCAATTTATTCTCTTTGTGTTGTAGTCGTTACAGGTATTGCGCATACAGGTGCTTTGTGTCCTGGTGCTGGAGTTATCTCGGTCGGAGAGTGCGTGTTGTCCTGCCGTCTTGTGTCTTGAGGATCCGGCAGCAGTTTCCAGACGATGAGGGACAGTATGTGGGCTTCAGACCGGCCCTGGATTGAAGCGGCAGACGTAGGAAGAGACCACCGTTTCCTTGTCTGGTTGGGGGTATTGAGCTGAGAGGGTTGGTGGGATATGGATCCTCTCAAGCTCATCTACAGTGCCTTGGGAAAGTATTCGGCCCCCTTGAACCTTTCAACATTTTGCCACATTTCAGGCTTCAAACATCAAGATATAAAATTTTAATTTTTTGTCATGAATCAACAACAAGTGGGACACAATCGTGAAGTGGAACAAAATTTATTGGATAATTTAAACTTTTTAAACAAATAATAAACTTAAAAGTGGGGCGTGCAATATTATTCGGCCCCTTTACTTTCAGTGCAGCAAACTCAGTCCAGAAGTTCAGTGAGGATCTTTGAATGATCCAATGTTGTCCTAAATGACTGATGATGATAAATAGAATGCACCTGTGTTAGGGATCTGGTTGTTCTGCTCCCCCTCCCTTTTTGTTTTCTCTGCAGGGTGTGTGTGACAGGGGGCGTGGCTGGTTCATCTTCCAGTAGGAGGCACACCTGCATCAACTCATCATCAGCAGTGTTCAAGAGCCTGGCTTCCACTCCACTTCGCTGCCAGATTATTCTATGTCTCATGTTCGCCTTTTTGACCTGCCAGCCTGCCTCGTGTCTTCACCGCCCAACCTTTTTTTTGTAAAATAAACTTTACTTTTTCCTGGAGCTACTCTCAGTGTCAGAGTCTGCTTTGGGGTCCAATATACAAACCCTAACAGAATAATCTGGCCAAATATGGACCCCGCAGATGCTGATCAATTGAAGAGGGCCGTGGCCTCACAAGGATCCAGATTGGGACAACACGAAAGAGCATTCAAAGAAGTTTTGGATTCACTTTCCAAATTGACAGCTGAAGTGAATCAGCTTGGTTCACGTGTGGAACAAATTGCTACCCACCTGTCTTCAACTACCCCGTCAGTGCCTCCTGTGATTGCTGCTGCTCCGGATGCCGCTCCAGCTCTGCCCACCCAACCACGAGAGCCCTTCATTCCTACACCTTCCAGGTATTTAGGGGAAGCAGGAACATGTAGTCAGTTTCTCCATCAATGTACTCTTGTTTTTGATCAGCAACCTTTTACATATTCCAATGATCGAGCTAAAGTGGCTTTTATAATGAGTTTACTAGCTGGAAAAGCCTCAGCCTGGGCAGTAGCATTAGCCAACAGCAATTCCCCTTCTTGCCAAAGCTTAGAGGCTTTCACTACTGAAATGCGCAAGGTTTTTGACCACCCGCTACAGGGCAAAGAGGCAAGTAACAGATTGCTCTCTTTACGTCAAGGAAATGGTTCAGTTTCATCCTACTCCATTGACTTTCGTATCCTAGCTGCTGAATGTGGTTGGGACCAGAGGGCACTCCAGGGAGTATTTTTTCGGGGATTAAGTGAGGAGGTGAAGGATGAATTGGCTGCCCGTGATGAGCCAGGAACACTGGAGGATCTGATTTCCCTGTCCATCCGTTTGGATGACCGCTTAAGAGAAAGGCGTAGGGAGAGGTCAGTCAGGCGCAGTTACTCGTATCCATCCAAACCATCTCTACAGCCATCCTCCTCTGCGCTCCGCCCTGCTGAACAATCACCCTACACTCCTCCACCTACCTCTGCCACCTTTAACGAGGAGCCTATGCAGCTGGGGAGAATGAGGCTTACCTCTGAAGAGAGACAGAGGCGTATAACCCAGAGACTATGCATGTACTGTGGCCAGGCCGGCCACACGGTTTCCAATTGTCCTTTGTGCCCAAAAGACCATGCTCATCAGCCACAGGAGGGGCGCTGGTGAGCCATACCCCTTCGGATCCCTCCACCCAACGCATTCAACTTCCAGGTACCATTACGTGTAATCAAAACTCTTTCACCTTAACTGCTTTGGTTGACTCAGGAGCTGACGACAACTTCATTGACCAGGACTTTGTTTCCCAGTGTAACATCTCCATTGAGCCTCTCCTTAAGCCTAAGAATGTCTTTGCTTTAGACGGACGGTCGTTGGCCACTGTGACACATAGGACTGCCCCAGTTTCCCTATTACTGTCAGGGAATCACCATGAGACTGTTTCTCTCTACTTAATCTCTTCTCCGTCGTCACTCCTAGTTTTAGGCCTGCCCTGGTTAAGATTACACAACCCTAGCATAGACTGGTCAACCCTCGCTATAACTAATTGGAGTCTATTCTGCCACTCACACTGTCTTCATTCAGCCATTCCCTCTTCTGGTGTGCAAACAATGAGTCCTCCTAAGCCTATAGATCTCACTGTAGTCCCTAGTGAGTATCATGACCTCAAAGACGTTTTTTCTAAGGACAGAGCCCTGTCTTTGCCTCCACACCGTCCTTATGATTGTGGCATTGACTTAATCCCTGGTTCTCAATTGCCCTCTACCAAACTTTATAACCTGTCTAAGCCAGAAAGAGAGGCTATGGAGTCCTACATAACAGACTCTCTGGCAGCAGGACTCATACGTCCTTCTTCCTCTCCTGTAGGCGCAGGGTTCTTTTTTGTGGGCAAGAAGGATGGGACCCTTCGCCCCTGTATTGACTACAGAGGCCTAAATGACATTACCGTTAAGAACAAGTACCCGCTCCCACTCATTGATTCCGCTTTCTTTTTTATTTTTTATTTTTTTTTATTTTATTCATTTATTTGACAGGGACAATGTAGTCATACATAGTTACATTATGAAAATGCAGCTGATGCGACACATACAGAGTGTATAGCTAATGCTAATTTTCAACTCCTGTCCCTGGTTGAGCTTTTCCCTACAGTCCCTACAGTTTTTCAGTTCCCTTCACGAGGCAACTATTTTTACCAAGTTAGACCTTCGTAACGCTTATCATTTGGTTCGAATCAAGGAGGGAGATGAATGGAAAACCGCGTTCAATACTCCATTGGGGCATTTTGAGTACTTGGTTATGCCTTTTGGGTTAACCAATGCTCCTGCGGTATTTCAAGCTCTGGTCAACGACATTTTACGGGACATGTTGAACAGATTCGTTTTTGTCTATCTTGATGACATCTTGATTTTTTCTCGATCTCATGAAGAACATGTCCAGCATGTGAAACTAGTTCTACAGCGCCTTATTGAGAACAGACTGTATGTGAAGGCTGAAAAGTGTGACTTTCATGCAAAGACGGTGCACTTCCTTGGCTTCGTGGTGGAGGCAGGACGGATAAAGTCTGACCCCGAAAAGATCAGGGCAGTAGCTGAATGGCCCACTCCTACTAACAGGAAGCAGTTACAGCGATTTTTGGGGTTTGCAAACTTTTATCGCAGATTTATCCGAGACTACAGCAAAGTAGCATCTCCTCTTACAAGGCTGACTTCTATTAAAGAACCTTTTATTTGGTCAGCTGATGTTGAGGCTTCTTTCGTTAAGTTAAAGAAACTTTTTTGTTCTGCACCAGTCCTAACCCATCCTGATCCCACTGCTCAGTTTGTTGTAGAGGTGGACGCATCGGACGCAGGCATTGGTGCGGTCCTATCTCAACGAGCCACTTCCGATCAAAAGCTCCACCCCTGTGCTTTCTTTTCTCGACAGTTGAGTCCTGCAGAGAGGAACTACGACGTGGGCAATCGAGAGCTCCTGGCTGTGGTCTTGGCCTTGAAGGAGTGGAGGCACTGGCTGGAGGGATCAGTGGAACCATTTGTGGTATGGACAGATCATAAGAATCTTTCTTACCTTCGCTCTGCCCGCAGGTTGAATGCTCGTCAGGCTCGGTGGGCACTTTTTTTGGGTCGGTTCAGCTTTACCCTTACTTACCGTCCGGGATCTCGTAATGCTAAGCCTGATGCCCTGTCACGTCAGTTTGCTACCCCCTCCGATAAGGAATCAGAGGAAACCATTCTCCCGTCCTCCTGTGTGATTGGAGCTGTCCAATGGGAGGTGGAGAGGATGGTCAAGGAGGCTCAGGTCGGTCATCCTACCCCCGAGCAGTGTCCTCATGGTCTTCTGTTTGTCCCTCCTTCTGCCAGATCCGCTGTGCTCCTGTGGGGTCATGAGTCAAGGGTGGCTTGTCATCCTGGTTACCATCGCACTTTATTTCTGGTACAGCAACGCTTCTGGTGGCCCTCCATGCTCTCCGATGTCAAAGAATTTGTCTCCGCCTGTTCAGTGTGTGCTCGTGGTAAAGCCTCCCATCGAGCTCCAGCTGGCCTCCTCCGTCCACTCCCTGTTCCTCATCGCCCATGGTCGCACATATCAGTGGACTTTGTGACGGGCCTCCCTCCATCGGAAGGTAATACAGTCATTATGACTATTGTGGACCGTTTCTCCAAGAGTGTGCATTATGTTCCATTACGAAAGCTGCCTTCCTCTCTGGAGACTGCTAATCTTCTTGTTCAGCACGTTTTCAGACTGCATGGAATACCTCAGGACGTCGTCTCGGATAGGGGCCCCCAGTTTACGTCCAGAGTTTGGAAGGCTTTTTGTCATGCGGTTGGAGCCTCTGCAAGCTTGTCCTCCGGATACCACCCACAGACAAACGGGCAGACTGAGAGGGCAAACCAGAATCTGGAAGCGGCCTTGCGCTGCGTCTCTGCCCGCTTTCCAGTGTCCTGGTCCACCCATCTGGCATGGATCGAGTACTCGCACAACTCTCTGGTCTCAACGGCCACGGGTATGTCTCCATTCAGGGCAGCTAATGGATTCCAGCCCCCCCTTTTCCCTTCCCAAGAGACGTTGGTGGCGGTTCCCTCTATTCAGGGGCACCTTCGCCGAGCCAGACGCGTTTGGCATGAGGTCCGGGCGGCCTTAGGTCGGACTGCAGCTCGTAACCAGCGACTGGCTGACCGCCGCCGGACTCCTGCCCCAGCCTACAAGGCGGGTGAGAAGGTTTGGCTTTCTACTCGAGACTTGCCGCTGCAAACGGACTCTCGTAAATTGTCACCCAGATACATTGGACCTTACGAGATTGACCGTGTTATTAACCCTTCGGTTGTTCGACTTAAGCTGCCCCCTTGTTTGAATGTCCATCCGGCGTTCCACGTTTCTCTACTGAAGCCAGTCGCTACGAGCCCCTTGAGCCCTCCAGCCGTGCCCCCTCCGCCCCCCCGTCTTGTTGGCGGGCACCAGGCCTTTACGGTACGGCGTATTTTGGATGTGCGTCGGCGAGGCCGTGGCTACCGATATTTGGTGGACTGGGAGGGGTATGGTCCTGAGGATCGTTCGTGGATATCTCGCTCCCTTATTCTGGACCCCACCTTGCTCAGTGACTTTTATTCTTTGCACCCTACCAAGCCCGGTCGGCCGCCGGGTGGCGGCCCTTGAGGGGGGGGGGTACTGTTAGGGATCTGGTTGTTCTGCTCCCCCTCCCTTTTTGTTTTCTCTGCAGGGTGTGTGTGACAGGGGGCGTGGCTGGTTCATCTTCCAGTAGGAGGCACACCTGCATCAACTCATCATCAGCAGTGTTCAAGAGCCTGGCTTCCACTCCACTTCGCTGCCAGATTATTCTATGTCTCATGTTCGCCTTTTTGACCTGCCAGCCTGCCTCCTGTCTTCACCGCCCAACATTTTTTTTGTAAATAAACTTTACTTTTTCCTGGAGCTACTGTGTCAGAGTCTGCTTTGGGGTCCAATATACAAACCCTAACACACCTGTGTGTAATCAAGTCTCCGTATAAATGCACCTGCTCTTTGATAGTCTCAGGCTATATCCACACGAAGACAAAACGCTTATAATTTCAGAAACTTTTTCTGTAAACACGGAGTTAGCTCAGTAAATGTGTGCGTCCATATGAATGTAGTCAATACGCCTGAAAACGCTGTGAAACTATGCCAGACCTGTTGGTGGCGCTGTGACGCAATGACGGGATCAAGCCCAAACTTCCGTGACGGGAACTGGGCATGCGCGGAATTTTGTAAACAGACAACATGGCGAGTGGGCGAGCTGGTACTACATTAGTATGGACGGACGATGAGGTTGAACTGTTGCTTCGGGTCGCACTGGATTACAAAACCAACAAGCTACATTGTTGTTGTCATTATTTTCTGAGTGCGGCGCATGCGTGCTTTAACAAGAGGCGGGGCGATGACGCAAGCGTCTCTGATACATTGCGGAGAGGCAGTAACCACGGAGCGGCATATACGGAGTTTTGAAATCTTTCCACTCTGGGACCTACTTTCAAAAATGTTCGTTTACACCCCCCCAAAACGCCGGCCTCGTATGGACGATACACTGGATTGATAAAGTATTTTTGCGTTTAGGCCTGAGCTTGACTTCGTGTGGACAGGGCCTCAGGGTTCTGTTTAAAGCGCAGAGAGAACCATGAAGACAAAGGAACACACCAGGCAGGTCCGAGATACTGTTGTGGAGAAGTTTAAAGCCGGATTTGGATACAAAAAGATTTCCCAAGCTTTAAACATCTCAAGGAGCACTGTGCAAGCAATTATATTGAAATGGAAGGAGTATCAGACCACTGCAAATCTACCAAGACCCGGCTGTCCCTCCAAACTTTCATCTCAAACAAGGAGAAGACTGATCAGAGATGCAGTCAAGAGGCCCATGATCACTCTGGATGAACTGCAGATAACTACAGCTGAGGTGGGAGAGTCTGTCCATAGGACAACAATCAGTCGTGCACTGCACAAATCTGGCCTTTATGGAAGAGTGGCCAGAAGAAAGCCATTTCTCAAAGATATCCATAAAAAGTCTCATTTAAAGTTTGCCAAAAGCCACCTGGGAGACACACCAAACATGTGGAAGAAGGTGCTCTGGTCAGATGAAACCAAAATCGAACTTTTTGGCCACAATGCAAAACGATATGTTTGGCGTAAAAGCAACACAGCTCATCACCCTGAACACATCATCCCCACTGTCAAACATGGTGGTGGCAGCATCATGGTTTGGGCCTGCTTTTCTTCAGCAGGGACAGGGAAGATTGTTAAAATTGATGGGAAGATGGATGGAGCCAAATACAGGACCATTCTGGAAGAAAACCTGTTGGAGTCTGCAAAAGACCTGAGACTGGGACGGAGATTTATCTTCCAACAGGACAATGATCCAAAACATAAAGCCAAATCTACAATGGAATGGTTCACAAATAGACGTATCCAGGTGTTAGAATGGCCAAGTCAAAGTCCAGACCTGAATCCAATCGAGAATCTGTGGAAAGAGCTGAAGACTGTTGTTCACAAACGCTCTCCATCCAACCTCACTGAGCTCGAGCTGTTTTGCAAGGAAGAATGGGAAAGTATTCCAGTCTCTCGATGTGCAAAACTGATAGAGACATACCCCAAGCGACTTGCAGCTGTAAATGCAGCAAAAGGTGGCGCTACAAAGTATTAGCGCAAGCGTTTTTTTTTTTTTAAAGTTTAAATTATCCAATAAATTTCGTTCCACTTCACGATTGTGTCCCACTTGTTGTTGATTCTTGACAAAAAAAAATATTTTTATATCTTTATGTTTGAAGCCTGAAATGTGGCGAAATGTTGAAAGGTTCAAGGGGGCCGAATACTTTCGCAAGGCACTGTATATATGGAGTGGGGTTAGGGTAAACCAGCTCAATCATGTCATAAACGTAATCTGAAATGACAGTTAAAACGAACACCTTATTTACTGTGAAATGGAAGTTATTTTGTCGTGTGGATTTGATTTCATATAGTTAGTCTGCATGAGAACTGTACTTTGTGAATAAAAAAACATTAAAAGAGTGCTGCCATAATAATGACTTATATTTACTGAAACCACATTAACATGTTCACAACAATAGTCCATAACTAAGTTGGACTTACTCAAGGTTGCTGTGGTTTTGATGGGTTTGGCAGTTCTTTCTCCCTTCTTGAACTTTGGGCAAGACATTCGAAACATGGGTTCTCCTACTGAGGTGACAGCTTGTAGACGGTGGGCATTTTCATTGAAGTGCATTGCTGCCAGGTAAAGCCTAATAGAAAACAGAATAGATTGTTGTTTGTCAGTTAAAACTGATAAATAACACAAATCATTGCGTGTTATCAGATATGGGTGTTGCTTAGGGCCGTTACAGCTGTTTGAAATATTTATACTAGAAGTTCTTCCTGGAAGCGGGTCGGGGCCATAATGTGTGTAATGGGTGGTTTTAGTACCACTGTACTTAACAACTATTGTCCCATCTCAAATCTGCCATTTATGGGGAAAGTCCTTGAAAAAGTTGTCTACCTACAGCTTACTAGATTTCTTATAATCAACAACTCATCTGATATGTTTCAGTCCGGCTTTAGACCCCACCACAGCTCTGAGACTGCTCTCGTCAAGGTTACAAACGATATCCGGCTGAACACTGACGCAGGCAAAGTCTCAATCTTAATCTTGTTAGATCTGAGTGCTGCCTTTGACACCGTCGACCATGAGATCCTCTTACAGAGACTAGAGGACTGGGTTGGGGTCGCTGGCACCGCCCTAAATTGGTTTAGGTCTTACCTTGAAGACAGGAAGTACTTTGTGGAGATTGGAAACTGTGTCTCAGATCATATGGCCCTGACCTGTGGAGTACCACAGGGGTCGATCCTGGGACCTCTTCTGTTCAATCTCTACATGCTGCCGTAAGAACTAAACATGGGGAGGCAGCTTTTCAGATTCATGCTGCTAAAATCTGGAATAATCTCCCTGAAGATGTGAGACAGGCCTCCTCTCTGACAATGTTTAAAGCTAGGTTCAAAACGGTTCTGTTTAGCTGTGCATACAACTGAGGGATTTTATAATTTTATCTTTCTTTTTAATGTTCTGTGATTATTTATGATTTTAATGCTTTCTTATTTTGTTCAGCACTTTGAGTTGCCTTGTGTATGAATTGTGCTATACAAATAAACTTGCCTTGCCTAGCACAGGTCACAGAGGGGGATGTACATTGTTTGGGTCATTTAGCTGGTCAGACTGAAGATTCTTGGAATTTGGTTTGTGTTTCAGAGTGAGACAAATGGTAATGAAAATAAATACAACTACAGAGATTATTACCTGCACAGCATTCCCAGGAAAGGATAGTGATGGAGTTTTGGGGCAAAGAGCAGAATTACACTGTGGAAAGCTTCACCGGCTGAAGTTTGTAGGTGTGGACTGAGTTTTTCTACATCCTTTAGAATCCTCTTGGATGTGAGAATATTCTGCAAAACGCTGGAGTAGCTAAAACAACAAGATTTAATTAAATCGACAGGCTAAATTAATTCTATAAGTAAAGGTTAATCATATATAAATCACCTGGTTTTAACCATTTACTCTTATCCCTCGTAGTGCGCAGTGGATGTAAACACTTGGGAAATGCAGGATCATTGTGTGTGAATGTCTTGCACATGGTTCAGAATGGAAGTCCACTTTGCTACTCTTTCCTGGGGAGTTGATGAAGAAGCAGCAGTCCTGTAGATGTGATTTTTGACACAACGAAGCCACTTGGTCAGTTGTGTACAGTCTTTGTTCTTGGCTACCGTTACCATAGATTTTGTGTAGCCCTAAATAACGAGTATATACATTGAAAGAGACTACACACCAAATAATTTACATGATTATAAATTGGACTATGTACAACAGAACTTTGAATAATAAGAAATAACCTTTTGTTATGTGCCAGACATCGTAGTAGTGGGTAAACTTTGCCTCTTCTCTTAAGTATTTCTGGACCTGTGGAGGGCGGTCTGTCACTATACAGTCCAAAGGTACATTTTGTGCATTCAGGACACCAAGGCTGCGTTTCGGACCCTCAAGTTCCATGTGATAGCTTCCACCGACTTCATTGCTCTGCGAGTGCAAAAAGAAATGGTTAGATGTTGTTCAATCTTGGCACAAACAAAATGTTTTTAATAATTACTTGAACTAGTTGCAAGTCAATGATTTGCTTGCTCCTCAGATCTATCATTGTATAACTCCCAAATTTTGCAGAGTGTCCTTAGCGATTCAAAGTATGGATTTTAGTAATTGCCACAACTCTGGCCCCCGGAGTCATTACTAGAAATACCATATTGATGATAAGAGTATATACCTGGAGAGTCAGCCCTCATGTCACCACCTAGAATGGCATTTTGTCCTTTTAGCTTCTCCATTACGTCATCCTGTGTGGACTTCCATTTGTGGATAATAGCTGGCTCTATATAAAGTCTGGCATGCCGTCTATAGGTGTTGTGCTCAAACATTTGCAACCTCATTGCCTGGAAGATCCGGGAAAAATAAACATTGTCAAAAATGCAAATATGTACTGCCACAAACTACTTTGAAGCACTTAGTGTGAAGTCATTACCTTTCCCACTTTGAAAAATGATCCACCATTGGAATAGACAGCAACTGAAAGTTGTAGATTCCCTGCTGGAGTGCCTCCATGTAGTGGTTGACTATTCCATTTTCGTGAATAATCACAGTGCAGACACCGCTGCTCTACACAAAGAAAGGTGCCGACAGTTCTGGTTCGCACCCTTGACACTTGTTGGCACACAGGGCACACCTCAAAAAGCTCCAAAAGGCATTTTTCATAAACAATATAAGTGGACATTTTGTAAGCCGGTGTTGAAGGATCCACGCTATAGTAAAAATAAAAACACACATACATGCAAACATTATAATACAAATGACTTAATTTATATATCTGTATGAAATATTAACTGGTATTTCTTTGCTTACAAGTGTCCAGTGTCCTCTGTCATAGCACCTATGGAGTCTTCAGGGTCATATGTTGAATCATGTGGGCTTTGTATGTTCATGATAGAGCTGCCTTCTAAAGACTCATCACCCACTGTTGTACGCGGTCTCTTTATTGGTGATTTGTCCTCAATATCAGGCAAGTGGCGTTGCTTTACTGGTGTAGAGGACTGGAAAGCATACTTCTCAGCCAAGGTAGTCGTGCCAACTCCAACATCTGAGCACTTTGGTGTTGCCAGTGTGCCTTTGAGCAAAATAAATGTTTCATCAAGAACACTTGCACAATAGCTGGCTTAATGTAGTTTTCTTTGTAAAATTTACTACGTGGCTGTTAACCCATTATACTAACCTGTACTTTTTACATGGGGTTGGAGAGTTTTCATGGAAAGCTGTGTTCCAACTGAGCACATCTCTGGGTTTGTTTGACAGCCTTTGTCAGCAAATGACTGCTTCTGCGTCGGTGGTTTAGGCCTCTAAATTAAACAAAAGTCGATTATCTATCTTGTTACAACAGCACACTAACAAGACAAATAATAAAAACAAGTACGATTTTGGCAAAGTGCTAGATATTTTCCCTAACAGCAGAACTCACATGACCTGTGAAACTGTTGACTATGTAAATAACACAGCACAACACTACACACTAATATATAATATTATACTGCCAAAGAAGGTTACTGCTCACTAGTCCGTGAAGAAAAAGGCAATTCTACATCATAACCACCGTGTGTTACGAACAAGCAGAGTTATTATAGATGCATGGTAATAGCATATGCAAAGAGTGACTTACAACATATGCTAATCCTTGATGTCAGAGACAATACTTAACCGTACTCTACATCCCAGATACCACGTAATCATACGCTCCAACACGAGTTAGCCATCACCACAATTACAAGACTTCAATCAACAAGACTTCAATCTGGGTCACAAGCAAGGAAGCTAACGCTAAGGCCGCTGAGGTCCATTGAAAGCATTCGTAAAGTCTTCTGCGAGGCAATAACGGCCAAAACAAAGTAAAAGACATTCCCGTACTACTTACACGTTTTCTCAGGGATCTTATACACAAAGAGTACACTATAGCTTGCAGTAAAGATGCCAGCAACTACAGAGAATGCTAACAGCGTCATTACCAGGGAGTCTCATCATAGATCTAAAATACAGTTTGTTGTCATTTTAGCTTACAAGAGTGCTTTGTCCGTCGTCTCCGTAGATGGAAGGAACTGACCCCTCAATCAGACGATTGAGCAAATCCTTCCTGATACTGGCGGAGATTGCTGAAGCAGTCATCATTGAAGTGCTTTGCACAAACAAAATTGACTTTACCCACAGATGCGGGTAAATGCCCGTGAAAAACAAAAAGCAACCAAGTAGTTCGCAAAAGTTCTGATGCTGAGAGGCGGTGTGAGGAAGTGTGTGGGTTATGACAACCAATAACGGAACATTTGGACTTACTTGCTGGCATCCTTGAGCTTGGACTACAAATTCGCAGCGATACGCAGAAATGGCGGCTTGGCCCAATCGATTAGCCAGACGCCCATGCCCTTGTATAGCAGTCCCGCTGCAAATACTGTGACGTAATAATTCACAAAACGTAATAGAGAATAGCAAAATCAGAACGGGTTGAAAAATCTTACCAAAACAGAATGTAAAGTGTTCTCTGCAACCCATGAAGAGACTGATTTCAACTTTTTATTACACAACATAAGGCATTTAAGGCACAAAAAGTGGATTCTTCATGATATGTCCCCTTTAAAATTGATTTAAAATCTTACTTGAGTGCCTTGAACCGTCACCATTGCTTCTTTTCTCTCCTCCACAAGCAAAGACTGGCAGGTGTGTCCACATGTTAACTGTACATAGGATTGCGCGGTTATTGGGTGTTTCACCTTTATATTATAAAGTGTGTATATAAAGTACACACTTTGTGAGAGGCCCACTGTCACTATGGAATGACGTCTCACCATATAAGCTTATTCGGTGAATATTCTTAAATGTTTGTTAGAAATGAGACATGTCTGCTTGTTTAACATCATAATGATTATCAGGGGTACGCATGCGTGACAAATATCAGAAATGCGTACCATCACTTGAGTTAGAAAGCGCTTTTGCGTACTTCACATAGACCAGTCCTTCTCAAATAGTGGGGCGCGGTGTAATAACATAACTGTGGCCGTTCTGACAGCTCAGCAAACGTGCGTGGTTATGTACCGAGCCCGGACCATAGACGCGCCTACAGAACCATACACACGTGCGCCTTACGTGCACATTGCATGTGAGGGTCTTGCCTGTCTCTCCCCCGTCTCTCCCCCCCATGCCTCTCCCACGTCTCCCAAGTCTCCACAAGAGGCGCAGCTAAAACTCACTGAATTAAAGCCCAGGTACCTAAATTTTCGCTTGCATTGATTGCATGTTATTTGTGCACAGAAGTAAAATGTTGTGACCAAATCAAACAGAACAAACCAAAACAGTCTTGTTCCATGTGGTTTTACTGCAAATGGCAAATAAATGAATCTGAATCTTTATTTTATTTTACTTAAGAGCCTTGAGAGTCATTATTTGAGTTTTTGGGCAGAGTGGATTTTTAAAAATAAATTTTTCCACATAGTTAGTGCCACTTAATTGCCAAACTCTTTTTGACTAATTGTAGTGAGAAAGATGTGTTAGTCCCACATTATTATTGGTTGTTTTATTACCTTTCCTGTGTGGAAGTATATTTTTTATTATTCTACTGAAGGATTATAATACACTGCATTTTTATTGACAAGTGTCAGCTCTCAAATTCTTTTGAAATTATGTTTCTATCTGCTAGAGGCAGAGATAATCATTCTGTAGACGTTGAATTTCAGCATTAAAAAGAAGCAAGTATAAAATCTCGATTAAGAACCATGTCCTGGTACTAATCTGAGTACCTCACTGAAAAAGTTATGTGCACCCCTGATCATATGTCTAACAGATTCAACATGCTGTTGAACGTGCTGTTGAATCTGTGGTTGGGTGCTCCAGGAAAGTAGGTTTAAGCAATATATTGTGCTGTATCTCTTGACTTTTAACAGTAGAAAATGAAAAGCTCAATGTGTGACCGTTATGTTGTCAGGTGAAGTGTCTTCAAATAACAAGGCAAGGCAAGTTTATTTGTATAGCACAATTCATACACAAGGCAAGTCAAAGTGCTGAACAAGAAAGCATTAAAATCATAAATAATCACAGAACATTAAAAAGAAAGATAAAAATATAAAATCCCTCAGTTGTATGCACAGCTAAACAGAACTGTTTTTAACCTGGTTTTAAACATTGTCAGAGAGGAGGCCTGTCTCACATCTTCAGGGAGATTATTCCAGATTTTAGCAGCATGAATCTGCAAAGCAGCCTCCCTGTTTAGTCCTGACTCTGGGCACTAACAGGAGTCCTGTCCCTGTGCTCCTCAGAGTCCGGGCTGGTTCATATGGGACTAACAGCTTCTGCTGCACTTTTATCATTCAAAAGGCCATCTGGGCAACATTCCCCGTTTACTTACCTCTTTGCCCGTTTACTAACCTCAAGGTAAGTAAAAGTCTGCAATATTTACATGATCTCTACTCTATTTTGCCACTTTATAGGATCTTCCTCCTGTTCTTTTTATTTTTAAATTAATAGTAAAAACAGGATCAATTAAAACATTATATTGTTTTTGTAACTGTTAATTTCCTTTCTTTTTGGACCCTCTGTTGTTGTAGCAAGTATTTCTTCATTGTGATAGCAAAAGTAATTTTTATTTTATTAATGAAAGGACGGTCACAGGCAGAGTGGCAATGTGTCAGCTTAAGGTCAGAGGTGTGGAGAATATGGATATAGCACGGTTTATGTTCAATGTTCGAGGAAGTTTTATTTCAGGGAAAAGTGTGCATCTTAGTCAAGTACTATCGTGGTTTAAGTTTTATTCCTGTTTTATTTTGAAATGTGTTACTCTCTGTGTCTTTAGTTGTACTTCCTGTTGTTTAATTACCTGCTGTGCCCTCCTGCCCGCCCTCATCTGTTTCACCTGTGTCTTGTTCAGTGCATGGAGCCCCAGATCGAGGGAGATTATCAGTGGTCTTGTATGTCTTCCATTTTCTGATAATTGCTCCCACAGTTGATTTGTTCACACCAAGCTGCTTGCCTATTGTAGATTCACTCTTCCCAGTCTGGTGCAGGTCTACAATTCTTTTCCTGGTGTCCTTCGACAGCTCTTTGGTCTTGGCCACAGTGGAGTTGAGTCTGACTGTTTGAGGCTGTGGACAGGTGCCATTAATACAGGTAACGAGTGGAGGACAGAAGAGCTTCTTAAAGAAGAAGCTACAGGTCTGTGAGAGCCTTGTTTGAAGTGACCAAATACTTATTTTCCACCATAATTTACAAACAAATTCTTTAAAAATCCTACTATGTGAATTCCTGGATTTTTTTTTTCACATTCTGTCTCTCACCGTTGAAGTGTACCTATGATGAAAATTACAGACCTCTGTCATTATTTTAAGTGGGAGAACTTGCACAATCGTTGGATGACTAAATACTATTTTGCCCCACTGTATATCCAGATTATTCTATTTTCACAATATTATCTTATTATACGTATTTTCAGATTGTTACAGTAATGTTATTTTTATTGTGAATTACCGTGCAAGCTACTGTGACAATGCAATTTCCATTGTGGATCAAGTCTGTGGCATGTCGGTGTGCATCGCACTGAAAGGTGATTGGCTTGGGGTTGTAGAGTCCATTAAAAGCAGGTGCGTGTTCGGCGCGCGCACACCGGTCTTGGCCTGGGTGCGGTGGTTGCATGTGTGGTGACTGGCAGCTTGCTTGGGTTGGAGCGCTTGGGAGCAACGCTTCAGCTTTTTGCCGTGAGTTTGGGCGCTCCACAATTGAGTCCAGCCTTTCATTCTTGGCTCTCTAAGCCAAAGCTGAGCGTCAAACTGTTTGCCCCAGACCCCGAGCTGCAGCGGGGACAAGTCGGGCCTCTATACCGGCTCTCCCGCTGGCCGTGAATGCGTGCCTTTCACTGGCAGGTAAGCTCTAAAACTATAGTTCAGTGACTAATTACAGTGTTAAGGGGCGTTCACACCGGACTTAACTTAGACTTCAAAAGCGTCAGGTTTGCATTGAAAGTGAATGGTGAAGCGCGTCAGGTGAAGCCGAGGGGCCCGGCGTCACTTGGCTTCAAAAGCTTCAAAAGTTGCGAGTAATACGCGCGCCACTTGAAGCTTTTGACTGTATGAGTCCCTTTACTGGTTAAAACCAGTACAAACACAATGACAAAACCAGGTCTAATTAAGCTAATGTGAACCAGGTTCACACCAGGTCTGTCAGTGAGAGGAGAAATCAGGACTAAAGCAAGAACGTGAAAGTGAAAGTAAGAATGTAAACTAAGGTTAAAAAAGGCCTACATCTGGTCTAAACCCTGACTAAACCAGCTCTGTCAGCCCAACAGATGCTGGAACTAAAATAGAAAGCGAGATTTGTAAGTGAGGTCTTTCCAGACTCTTACCTGATTTCTCCCCACGTCCTTCAGCCGGGCTGTGAGGTCCACTTTGATGGCATTCAACTCTGAACTCAAAACATTTAATTATGTGGCTTGATCTTTGCTTCAAGTTCTCTTTATGCTTTCTAGAGGGATTGCTCCCATCGAGAAAACCCCGGTAAGCATTGGTGAGTTTTACTGAAAATAAAGAACAAAAGTTGAGAAATTACCAGAACTACTTGAGCAACTGTTATTTAAATCAGTGGTTCCCAAAGTGGGGGTCGCTGGAACTCCAGGGGGGGTCGCAAGATGATTTCCGAAAAGAGAAAGAGAACAAAATGGTGCAAATATATAGCCCTTAAATATTTATTTTGCATTTCAAAAGGGCTACTTGTTAAATTGTGTTTGGAGAAGAGTCTGGAAAAATATGAATTAATGACGTTTGTAATTTTGTCCCAGTCCTTGACAGAGTCAATCAAAATCAAGTTGTGCAGCTTACATCATGCGCAGCGAAAAAGCGTGTTCTGCTCTTGTTTGATAAAGCTAAAGGTGTTTGGAGGCTACAAACAAATAATACCTGCTTTAAAATGAAACGTGGTTAATATCCACAACAGAAAAACCCAAAGGGGGAAAAAAGTCACATGTGCCAGAGGTGAGGCTGATGGTGCGCAGTAAAGAGGACCGGCTTTTCGGAGTCAGCGGTAAAGAGGTCCACCAAGCCCATCACTTGCATCACTACGCAAGTAAAAATACGCAAAGTTCTTATTTGGGGCGAGTGCAGCTTGGTAGTGATGCGAGTCTCTATAAAGCATTACTCCAAATCAAGAAAATACGTGCTCATTTCATATGACGGGAAGGGCTGTTGGGGCGGGGGGGCAACACATTTATCATGGGGGCTGCGGGCTAAAAACCTTGGAAACCCCTGATTTAAATGATAATGTGATATGTACCATAGGCAGGGGCTTTGGAGGGGGAGCACGCTGGCTTGCGCTTGTATTTCATGGCCTGGGAAAGGGCAGATATGTAAATGAATGGCATTAGTATACAGAGTTTCACCTTTCGACTCCACTCTTTCTTTATCAGCCGATCTAACCAGGAAGTTCTTTCAACTCATCAAATCTACATCTCTTCTTGACCACCCCTCCCTCTACACTCCCTCAACTCTATCCTCCCTCTTTACTCCTTTAAAGCTGCACTAACTGACTTTGTCGTATTCATTACGAAAATGCCATCCATATCCATGCAGTGCATTGGAATATACGTCCTTTTGAAGAATAAGTGGCGCAGGTTTGTGCTGGCGTGACATTATATTTTAGATCGAGTTTTGGTGAAACAAGGAAGAGAATGTGTTTCGGGTCCCGATTGTGACCAATCACAGCAGACCACTGGCCCCCGCTTTCTTTAGCAAAGCCACAGGTCTCTGGTTAGCACAGACAGCTGTGTTAGCACAACAAGCAGCGCAGGCTAACCTGAAACTTCCTGTGTCTTCGTTACTGCTTACACAGCAAAACATCCATCCAAAAGAAAGTCTCGTCCTCTCCGCGCTTCCCGGTTCTGTCATTCTATGGTCACGCCATCCACGTTCAAAAGTGCCATATTGTTCAATATTGTGAGAAGCTAGCTCCGAAGCTAACAACAGCACAGAGCACAGGCTGCAGGGGAGGGGGGTAGTGGCGGGCGAAAGCTCAGTGGGTGCGGGGAGGGCGAGCAGAGAGAGGGAGCCCATCGCTCGCGTTTGAAAATGTCTCAGTTAGTGCAGCTTTAAGTATGAAGACCCAGCTTTCTCATGTAGGACATAATGAAAAGTGTATTTGAGTACTCTACACACAAACCTATAACAGTACAAAAATTACTCTATTGACTTAATGAGAAAAAAGTTAAATTTATTTTAATTTTCATCTTAAGATTCAATATGTCGAGGTTATACCCATAGCTTATTTTTTGGAGAAACAGCCTGGTTTAAAGTGGACATATCGTGTTTTCAAATAATTCCTTTTTATATCTAAATCATTAATTTGTGGCCCATATAAAGCGTAACTCCAATGCTTGGGTCTGAGTCTCATTATTTCAAGCTCCACGGGCCTTTTTTCTACACCGGTTTTGAGGTACGTCTGAGAGCAACCTGTTTTGGTGCGGTCTCTTTAAATGCAAATGAGGCGCTTCTGACCACACCCCCTTTCAGGTGACACAGGTTCAACTCCACTCCGGTCGGCCATTTTTGTAGTTTCTTAGCACAGATACGATTATCACGCGACACAGAAAGTTCTCATCAGTATCAAGTTAGAAAGTAGGAAAATGGCAACTGCGGGGGACTTGCCCATCCAGCCTTACATGTTCGAGCCAGAGTCTGATCCAGAGGCAGATGGACATGAAGACGATGTACCCGCTGAACCACGTCTCCAAATGGATGTTTCTCAATGGTGTGTTTCTGTATGTACATAAACCTTTCTTGTACATAAGCCTTAATTGTACTGCCGTGCTCATGCATGTAACGCTATAACACAAGAATAATACAGCTAGATGTTTGGTGATACACACACAAGCATATTCCAAACCAGAATTTTGGACTGAAATTGTCCTTCCTTTTTTCTGTAATACTTGTGAAGTAGAGCAAAGCAGCTATAATACATCAATCTTTGGTTTAATTGTATTACTTGCTCTTAAGGCTGTTTAAAATCTGTGAGCTATTTCATCCTTCATCCTTAACCTCATTAAGCGAGGCGGGCTTCTCGTGCGGAGTCGCACCCCCAGGGTCCCACTGCCACCCATTTACCTTGTGAACGTTCAGTCTCTCCCGAACAAGTCGGATGATCTCCTGAGCCGAATCCAGTACCAGCGCGAGGCTCGGGACTGCACCGTGTACTGCCTCAGCGAGACGTGGCTGCATCCGAAGATCCCAGACTCAGCTGTTCAGCCGCCGGGATTCGCCATTTTCCGCTCGGACAGAGAGAAGGAGAGCACGGGGAAATCGAAAGGTGGAGGTGTGTGTCTTTTAATTAACCAGCGCTGGTGCATGGACAGTTGTATTGTAAACAAAACATGCCGCCCGTTCTATCTTCCCCAAGAATTCACAGTGATTTTCTTATGTGCTGTATATATTCATCCTCGGGCTGACTGTACAGCTGCACTGAATGACCTAAGTGACATTTTGCATAAACATGAGGCTGCTCACCCCAATGCTGTGATTATAGTTGGTGGTGATTTTAATAAATGTAACTTAAAGTCTGTATTACCGAACTTTTATCAGCATGTGAGTCAGCCTACCAGGGGAGTGAACATCCTGGATCACTGCTATAGTAACGTGAAGGCAGCTTACAGGTCCAGTCTCAGACCTGCTTTTGGGAAGTCTGACCACTCCTCTGTTCTCCTTCTTCCTTCTTATACACAGAGGAGCAAACAGCACAAACCTACTTCCCGCACTGTGCATTGCTGGTCTGAGGAGGCTAATATGAAGCTGCAGGGCTGCTTTAATGCCACAGACTGGTCTGTTTTTAACTCTGAGAATTGAAGAAGATGACAAAGTCTGGGATCGCGTCTTTCATTCAGACAGAAGACATGTTTTATTGTCGATGGTAGAGACAGCACGAACAACCGATACAACAGAATGCAAGTGTATTATACAGAGCGGAGGCATGGAGACCTCCAATCAGCAGCTTCCACGGTGTGCTTGTAGCTTGGCCTTCAGATAGACAAAACAAGGGAAAAGTACTGGCTTCTGCACATTGATAGAATGATGAGTTTAACTTTAACAAAAGTTGCTTCAAAGTGTCATGAAATCTCACATTCCCCCCTCTGGTCAAACAGCAACATAACATCATAACTCAATACTTAAACTCGGTACTTCACTCGGTAGAGGGGGAGGAGAAGGAGGAGGAGGAGGGGGGGGGTGGGGAGGGTGGTACACAGAAGTGATTCACGGACTGTGATATCAACTGCTTAAGGACACAACAGCAGTTTGGCACTTTACAGCCGCAGCCGCTCCATTGTGGCATCTGGTGTTCCAAGAGGTTAAGTGTCATGCCCAAAGACACAACAACAGCAGATATCAGTGGGAGTTGGTGAAGAAAGTCTTGTGGTGGGCTCGGACCCATGACTTTCAGGCTCAAAGGCCAATGCTCTACCAACTGAGACACTGTCGCCCCTAGACGAAAACAAACATTTGATTTAATGCAGGGGTCAAAAACTCAATCAAACCATTATAATTGCACGCACTATTTTACTTTAGCTCCTAGATAAATATTATACTGCTATATTTGAAACTGACTTTTTAAAATTATGGAGGTATTTTGACCAAATAATTACTTTTATTAAATATGAGTTTATTATAATTTGTATATATGTCTTTTATATATGACTAGCTCAAGCAAAAAGTCATGACGCTGTATTGTAGACAGGGTTTAATAATGTTTACTTCAGGGTTCAATGTCTACTATAAAATAAATGCTGTGATTTTTTTTTCTTCTATTTTTTTAATAGCTTTAAAACAATGTATAACATGCCATTATAAGGCTCTCACTGGGGGCCCGCAATGACCATAAGGGGCTTTTCCATATTTCCAATTGGATCATCCACTTATTGACCCCTTGCATGTGACGTCCCGGCCACGCCCTCTCTCCGTGACAGACGGCAGAAGTCTAACTGCAACAGAAGCTCTCCCGGAGGTGTGAGTTGAAAGTCCGTCTGACAGGGGGCTCAGCGAGACATTCCCAGCAGACCCTCACTACACGCTTGGGTCTGCCAGGTTTGACCGGCTTCTTCCCCTGCCAGCGGATCCAACTCACGACCAGATGATGATCGGTTGACAACTCCGCCCCTCTCTTCACCCGAGTGTCCGAGACACAAGGTCAAAGGTCAGATTATACAACAACAAAGTCGATCATCGACCTCCGGCCTAGGGTGTCCTGGTGCCGCGTGCACTGGTGGACACCCTTGTGCTCGAACATGGTGTTCGTGATGGACAAACTGTGACTAGCACAGAAGTCCAACAACTGAACACTGCTCGGGTTCAGATCAGGGGGGCCGTTCTTCCCGATCACCCCTCTCCAAGTGTCACTGGCATTTTACACATCGGCGTTGAAGTCCCCCAAGAGAATAACGGAGTCCCCGGTTGGTGCACCGTCCAGTACACCCCCCAGGGACTCCAAGAAGGCCGGGTACTCTGCACTGCTGTTAGGCCCGTAGGCCGTCACAACAGTGAGAGACTTGTCCCCCACCCGGAGGCGGAGAGACGCGACCCTCTCATTCACCGGGGAAAACTCCAACACATGGCGGCTGAGAGGGGGGGCAATAAGAATGGCCACCCCAGCTCGCCGCCTCTCCCCGCAGGAAACACCAGAAAAGTGGAGCGTCCAACCCCTCTCAAGGAGTTGGGTTCCAGAGCCCGAGCTGTGTGTGGAGGTGAGGCCGATGATCTCTAGTCGGTATCGCTCAACCTCCCCCACGAGCTCGGGCTCCTTCCCCCCCAGTAAGGTGACGTTCCACGTCCCAAGAGCCAGATGTTGTGTGTGCGGACTGGGTTGTCGAGGTCTCCGCCTTCGACCGCTGCCCAGTCCTCTCAGCACCCGACCACCACGGACCCCTCTGCGGGTGGTGGGCCCACAGGAGGGACTGCCCACGTCATCCCTTCGGGCTGAGCCCGGCCGGGCCCCGTAGGCTAAGGCCCGGCCACCAGACGCTCGCATTCGGGCCCCAACCCCAGGCCTGGCTCCAGGGTAGGGCCCCGGCTGCGCCATGCCGGGCGACGTCACTGTTATTGTATTAGTGCGATCCATGGTGGTTTTTGGACCGCTCTTCGTCTGACTCGTCACCTGAGACCTGTCTGCCATGGGAGACCCTACCAGGGGCATGAAGCCCCAGAGAGCATAGCTCCCAGGATCATCCGAGTACTCGAACTCCCCCACCACGTTAAGGTGACAGTCCAGTTGGGAGTCTTTAACAAGTTATCATTAAATGAGAAAAAAACTAAATTCATGATTTTTGGACCCAGTAGAGCTCATTCTAATAAAAGATTGCACTGGAATGGGATTGAAATAGAGCGAGTTAATGAGATTAGATTTTAAGGGGTGATAATTGATCACCAGATCAGCTGGAAACCACATATACAATATGTCAAGAGTAAAATATCAAAAACAATTGGTATACTTTATAAAACTAAACATATGCTGGATATTAAATCTCTGCATATAGTATATTCATCACTTGTGCTTCCCTATTTGTCTTACTACTCAGAGATCTGGGGAACCACTTATAAAACACATATAGATCCAGAGAGTTTCCAAGTTGGCGTAACAGAGCAGACGTGGGTTTTTACGTGCCCCTGACTTTACAACTTCTACCCGGTCTTACACTCATTAACGTCGCCTTTGAGTAACCACTTCTGATTTTGAGTTGGACCGCATTCATTTCGTCCAGAATAACGATGTCTAAGTCAAGGAAGAGAGATCGAGAACGAGAGGAGGCGGCTAACATCAGTGCATTTACCGCAGCGCTAACTGATAAACTAGCGGAGACAAAAGCGGAGCTACTGGCGGAGATTAAAGACACGTATTCCAAATACGAGATGAAGCTGAACGCTGTCCAGGCCACTGTTGACGACCATACCACATGCATCACCGGTTTGGAACGGTCTGCAGACGTTACTTCCACTGATGTCACGGATATCCAGGCTAAGCTATCTGATCTGGTCGCAGACAATGCTAAGCTCAAGGCTAAGGTATTGGATCTTGAAGGCAGGAGTCGCCGTAACAACATCAGAATCGTCGGGCTACCAGAGGATGTTGAGGGCTCCAGGCCAACAGCCTTTTTCTCCCAACTTCTTTTTGAGGTGCTTGGTGCGGATACTCTGCCTTCACCCCCGAGGCTGGATAGGGCGCATTGCACGCTAGCTGCTAAGCCATGGCCCTAGGGTTGACCTCAGGCTGTCGTGATATGCTTTCATCACTTCAAAACACGGGAGCTGGTTTTGCGAGCGTCCCGGAAACTACGAGGCAAGCTCAAATACAAGGACTCTGCTATCCACATATTTGAGGATTATATTTCGGGGGTTTTCAGAATTATTTGTTCACGTTTTCATGACAAAAATACTGTTTTAATGTGATAATAAGCGATCGTGAAAAACCCGAAACAAACCATTAACATGAAACGAACATTTTAGGACACATTTGAAGAGGATCTGATTATGGATTTAGGTTTGGTATAAATGAGTAACTCACCGCTGATGTTCAGAATTCTTTGTTCAGTTTTCATGTAGTTCCAGAGAGTTTTTGAACTAGCTAGCTTAGCTGTTCTTCTTCTTCTTCTTCTTCTTCGGTTATTTACGGCAGACTAGATGCCTCTCGGCACATTGCTGCCTCTCTCGGTGCAATCCGTCATCGCAGATAAATTATATCCAGAGCAGCCCGGTGGCTGCAAGAAAATCCTACAGCGCTCTTACAGCGAAGTCTTGTCCCGTTGAAGGGCTTAGCAAATCTCGAAGGCTGACTTTACTCCGATTGTGGCGCTACAGTTCGAAACAGCTCTATGCGTTGTTCTCTATACAGTGGGCATTCCATTAGTACATGTTTTACTGTTTGATCTTTGTTACAGCCCTAAACTTGGCTCTGAGAAGGGGAAAGGAAATGTAACATAAACAACCAGATATAATTGGCAAAGTAAATTACCTTTTTTTAGGCAGAAAAGGTAAAGGTCCTGGACAAAACTTAGAGTCAAAAAAACGAAACAAAAGGGGTTCTTTCTACTGATAACAAATCAAAGTTCTTTAAGTGTCTCTTAAGGTCTCATAAGGTCTCATACGGTTTTACATTAGGTCTCTCACAAAGGTGTCAGTACGGTCCAAAACATGTCTGTTTCTCAAGGGTGGCGCACTTGCACAAGCCGCCCCATCCGGGCGTCGCACCGCCGTTTTTTTGGCCGCGGGCGGGTCAGCTGGTGGCGCAGATTGATTTGGCCGGAGCTCCTATTAGCCATACAGGAGGATTCCGGGCGAATGGCAGCGTCCGGGAGGCGGGCCCTCAGTATGGCGGGAATGAGCCAGACACACAGACAGGAGAGACACACCGGGAGAGGGAGGGGATGCTTGCGCAAAACGGCCCAGACCTGGAGCCGTAACAATCTTGCTTGCAGTGTTGGCAGAGACCATCAGGGTGTTTCCCCATTTTAACTAGATCCCACCCTAAACCACAATGTCCCAGTCTAAGCCTGGTTAAAATAACGGCAGGTTTCCGTAGCTTAGCGGTTACCTGCCTAGAATGTCAAATCAGTATACCACCAGCATGGCGGACGCTGATTACGTCATCAGTTTAGGTCACATGGTTGAAAGTCATCTTTTAACTCTACTGTCTTTGCCAGAGCCTTCTCCGTCGTCCTCCATTGATATTATAATAGATCAACGCATTGTTTGCTAAAAAGTTTTAAAAGGTTTTTCAAAGATAAAGATATAATATTTGAATTTTTTGTCATGAATCAACAACAAGTGGGACACAATGGTGAAGTGGAACGAAATTTATTGGATGATTTAAACTTTTTTAACAAATAAAAAACTGAAAAGTGGGGCGTGCAATATTATTGGGCCCTTTTACTTTCAGTGCAGCAAACTCACTCCAGAAGTTCAGTGAGGATCTGCAGAACTGATCTGCAGTTCATCCAGAGTGATCATGGGCCTCTTGGCTGCATCTCTGATCAGTCTTCTCCTTGTTTGAGATGAAAGTTTGGAGGGACGGCCGGGTCTTGGTAGATTTGCAGTGGTCTGATACTCCTTCCGTTTCAATATAATTGCTTGCACAGTGCTCCTTGAGATGTTTAAAGCTTGGGAAATCTTTTTGTAGCCAAATCCGGCTTTAAACTTCTCCACAACAGTATCTCGGACCTGCCTGGTGTGTTCCTTTGTCTTCATGGTTCTCTCTGTGCTTTAAACAGAACCCTGAGACTATCAAAGAGCAGGTGCATTTATACGGAGACTTGATTACACACAGGTGCATTCTATTTATCATCATCAGTCATTTAGGACAACATTGGATCATTCAAAGATCCTCACTGAACTTCTGGACCGAGTTTGCTGCACTGAAAGTAAAGGGGCCGAATAATATTGCACGCCCCACTTTTCAGTTTTTTATTTGTTAAAAAAGTTTAAATTATCCAACAAATGTCATTCCACTTCACGATTGTGTCCCACTTGTTGTTGATTCATGACAAAAAATTAAATTTTGTATATCTTTATGTTTGAAGACTGAAATATGGCGAAATGTTGAAAGGTTCAAGGGGGCCGAATACTTTCGCAAGGCACTGTACATATACATCCTTAACACAAATGCACAGAGGTTTTCAGAATTATTTGTTAACTTTTTCATGACAAAAATACAGTTTTAATGTAACAAAAAGCGATCGTGATAAACCCGGAAGTAACCATTAACATGAAACGAACATTTTAGGACACATTTGAAGAGGATCCTATTATAGATTTAGGTTTGGTATATAAATGAGTTCCTCACCACTGATGTTCAGAATTCCTTGTTCAGTTTTCATGTAGTTCCAGAGAGTTTTTGAACTAGCCAGGTTTATGAATAATGGAGGCAGCGGAAATTAAACAAATATTTGTAATATTCGAATTTTTCGAGTAATTAGATTAATCGTTTCAGTTCTAGACTATAGTGGACCAAAACAACACAACACAACAGTCCTGTAAAAAAGAGAGAGAATATTTATGCAATTCAATGATCTTTATTTACAATTCATGTATACACTTCCATCAACTTAACTGATTATGGTCAAGTTTATGGATATTGTGTTTTGAGAAATACAATTACATTCAATGAATTTTAGTGCTGAGTTTTGTGTCAACATTTAGGGCATCAAGACAGATAAATGTGAACACAAATGATCCGGTTGAGATGAGAGAGATAAGCCCTCTTTGCGTGATGCCACGTCTGGGATAAAGAGAAGAGGCTTTGGTGATGGTTTGGATCAGGGACGTGCGGTGAGGTTTGTGATTGGGGAGGCACTGACTTTAAAAGTCAGATTTACAATCATTATTCAAATAAAATAGCATTTAATCACCAATGCAATGACATCCACAAACTTTATATACTGTAAAGATAAGAGAACCAGCTTCTTTTAATAATCTCACAACAAATCTAGCTGCTGACTCTGCTCCGCATCAAACAACATCTTTAAGAAGCGCAGGTGCGAGAGACGCGAGGAGAGAGAGACGCGAGGAGAGAGGAGCAGAGAGAGACAGAGAGGAGCAGAGAGACGGAGACGCGAGGAGCAAGAGAGACGGAGACGCGAGGAGAGAGAGACGCGAGGAGAGAGGAGCAGAGAGAGACAGAGAGGAGCAGAGAGACGGAGACGCGAGGAGCAGAGAGAGACAGAGAGGAGCAGAGAGACGGAGACGCGAGGAGCAGAGAGAGACGGAGACGCGAGGAGAGAGAGACGCGAGGAGAGAGAGACGCGAGGAACATAAACAATAATTTAAACAAGTTGCAGAACTCTTGAGCAGTGTTTGAATCAGTGTTTTTCGGAAAAGCACTACTTTGCCGGTATCTGTCAATGTTCAACATAAAACACAGATTAACAAACTCCTCCCCCGCAGCCGGACTAACCTCGTAAGTCCAGTGGTGGTCTCCCAGTCTATATTAATTCTTTCTTTGTTTGAAAGTCCAATTGAGAAAAAAAATCTTCATTCAAATCATCCATTTTCCAGCAAAAGAAATAGCATTTTGGGCTGATTGTTTGTTAGCAACTCTGGTATGAACTTTATGCTCACTATCACCCCTAGCGGTGAGGCACAGATACCGCCTGCCTCACGCCAAGCTTTTTCCTTGTGTGTTCATCTACGATCAAAAGACTTAAACTAAATATAAATTGTACACACATACGTGCAATACACTACTAAACACTAAGAGGAGTTTAAAAAATGTTTTTAAAGCAGGATATTTGAAACAAACGGTGATATATCAACTGCACGAGCTGAGTGCACTCAGACACACACACACACACTGTGAGGGAGCGGTCTGGGGTGAGGCACGCAGGAGCGCTGCCTCACCTCGTCTCTTTGAATAGGAATAACGGGATTTCGGCGATTTTGACTTCAGAAATGATCAAAACTGATGGGAACCGTGCCGAATATACATTAAAAGCATAGGACAGTGGATATAAATTATATATTTAAACTAAAATAATTATTAGTTTCCAATAATGGCAGGTGAGGCTCTGCCTCCCCTGCCTCCCCTGACTGCACGTCCCTGGTTTGGATCATGGAATTCTTTTTCCATGAGACAAACATGTCAACTGTGGTCCAACGTCAACACTTTGAACCACGGTCTTCTGCTGGCAGTATGTGGCAATAAATATATCACCCCTGCCTTGAAGATCCTAATATCTGCACACCAAGAGACAGTGGACCACAAAGGTATGTGACAATTGCTGATTGTCAGTAACTGGTGAATACCTTCTTCCCCCACTGTTCTGTGCTGCGATGGTATTACAGTGTTTTAGGGTTTAGAAGTAAGCAGGAGTCTCATCAAAGCCACAGTAACAGCACGCATCTTCACTCCAGACCGAACGGCCGAGAAGGAAGCCCCCGGTGGCAGACACAGTCACTGCACTCAACCCGATGAGTCCCCTGATGAGATATTTGCCTATTGTTCTGTAAGCAGATGTTTCCACATCTTTCTCCTCAGAAACAAAGTCCAGGGCATCAAAGAAAGACTCATTTTCCAGATCCTTCTTGGTCTTTTCCTCCTGGTATGACTGATCCTTGAAAACCATCTCTGCTGTGAGAGAGGTGATACGGTCCCGCAAAGCTTTCCTGTCAATCTCAAAGTCTGACATCAGACTTTGATTTGTCGTAATAATTTTGTCTTTATCTATCAAGGACTGCTGCAGCCCCTCCATCTGCTGCTGAAGAGAACTGACCTTTAAGGTGTAGTCTTTGGTTATTTCGGTAATTTCCCCCACAGAGGTCTGATCCTTGAGGACCATCTCTTCTGTGAGAGAGGTGATACGATCCTGCAAAGCTTTCCTGTCAATCTCAAAGTCTGACATCAGACTTTGATTTGTCGTAATAATTTTGTCTTTATCGATCAAGGACTGCTGCAGCCCCTCCATCTGCTCCTGAAGAGAACTGACCTTTAAGGTGTAGTCTTTGGTTATTTCGGTAATTTCCCCCACAGAGGACTGATCCTTGAGGACCATCTCTGCTGTGAGAGAGGTGATACGATCCTGCAAAGCTTTCCTGTCGATCTCAAAGTCTGACATCAGACTTTGATTTGTCGTAATAATTTTGTCTTTATCTATCAAGGACTGCTGCAGCCCCTCCATCTGCTCCTGAAGAGAACTGACCTTTAAGGTGTAGTCTTTGGTTATTTCGGTAATTTCCCCCACAGAGGACTGATCCTTGAGGACCATCTCTGCTGTGAGAGAGGTGATACGATCCTGCAAAGCTTTCCTGTCGATCTCAAAGTCTGACATCAGACTTTGATTTGTCGTAATAATTTTGTCTTTATCTATCAAGGACTGCTGCAGCCCCTCCATCTGCTCCTGAAGAGAACTGACCTTTAAGGTGTAGTCTTTGGTTATTTCGGTAATTTCCCCCACAGAGGACTGATCCTTGAGGACCATCTCTGCTGTGAGAGAGGTGATACGATCCTGCAAAGCTTTTCTGTCGATCTCAAAGTCTGACATCAGACTTTGATTTGTCGTAATAATTTTGTCTTTATCTATCAAGGACTGCTGCAGCCCCTCCATCTGCTCCTGAAGAGAACTGACCTTTAAGGTGTAGTCTTTGGTTATTTCGGTAATTTCCCCCACAGAGGACTGATCCTTGAGGACCATCTCTGCTGTAAGAGAGGTGATACGATCCTGCAAAGCTTTTCTGTCGATCTCAAAGTCTGACATCAGACTTTGATTTGTCGTAATAATTTTGTCTTTATCTATCAAGGACTGCTGCAGCCCCTCCATCTGCTCCTGAAGATAACTGACCTTTAAGGTGTAGTCTTTGGTTATTTCGGTAATTTCCCCCACAGAGGACTGATCGTTGAGGACCATCTCTTCTGTGAGAGAGGTGATACGATCCTGCAAAGCTTTCCTGTCAATCTCAAAGTCTGACATCAGACTTTGATTTGTCGTAATAATTTTGTCTTTATCTATCAAGGACTGCTGCAGCCCCTCCATCTGCTGCTGAAGAGAACTGACCTTTAAGGTGTAGTCTTTGGTTATTTCGGTAATTTCCCCCACAGAGGTCTGATCCTTGAGGACCATCTCTTCTGTGAGAGAGGTGATACGATCCTGCAAAGCTTTCCTGTCAATCTCAAAGTCTGACATCAGACTTTGATTTGTCGTAATAATGTTGTCTTTATCTATCAAGGACTGCTGCAGCCCCTCCATCTGCTCCTGAAGAGAACTGACCTTTAAGGTGTAGTCTTTGGTTATTTCGGTAATTTCCCCCACAGAGGACTGATCGTTGAGGACCATCTCTTCTGTGAGAGAGGTGATACGATCCTGCAAAGCTTTCCTGTCAATCTCAAAGTCTGACATCAGACTTTGATTTGTCGTAATAATTTTGTCTTTATCTATCAAGGACTGCTGCAGCCCCTCCATCTGCTCCTGAAGAGAACTGACCTTTAAGGTGTAGTCTTTGGTTATTTCGGTAATTTCCCCCACAGAGGACTGATCCTTGAGGACCATCTCTTCTGTGAGAGAGGTGATACGATCCTGCAAAGCTTTCCTGTCAATCTCAAAGTCTGACATCAGACTTTGATTTGTCGTAATAATTTTGTCTTTATCTATCAAGGACTGCTGCAGCCCCTCCATCTGCTCCTGAAGAGAACTGACCTTTAAGGTGTAGTCTTTGGTTATTTCGGTAATTTCCCCCACAGAGGACTGATCCTTGAGGACCATCTCTTCTGTGAGAGAGGTGATACGATCCTGCAAAGCTTTTTGTCGATCTCAAAGTCTGACATCAGACTTTGATTTGTCGTAATAATTTTGTCTTTATCTATCAAGGACTGCTGCAGCCCCTCCATCTGCTCCTGAAGAGAACTGACCTTTAAGGTGTAGTCTTTGGTTATTTCGGTAATTTCCCCCACAGAGGACTGATCGTTGAGGACCATCTCTTCTGTGAGAGAGGTGATACGATCCTGCAAAGCTTTCCTGTCAATCTCAAAGTCTGACATCAGACTTTGATTTGTCGTAATAATTTTGTCTTTATCTATCAAGGACTGCTGCAGCCCCTCCATCTGCTCCTGAAGAGAACTGACCTTTAAGGTGTAGTCTTTGGTTATTTCGGTAATTTCCCCCACAGAGGACTGATCCTTGAGGACCATCTCTGCTGTGAGAGAGGTGATACGATCCTGCAAAGCTTTTCTGTCGATCTCAAAGTCTGACATCAGACTTTGATTTGTCGTAATAATTTTGTCTTTATCTATCAAGGACTGCTGCAGCCCCTCCATCTGCTCCTGAAGAGAACTGACCTTTAAGGTGTAGTCTTTGGTTATTTCGGTAATTTCCCCCACAGAGGACTGATCGTTGAGGACCATCTCTTCTGTGAGAGAGGTGATACGATCCTGCAAAGCTTTCCTGTCAATCTCAAAGTCTGACATCAGACTTTGATTTGTCGTAATAATTTTGTCTTTATCTATCAAGGACTGCTGCAGCCCCTCCATCTGCTGCTGAAGAGAACTGACCTTTAAGGTGTAGTCTTTGGTTATTTCGGTAATTTCCCCCACAGAGGTCTGATCCTTGAGGACCATCTCTTCTGTGAGAGAGGTGATACGATCCTGCAAAGCTTTCCTGTCAATCTCAAAGTCTGACATCAGACTTTGATTTGTCGTAATAATTTTGTCTTTATCGATCAAGGACTGCTGCAGCCCCTCCATCTGCTCCTGAAGAGAACTGACCTTTAAGGTGTAGTCTTTGGTTATTTCGGTAATTTCCCCCACAGAGGACTGATCCATGAGGACCATCTCTTCTGTGAGAGAGGTGATACGATCCTGCAAAGCTTTCCTGTCGATCTCAAAGTCTGACATCAGACTTTGATTTGTCGTAATAATTTTGTCTTTATCTATCAAGGACTGCTGCAGCCCCTCCATCTGCTCCTGAAGAGAACTGACCTTTAAGGTGTAGTCTTTGGTTATTTCGGTAATTTCCCCCACAGAGGACTGATCCTTGAGGACCATCTCTTCTGTGAGAGAGGTGATACGATCCTGCAAAGCTTTCTTGTTGATCTCAAAGTCTGACATCAGACTTTGATTTGTCGTAATAATTTTGTCTTTATCTATCAAGGACTGCTGCAGCCCCTCCATCTGCTCCTGAAGAGAACTGACCTTTAAGGTGTAGTCTTTGGTTATTTCGGTAATTTCCCCCACAGAGGACTGATCGTTGAGGACCATCTCTTCTGTGAGAGAGGTGATACGATCCTGCAAAGCTTTCCTGTCAATCTCAAAGTCTGACATCAGACTTTGATTTGTCGTAATAATTTTGTCTTTATCGATCAAGGACTGCTGCAGCCCCTCCATCTGCTCCTGAAGAGAACTGACCTTTAAGGTGTAGTCTTTGGTTATTTCGGTAATTTCCCACACAGAGGACTGATCCTTGAGGACCATCTCTTCTGTGAGAGAGGTGATACGATCCTGCAAAGCTTTCCTGTCGATCTCAAAGTCTGACATCAGACTTTGATTTGTCGTAATAATTTTGTCTTTATCTATCAAGGACTGCTGCAGCCCCTCCATCTGCTCCTGAAGAGAACTGACCTTTAAGGTGTAGTCTTTGGTTATTTCGGTAATTTCCCCCACAGAGGACTGATCCTTGAGGACCATCTCTGCTGTGAGAGAGGTGATACGATCCTGCAAAGCTTTCCTGTCGATCTCAAAGTCTGACATCAGACTTTGATTTGTCGTAATAATTTTGTCTTTATCTATCAAGGACTGCTGCAGCCCCTCCATCTGCTCCTGAAGAGAACTGACCTTTAAGGTGTAGTCTTTGGTTATTTCGGTAATTTCCCCCACAGAGGACTGATCCTTGAGGACCATCTCTTCTGTGAGAGAGGTGATACGATCCTGCAAAGCTTTCCTGTCGATCTCAAAGTCTGACATCAGACTTTGATTTGTCGTAATAATTTTGTCTTTATCTATCAAGGACTGCTGCAGCCCCTCCATCTGCTCCTGAAGAGAACTGACCTTTAAGGTGTAGTCTTTGGTTATTTCGGTAATTTCCCCCACAGAGGACTGATCCTTGAGGACCATCTCTTCTGTGAGAGAGGTGATACGATCCTGCAAAGCTTTCCTGTCAATCTCAAAGTCTGACATCAGACTTTGATTTGTCGTAATAATTTTGTCTTTATCTATCAAGGACTGCTGCAGCCCCTCCATCTGCTCCTGAAGAGAACTGACCTTTAAGGTGTAGTCTTTGGTTATTTCGGTAATTTCCCCCACAGAGGACTGATCCTTGAGGACCATCTCTTCTGTGAGAGAGGTGATACGATCCTGCAAAGCTTTCCTGTCAATCTCAAAGTCTGACATCAGACTTTGATTTGTCGTAATAATTTTGTCTTTATCTATCAAGGACTGCTGCAGCCCCTCCATCTGCTCCTGAAGAGAACTGACCTTTAAGGTGTAGTCTTTGGTTATTTCGGTAATTTCCCCCACAGAGGACTGATCCTTGAGGACCATCTCTGCTGTGAGAGAGGTGATACGATCCTGCAAAGCTTTCCTGTCAATCTCAAAGTCTGACATAAGACTTTGATTTGTCGTAATAATTTTGTCTTTATCTATCAAGGACTGCTGCAGCCCCTCCATCTGCTCCTGAAGAGAACTGACCTTTAAGGTGTAGTCTTTGGTTATTTCGATAATTTCCCCCACAGAGGACTGATCGTTGAGGACCATCTCTTCTGTGAGAGAGGTGATACGATCCTGCAAAGCTTTCCTGTCAATCTCAAAGTCTGACATCAGACTTTGATTTGTCGTAATAATTTTGTCTTTATCTATCAAGGACTGCTGCAGCCCCTCCATCTGCTCCTGAAGAGAACTGACCTTTAAGGTGTAGTCTTTGGTTATTTTGGTAATTTCCCCCACAGAGGACTGATCCTTGAGGACCATCTCTTCTGTGAGAGAGGTGATACGATCCTGCAAAGCTTTCCTGTCGATCTCAAAGTCTGACATCAGACTTTGATTTGTCGTAATAATTTTGTCTTTATCTATCAAGGACTGCTGCAGCCCCTCCATCTGCTCCTGAAGAGAACTGACCTTTAAGGTGTAGTCTTTGGTTATTTCGGTAATTTCCCCCACAGAGGACTGATCCTTAAGGACCATCTCTTCTGTGAGAGAGGTGATACGATCCTGCAAAGCTTTCTTGTTGATCTCAAAGTCTGACATCAGACTTTGATTTGTCGTAATAATTTTGTCTTTATCGATCAAGGACTGCTGCAGCCCCTCCATCTGCTCCTGAAGAGAACTGACCTTTAAGGTGTAGTCTTTGGTTATTTCGGTAATTTCCCCCACAGAGGACTGATCCATGAGGACCATCTCTTCTGTGAGAGAGGTGATACGATCCTGCAAAGCTTTCCTGTCGATCTCAAAGTCTGACATCAGACTTTGATTTGTCGTAATAATTTTGTCTTTATCTATCAAGGACTGCTGCAGCCCCTCCATCTGCTCCTGAAGAGAACTGACCTTTAAGGTGTAGTCTTTGGTTATTTCGATAATTTCCCCCACAGAGGACTGATCGTTGAGGACCATCTCTTCTGTGAGAGAGGTGATACGATCCTGCAAAGCTTTCCTGTCAATCTCAAAGTCTGACATCAGACTTTGATTTGTCGTAATAATTTTGTCTTTATCTATCAAGGACTGCTGCAGCCCCTCCATCTGCTCCTGAAGAGAACTGACCTTTAAGGTGTAGTCTTTGGTTATTTTGGTAATTTCCCCCACAGAGGACTGATCCTTGAGGACCATCTCTTCTGTGAGAGAGGTGATACGATCCTGCAAAGCTTTCCTGTCGATCTCAAAGTCTGACATCAGACTTTGATTTGTCGTAATAATTTTGTCTTTATCTATCAAAGACTGCTGCAGCCCCTCCATCTGCTCCTGAAGAGAACTGACCTTTAAGGTGTAGTCTTTGGTTATTTCGGTAATTTCCCCCACAGAGGACTGATCCTTAAGGACCATCTCTTCCGTGAGAGAGGTGATACGATCCTGCAAAGCTTTCTTGTTGATCTCAAAGTCTGACATCAGACTTTGATTTGCCGTAATAATTTTGTCTTTATCTATCAAGGACTGCTGCAGCCCCTCCATCTGCTCCTGAAGAGAACTGACCTTTAAGGTGTAGTCTTTGGTTATTTCGGTAATTTCCCCCACAGAGGACTGATCGTTGAGGACCATCTCTTCTGTGAGAGAGGTGATACGATCCTGCAAAGCTTTCCTGTCGATCTCAAAGTCTGACATCAGACTTTGATTTGTCGTAATAATTTTGTCTTTATCTATCAAGGACTGCTGCAGCCCCTCCATCTGCTGCTGAAGAGAACTGACCTTTAAGGTGTAGTCTTTGGTTATTTCGGTAATTTCCCCCACAGAGGACTGATCGTTGAGGACCATCTCTTCTGTGAGAGAGGTGATACGATCCTGCAAAGCTTTCCTGTCAATCTCAAAGTCTGACATCAGACTTTGATTTGTCGTAATAATTTTGTCTTTATCTATCAAGGACTGCTGCAGCCCTTCCATCTGCTCCTGAAGAGAACTGACCTTTAAGGTGTAGTCTTTGGTTATTTCGGTAATTTCCCCCACAGAGGTCTGATCCTTGAGGACCATCTCTTCTGTGAGAGAGGTGATACGATCCTGCAAAGCTTTCCTGTCAATCTCAAAGTCTGACATCAGACTTTGATTTGTCGTAATAATTTTGTCTTTATCGATCAAGGACTGCTGCAGCCCCTCCATCTGCTCCTGAAGAGAACTGACCTTTAAGGTGTAGTCTTTGGTTATTTCGGTAATTTCCCCCACAGAGGACTGATCCTTGAGGACCATCTCTGCTGTGAGAGAGGTGATACGATCCTGCAAAGCTTTCCTGTCAATCTTCAAAGTCTGACATCAGACTTTGATTTGTCGTAATAATTTTGTCTTTATCGATCAAGGACTGCTGCAGCCCCTCCATCTGCTCCTGAAGAGAACTGACCTTTAAGGTGTAGTCTTTGGTTATTTCGGTAATTTCCCCCACAGAGGACTGATCGTTGAGGACCATCTCTTCTGTGAGAGAGGTGATACGATCCTGCAAAGCTTTCCTGTCAATCTCAAAGTCTGACATCAGACTTTGATTTGTCGTAATAATTTTGTCTTTATCTATCAAGGACTGCTGCAGCCCCTCCATCTGCTCCTGAAGAGAACTGACCTTTAAGGTGTAGTCTTTGGTTATTTCGGTAATTTCCCCCACAGAGGACTGAGCCATGAGGACCATCTCTTCTGTGAGAGAGGTGATACGATCCTGCAAAGCTTTCCTGTCAATCTCAAAGTCTGACATCAGACTTTGATTTGTCGTAATAATTTTGTCTTTATCTATCAAGGACTGCTGCAGCCCATCCATCTGCTGCTGAAGAGAACTGACCTTTAAGGTGTAGTCTTTGGTTATTTCGGTAATTTCCCCCACAGAGGACTGATCCTTGAGGACCATCTCTGCTGTGAGAGAGGTGATACGATCCTGCAAAGCTTTCCTGTCAATCTCAAAGTCTGACATCAGACTTTGATTTGCCGTAATAATTTTGTCTTTATCTATCAAGGACTGCTGCAGCCCCTCCATCTGCTCCTGAAGAGAACTGACCTTTAAGGTGTAGTCTTTGGTTATTTCGGTAATTTCCCCCACAGAGGACTGATCCTTGAGGACCATCTCTTCTGTGAGAGAGGTGATACGATCCTGCAAAGCTTTCCTGTCAATCTCAAAGTCTGACATGAGACTTTGATTTGTCGTAATAATTTTGTCTTTATCTATCAAGGACTGCTGCAGCCCCTCCATCTGCCTCCTGAAGTCTTCTGACCTTTAGTGTACAATTATTTGATATTCTGGCCTTTTCCTTCATGTGCACCTGATCCTTGTGGACCCTCTCTTCATTAAGAATGGCGCAATGGTCAATCAAAGTGGTCCTGTCCTTCTCTAGTTGTAACATTCTACTTTGATTTTCTGCAATCATTACATCCCTTTCTCTTAAGGACTGCTGCAGCCAATCCATCTGCTTCTCAAGAGAAAGAAAGGTGTTACAGCGCTTAGCAGCACAGGCCTGACTCTTTCCCCTTTGCTTTCTCTCCTGCTGCTGAGAAGTCGTCTGCTCCTCTCTGGTGATGTGGGTCCTCGCACATTCCTCTCTCAATTTTCTAATCTGGTACTCGAGCACATTGATCCTCGCAATATAACTATCAATCTTGTGTTGTACACATGTGTCTTTGCTGCAGATGCTTTCACTAAAGGTAACATTGAGAGTGGAATGATGATGAAGCTCGGACGATCCAGCGGTGTGTTTGGGGACGACCATCTGAGAACACTTGTAGCTCTCATTCACATATTTCAGAGCTTGGTCCAGAGGACAGCGGCCGTCATCGGACGAGTCATTACTGCTATCACTATCCATGACTACTGATGTTAAATCAACGGAGATATGTGCCTACTGCTGTCTGTGCCCCACTTTGAAGCAGATAAGTCTCTGTCCAAGACGGACAACCAAAGGACTCTCTCTGCAGGGCCAGACCTATATGTGTTCAAGACATAGAGGTTGCCTAGCAACGAGCTAGTCATTTCATTCCGGAATTCCAATCACATCACAGATTGTTGCCATGGTAACCAAGCAAATGTTGTGAGCAGTGTTGGTCCAACTCATCCGGAAAAGTAATCAGATTACTTTAGTAATCAGATTACTTTTCAATTCATTTTATTTTTGCGATTGTTTATATTAATATGGAGTTGTATAATAATACATTTTCACAGCTTTAAAACAGTCATAATAACTGCTATGAAGATCCTGGGTTCAAATCCTGGTCAGAACAGGATCTTTCTGAGTGGAGTTTACATGTTCTCCCCATGCCTGCGTTGGTTTCCTCCGGGTGCTCCGGTTTCCCTTACCACAAAAAAATAACTTTCTCTCTTCGTGGGTATATGTGAAATGGAGATGTCAACCTCGGCTCACCATCAGAGTCTCCATCTATGCCAGCTTCTTCAGCAGGATGATCGATGAGCTGCTCCTGGGGTGCCTCGCGCTCCGCTGCCACCGGATCACCTTCAGTTGAGCTGTTCTGGTCATCTGAGTGATGAGGGTCCTCAGTCTTGGGTACCTGTGGGCATTGCTCCAGCTCAGGCTCTGGAATCAGCTCCTGCGCTCTGCTGTCCTCACGGCTCTGCAGACGGGGAGATCTCCACACCAGGGCTCCTTCTTCATCACTGTCTGAATCTGCATTGTCTTGGAATGTCTCTTGTCTTATATTTGTTTGCGTCTTCTTCTTTCGACTACTCAGCTGTTTGTTGTCAGGTTTTTCTATAGGTAAACTGTCACATGGGAGGAGCAAGTTTCTGTTCACTGTGCGACTTTTACCTCCTTGTTCTGGTTTTATCTCATGAACAGGCATATCAGGGTGTTTCTGGGCGACTATCACATACACCATATCTTTCCAGTGAGCGGAGTTTGCCGGGACCCCCTTTTTCTATAAAATTGCGGAGGAGAACCCTGTTACCTGGAAACAGCTGCACACCATGAATCTTTTTGTCATAATAGTGTTTGCCTCTTGAAGCTTCTTTCTGTGCTGCTTTAGATGCAATCTGATAGGCTTCGCTCATTTGTGCCTGCCATTTTTGCACATACTCTTCATTTTTAGCTGATTTGTTCGTCTTTGCTTGGAAGGTTGAATAGAATGTCTATTGGTAGTCTGGGGCTGCGGCCAAAAACCTTTGCCAGTGATTCTTTCCAGTATGCTTTTTCACCATCAGTCAGAGTCCTGAGCATGGAGAGCAGGGTTCTGTTGAAACGTTCCACCTGCCCATTCCCCTGCGGGTGGTACGGTGTGGTGTGAGAGCTGCGTAGACCACAGACTTGTTGGAGCTGGGCAAACAGTTGATGTTCAAATTCTCTGCCTATGTCATGGTGGATTCTGACAGGAAAACCAAACTTTAAAGCAAAGTCATTAAACAATTTTTCTGCAACTGTTTTAGCTGATTTGTTCTTTGTGGCATAAACTTGTGCAAAACGTGTAAAATGATCCATTACCACCAGGATGTATTCATATCCATGCTTACATGTCTCTAAATGCTGACAGTTTCTTGACACCAGTTTGTTCCATTGCCTGAGGAGGATTTTCACATCGGGTGTCTCATTTTTAAATGCTTGGCCTCGGGGTAAGTACTCACAGATCTTGTAGTGTATAACTGGGCCAATGACGGAGTCTTTTTCTTGACTGGTCCTTATATCTGTGGGTGTGAAGGACTTGTCTGGAAGAGGTGGTGTGTCTTGGACCATGCCAATGATGATTTCACTGAAGGTGCAGCTCTCAGGCCCTGTGATCTTTTTCTGCAAACAAACACTGTCAGCTGCTGCCTTTACAACATCTCACAACGTCTCACTTCGGCTGTGCATTGTGACATGTACTGCTCTATAACAAGGGGTTTTCTGGACAGGCCATCTGCATCAGCGTTTCTCTTGCCAGGTCTGTATTTTATTGTGAAGTTGATGTCTGCCAATTCCCCTACCCAGCGGTGACCAGTGGCATTTAGCTTAGCTGTTGTGAGGATGTATGTTAAGGGGTTGTTGTCCGTGTAAACAGCAAAATGAGGGGCATAAAAGAGATAGTCACGGAAACGTTCACATATTGCCCACTTTAAAGCTAGAAATTCAAGCTTTCCAGAATGCATGTGACAATTCTTTTCTGGGGGGGTAAGTGTGCGGGAACCGTAGGCTATTACTCTCAGTTTGCCTGTTTGGTGTTGGTACAAGACGGCTCCTAAACCGTCCTGGGATGCATCACAGTGGAGTATAAAGGGCTGTGCAAAATCTGGGTACCCTAAGATGGGTGGCTCTTAAAACAGTCTGTGAGCTTGTTTAAAGTCTCTTGGTGGTTTTCAGTCCATGTTATGAGTGTGCCAGGGGGTGGTCGGCCTTTATGTTTTGCACTAACCTTTTTGTTTTTTGTCTTGGTTACAGGCAGTGGTCTTTGATCTGGAGACAGGGTGAGGAGCTGATACAGTGGTTTAGCTATTTTGGAGAAGTTTGGGATGTACAAACGGTAATAGGACAGGAATCCCAAAAGTCTGCTCAGCTCACCTACTCTAGTTGGTGGTTTGTCTTTGAGTGCCATGACTGGGGCAATTTCAGCTGGATCCATCGTGTAACCCTGCTCTGACACCGTACGACCCAGGAATCGGACCTGTCTCGTAAACACATCACACTTATGAGGAGTAAGCTTTACACCATGTGTTTGGCACCACTGTAGCACATCACGAAAATGCTGCACATGAGTCTGGAATGATGTAGAGTGCACAACATTGTCATCTAAATGTGGCTGACAGATAATATCACGCAGTCCTTTCAGACAGTCCTCGATGCTCCATTGAAACTCTGCTGGTTCTGAACTCAGGCCAAACGATATACGGTTCCACTGATACAGGCCCCATGGAGTTATAAAGGCTGTCAGGGGCCGGCTCTCTGAATCTAAAAAGCCCTGATGATAGGCTTTGGCCTGGTCAAGCACTGAGAACCAGGAGCTGCCATGCAAAGAGTCTATCATGTCCTGAATCCTTGGAATGGGATGCCTGTCGGGTACAGATTTCCTGTTCAGTTCTCTGTAGTCACAACACAGTCTCAGTTCACCTGTCTTTTTCCTGACACAGACGATGGGGGATGAATATGATGACCTTGACTCTGAAATCCACCCTCGGTTTAGCAGATCTTGGAGATAGTCCTTTACTTCTTGATGCAGGGGCTTTGGAACTGAAACATAAGTCTTTTTCACAGTGGTAGTGTCGTGGAGGGTGATGTGCATGCTTAAAGAAGGAGTACATCGAACATCTTGGTCATTGTATGCAAAATCATGATATTCCTTTCTCAGTAGCTGCCTTACTTCATTCTGCTGGATTGGACAAAGACAACAAGCTTAACTTGGGGATCCCACTGATCTGGTTTGGGGTGGGATTGGGCCTTATTGGTGATCTCATTAATGTGAGCGCGTGTACCAGTGTCGCTCTCGGGCCCCTCCATCTTCTGCTTCCATCTTTTGATTATTAATTTGATAACTGCTTTTATTTCTTTTAAGTGACCCGAAATGGTGCGAGCTGGCACGGTAAGATCTTGTTTATTGGCATTAGCAATGGCGATGGGAATGTATACTGACCTTCCTTCTGTGACACTAACCAGTCCTTCTTGTATGTCCAGGCCTTCTGATAACTGGGGCAGTTCACCTGGAATGAAGAGAAGACTCTGGCCTGCATACTGGGCTGCTACATGTGCTCGGACATACGTGGTGCTTATTTGAGCTGCAGGCAGGCATATTTCTTTCTTGCCTGTGTGAACTGTCCCGACACTGTTATTGTCACTGGTTGGCTGCAGCAATTTAACCATTGACCTGGCTGTCTTGACTGAAACAGAGAATGTTTGACTGATTTTATGTATACCTTTTGCCTTTAAATGTCCTTTTCCCCACTTGCCAACTACTTCTTCTATTACATTGAAGCCGATAATAGGCTGTTCTGCAACAGTGGAATCACAAGCAACCAATATGGGAACATATAGGGTCTTGGTGGGGTGAGAATCACAGTCCAATATAAATTCTGCTTCAACCCAGCCTATGTATGGTATTTCACTCCCATTAGCAGCTACTGCTACAAGTGGTTCTGATAAGAGTTCAGATAGAGGTCTAAGGGTGCTATGAGGGAGGTATTTCTTTCTCCATTCCTCATTTATTAAACTAGCTTGAGCCCCTGTGTCCCATAAAGCTTCCACTGGCACATTGTTGAGATGGCACTGGACTACACATCTTCGTCCGATGAGGTTGATGAGCTGTGTTTGTCGTTGTGAGGGTATGTAACTGTCGGACTTTGGTGAACTTTCAGGGCAGGACCGCATGGAGTTGATTTGGGACCTGATAGGTGGCTGGGCTACTGTTGATCCCTCCTCAGCAGCCCCCCTTCCGTTTCTCTGCAGTGGTCTACCTTGTCTGCAACCACGGGAAAGATGGCCTTCTTGTCCGCACCGGAAACAATGTTGGCATGTATCACCAGCCCCAGCTTCTCTGCACACTTGACATCCTTTAGCTCAAACAGGTGTGCGCTTGGGTGTGGTCGCTGCAGATTCAGTGTATAGTCTCTGTATTTCCAGTACCTCTGCTCTGAGTCCTTCAATTAGCTCAACAGTCTCTGGGTCTGGCCCTCTGCCTTGTGGCTCTTGATTTGTATTACTTTTATCCCCAACTTTAATCTTTTTTTCCGCTTGTGTGCTATTGCCGCTGTCTTGTGGTGCATGGTTGTTGCTGGGTTGCACCTCTGCTTGTATCTCATAGATCCTGGGTGTTTTTACTGCGGTGTGTCTTTTAAACTAATAATAATAATAATAATAATATCTTTAATTTGTAATGCACTTTACATACAAATCTCAAAGTGCCACAGCACAACAACAATAAAAGCATACATCATTAAAGTTAAAACAGTGTTAAAACAATGTTAAGAAGGAAACAGAAAAGTTTTAAGTCCTCTTTTGAAGTTCTCCAATGACTGTGGGGCCCTCAGGTGTGGTGGTAGGGCGTTCCACAGTTTGGGAGCAGCCGCCTGGAAAGCCCTGTCACCCATTGTCCGGAGTTTAGTTCTGGGGATGGAGAGGAGGTTGGTGTCTGTGGACCGGAGTGCTCTGGTTATGGGCGGAGGAGTGGGAAGTTCTGTGAGATAGTCCGGGGCATGTCCGTGGATGCATTGGTAGGTGAGGAGGCAGATTTTGTATTGGATGCGTTGGATGATTGGAAGCCAGTGAAGATCGCGGAGGACTGGGATGATGTGCTGGTGCTTTGGCGTCCTCGTCAGGATCCTGGCAGCGGTATTTTGGATATGCTGAAGCTTTTGAAGGCTTTTTGCCGGGATCCCGACGAGGAGGGCGTTGCAGTAATCCAGCCTGGAAGAGACAAAGACATGAACTAAAGTTTCAGCGTCAGAGGGGGAGAGAGTGGAGCGGAGTTTGGAGATGTTTTTGAGATGAAAAAAGGAGATTCTACAGAGATTTTGGATATGGTGTTCAAATGACAAGATGGGGTCAAAAATGACTCCCAGGTTGCGGACAGTGGGGGAGAGGGGCAGGGTGAGACCGGAGAATGCAATACCAGAGATTGGGGGGATTTGAGTTGGTGGGGGGTTCCGATAAGAATAGCCTCAGTTTTGGAATGGTTTAGTTGTAAGAAGTTTTCTGCCATCCATACCTTTGTCTCCTCCAGGCAGGCTGCCAGAGCTGAGTGTGGGGCTGATGTGGAGACAGAGTTAGTGCGCAGGTAGAGCTGAGTATCATCGGCATAGCAATGGAAGGAGATACCATGCTTGCCGATGATGTGGCCGAGGAGGAGCATGTAGATGTTAAATAGGGTAGGGCCAAGGACCGTGTTGTAAATGAGCTGTATTCTGTTCTATTCACATCCTACAGGAATGCTGACCAGGACACAAAGAAGCAGGCTTGCTTTTTATGTTAAGAGTCTAGGATCATAGGTCAGATGGACATATATGGTACAGGTAAATGTTAGTATTTAACCCAGTTTAGTTTTCTATTCTGGGTCTTCTGGCGTTGAGCCTGAATCAGAGAGGACACCCAGGCAGAAGAGCTCTTTGCCTGAATTGAACTGAACGTATTCTGATTATGTCATTAAACTCCTTTTAATCATAACTCAGAGTTCATTCCTTCTCCATCACTATCCATGTGTGCGGGAAACCCTGTCTTCAAAGATCAGGAGACACTACAGAATTTGGCGCCACGAACTGCGGCGGATGCGAGACACGTTGCAGCACAATCGAGAAAAAGACCAGCTGACTGAAAGGGTGAGATTTTCACAACAATTTTTCTTAATTGTACTGTTCTGTTGTTTTGCTCCGGAGTCATGGATTAGTGTTGGAAAGGACTAAAATGTAAAAATAAATTTAAAATTCAGTGGGATAGTGTTAATTTGCAGTGACTGCTACAGTGAAGTTTGTCTTTTAAGAGTTCAGCTGAGAAAAATAGAGACAAGAGACGTAAAGGAATATGTCTCTTTAAGAAAAGTGTTTGTGTCAGTAGTTGTGTTGTATCTTAAAGTGCAGAAGGACGAAAAGTAAGTGAAGTAAGACGAAGGAAGTGTAGAAAGACGTAGGACAGTGGTAAGAAAGTGTAGAAAGGATATGGACAGTGAACATAGAAGTGTAGAAAGACCTAAGAATGTGAGGTACAGAGATAAAGAGACACAGAGAGACACAGAGATAAAGAGAAAGAGTTTTAAGAGACACATGGAGTGTTTTAAAGGGAGTCGTTGGACTGCCCTTGAGTATATTGAACATCATTTGCCATAAGTTAAAAGGTCAGGCGGGCCTATCCTGGTATGGCCATTTGTGGAAGTAAGCTGTAAGTCCGAGGACGAATTAATAATGGTTTTGATTGGGTTCAAATTTGGAAATGAGCTGATGGATTTTATGAGACTTTTAAGTGGAAATTCAGCTAAAGAGAAGCCTAGTTTATTTTTGGTGCGCGCGTGTGTGTGTGTGTGTGTGAACGTGTGTCTGCGTGTGCGTGCGTGTGTGTGAGTGTGCGCGTGTGCGTGTGTGTGTGTGTGCGTACGCATTTGGTTTTTGTCTATTCTGAGGTGTAAGTGGGTTCCCCTCTTCCCCCCCCCTCCCTTGTTCCCAATTCTGTCCCTTCACGTCTCCTCAACTCTAGTTGAGTGGACTAATTAGTTGTGATAGTTTAACTACCTTTGTTAATGCTTGCTACATTAACAAAAATAATTAAAAAGGGGTGGAACCAGTGATAAACATTTCACTGGTGAAAACATTTGGTACTGAAATTAGAGAATCATAGATAGATTTTAATTTACTTAAACTGTTTAAATTCTTGTGATTGGACAACTTTAAAGTTACAACATTTGATACGAGTTAAAAAGGATTAGGCTGAAACTGAACTAGATTGATGATAAATAAGACTCAAAGTTAGCTCAGATTTTTGGGTTTGTGGATTTTTGATTTTGTCTGCTTATGATCACAAAGCTGGTATTTTGTGCACACAAGTAGACTTTTTTGTTTATTTTTGGGGTTTATATGAAGTTTTTGTTTGTTTTGTGAGAGTGAGACTTTAGTCATTTTTGTGTGTGTTAAGTCTATTTTTCTTTTCATTTGTTCCCCTTCAGTGGAGTGAAGGCTCACAAGGGGTGGAGTTATGTAAAAGAAAGAAAAAATGTTTAAGTGTTTGTCATAAGGCATTTTTTTATGCTTAATTTATAATAAATATAATAAGGAGTGAGGACAACAATATAATAGCTCTATATGTTAAATATCTCAGCATAAAAGTCACATGGATATCAATGTACAGAATGTTTTAGACATGATGAGTTTGATAGAGTCAGATACACACTAATGTTTCACTTTTGATTTGATGTTAATGATGAACTCAAACTGAAGTTTTGTTTTTCTCTCTTTTGTGCTGAACAAGAGCAAAGGTGTTTGACCAGAGCTGGGTCCAGTGGAGAAAAGAGACGACCTTCATCTTTCAAGAGATCCAATGAAAGCTGCTCTTCATCAGGTGCAGTTCATTCTATCCACAGATGTTTCCCATGATGCACTTGTTTGTTTAAGAGGAGATGACACACAATATGTCAATCAGTTATAAATGACACAGGATTTTGGCAACTGACTGAGCTGAGAGATTTATCTTTGGACTAAAAATGATCAAACATTTATGAATTTACTAAAATATGTTACACTCATATTTTGGTCTGGTTTAGAGTTAAATAACTGAATAAGGTAATAGATTACCACTAAGAAATTAGGATTACAATAATCATTGAGTAAAATAGCATTAGTCAGTAAAATAAAAGGGAGAGAAATTAATAATAGTTTATTGACTTACAATTGGGTTGAAGCTAATTGAGTAAAAATAGGATGGTGTTGCTTAATCTTTGATTACAATAATTTAATTAGGAGTTAATTTAACTCGATTAGGAACAATCAAAATCAGATTTTTGTATTTTTTAATTCATTGCGCGTTTTTTTAGTACTTTGAAAAATGAACGCTGACAGTTCTAAATCTAGTTTGAATAAAACTATTACACCAATAGAAGTAGTACAGAGCAATAATCCATTTGTGGACAACATCAGTAAGATATCGGTTAAATGGTATCGTCGGTGGTCAGACATGGACTGTCGCTGGTCAGACATGGACTGTCGCTGGTCAGACATGGACTGTCGCTGGTCAGACATGGACTGTCGCTGGTCAGACATGGACTGTCGCTGGTCAGACATGGACTGTCGCTGGTCAGACATGGACTGTTGCTGGTCAGACATGGACTGCCGCTGGTCAGACATGGACTGTCGCTGGTCAGACATGGACTGTCGCTGGTCAGACATGGACTGTCGCTGGTCAGACATGGACTGTTGCTGGTCAGACATGGACTGCCGCTGGTCAGACATGGACTGTCGCTGGTCAGACATGGACTGTCGCTGGTCAGACATGGACTGTCGCTGGTCAGACATGGACTGTTGCTGGTCAGACATGGACTGCCGCTGGTCAGACATGGACTGTCGCTGGTCAGACATGGACTGTTGCTGGTCAGACATGGACTGCCGCTGGTCAGACATGGACTGTCGCTGGTCAGACATCGACTGTTGCTGGTCAGACATCGACTGTCGGTGGCCGATCGAAGGGACGTTTTCGATCGAAGTCATCAAAACTCTCAAAGTTCTAATCTCTACATACAACGCAGAAGAAAACAAAAGCCGTAGAGGTCAAAAGAGGAAAGAGAAACGTCGGATTGAACTTGGGACACTTGAGTTGTTTGAATTTGAGGCAAAGAAACTTTTAGAAGATTTAAACAGAGGAAATGAAGACATCAAAAAAGCTGGGAAAGTAACGAGAAGCAGTGATGGACATTTCTCACAGCTACATGAACCACAGACTCAGAACACTCTGAAAGATCCATATTCACAGCTGACTGCAATTAAGGTACATATCACCTCAAAGTAGTACCAATGGTGGAGAAGTACCCAAGCTCTAAAGATCCCAAGGAGAAGCTGACCTTGAGAGGCTTAGGTCAAAGACTGAAAAACAAAAAACAAGAGTGATAAAGAAGAGGCCAAGAGCAGCTATAGCGTCACAATCAAACAGAATCTGGGAAAGGCTGAAAGAAAAGAAAACATAGTATCACAGGAGACAAGGAACAATGATTCTGGTACAGACAGTGAAACATCAGAAGAAGAAGATCCATTTCGAGAACACACAGAAACACCAATGTCTTTTCACGTACGCTCCAGAAAAATCAAACCAAGCAGCAAAATGTGTCCTGTTGTGGTCTGTGGAGGAGACCTGGAGTACAGACCATGGAAGAACACAGATTTTTCTGATGTCATGGAGAAGCTGCCCACTATCCAAGATGGGGCACATCCTTGGATTTCGAAACTAGAGGAGATTTCTGTGGGGACAATTCTTGCAATGGGTGATATCAAGAGACTGTTTGCGACACTCCTGGGTGTTGTGGCCATGGAGGAAATCTTACAAAGAGCTGAGCTACATCACTATATGAAGACATCAGTAAATGATGCAGATCTTTTTGCCTGTAACAGAGGTAGAGTGTGGAAAGCTTTGAAGGAGATGTTTCCTACACACATACATCCTGATAATGTCCTGATTGAACCATTGGGACCAGAAGATAATGCAAGAGTATATGTGTCCAGAGCGTATCAGACGTGGAGAAACATTACTGGAGAAGACCCGGAAGTGAACCACTGGGAACAATCGAGCCTGAGAGCTAAGATACAGGACTGCCTCTGCCAGTGAGAATCAAACTGGATGAAGTTATTGGTCTTGGGAGTATGAGAAAAAGCCTCTATACTGACAATGTTGCACATCAAGTGGACCTCCAGAGGAAGAAAGAAGAACGTCAAAGAAAACAAGATCAAGACACAGTAAGAGAACTGAATAAGATTAAATTTGCAAACATCTGTATAGGAAGTCAGGCTGTTGTAAAATCACACATCAGCATGGATTAGAGACTCTAATAACATAATGACATTACAACTGTTTCTATTTTTATAGCAAAGATTAAAGATGCTAACAGTACAGAACATCATAGAGAAGCAGCTTTACCTGAACACAGGTGAATGTTTTACTGTACGCCTCCATTTTCAGAGTGAGTGGATGTGATACAGGTGCGTTTGGAATGATCTTGAGAAGAAGAAGCACATTCATTCACTACAGCTGCTATAGCCACAGCTGCTACAGCCACAGCTGCTACAGCTACAGTGACTGTGACGACAACAGGACAACTGCTGTTGAAAATTACTTGTTTGATTTGGGACTTTAGACTTTTGACTATTAGACTATGAGTTGACTATTTATGTCATTTATAGTGTTTATTTCAAATGATTAGATTACACATATGGTATGGAGTTACATTTTTGAATGACAATATTGAAAGTATAACAGACATACTTTGGGGTTTTTACCAATGAGACTTTAAAGGGATTTAGCATTTTTCAAATACTCAGAGAAGAGTAATCAGTTAACACAGAACATAAACATTAAATTAGATAAAAGATTAAGATTAAAATATGACTGATAGCGGATTCATATTTATGTTATTTGCCAATTGTAGCAAAATGACACTAATATGATACGATGACTATTATTATTGATGCTTTGGTTATTATTACAGAAGGATAATATGAACACTGATGATTAGAAAGGGTGACTGGACTTTGAACTAATTGGTAAATACTTGACTTAGTTAACTGCATTTGACTGGGACACATGGACTGAAATATTCATGATTAAACTTGTGGTTGTTTAATCAAAAGGGGGAATACACCCTGTTATTAAAACACTCTTTTCTTTTTCTTTGATGTTCATATGATGTTGATTTGAGGATTGCCAGATACTGGTTGGGTTTTTTTTCTATTCTTTCAGGACATAATGATGATGGTGATTGATGGACATTGGACAGTTGGACAATGGACATAGAGAAAAGCGGGGTCTTAACAGCTCTGATGCAGGACTGGATTCATCAGAAGAAAGTATTGTGAGGACTGAGATCAACAGAAGATGGAAGAAGATTTGTCTAAATATATAGTGTGATCCTATATTATTTAGTGTTTGAGTTTTTCTGATACAGTAGATGTGTAGGTATGTTGCAGTTGATGATTCAGTGTTGTGGATTTAAGGAAAATATAAAGAACTAAGTTTGATTAGGAGACTCAATAACTGGAGTAACTGTAATTGGAACACAGTTACTTACTAATTGGATATTATACTAGTTGGTCAGTATTGAAGTCAGTACTGAAGACTTTTGATTAAATCAAATAAAATCCCCTATACCGGTCATCTTTAGTTTTTGTGAGCTTCAGATCTGTGAGTGCAATGTTTGTAGTCGTCAACAGAACACATGAAGACAAATGATCTTTATTTGAGGCTGTGAGAGAATTTTTATCCAACAAGCTAATATGAATTTGAAATAACAGATGGTGTTGGTTGTTTTTGCTCTCATGCTCACAGACAGAAGACAGTGTAGTGCATTAAATGATCACATATGAATCTGAAAAAGGGGGATGTTGTAAATGAGCTGTATTCTGTTCTATTCACATCCAACAGGAATGCTGACCAGGACACAAAGAAGCAGGCTTGCTTTTTATTTTAAGAGTCTAGGATCATAGGTCAGATGGACATATATGGTAAAGGTAAATGTTAGTAACCAGTGGCGGCTGGTGGAATTTTCTACTGGGGGGGCTATGAATATGATGACTAGATATATACCAGCAGTAAGTAAGTTTACACTGACTGTTGTGACTGAAGCCTCACACGAGAATCAACAAGGTCACATGATGCTTTCTGATCCCTACCCTGTAGCTTTCATCCAGCTGGGATGAAATATTTATCTTCCCAAACATAGCTAATTTGAGGGCATTTTGCATGTGGATACCAGTCTGCTCATGCTTCTTTGCCTTTTCTAAAAAGTGCTTCAGATCAGTCATACCTGTCTTGATCCATGTTGGGTCAGATCCTGATGTTTGAAACAAGAGGCATGGAAAGCAAAATAAAGCATTAGCCTCGCTACATGCTGCTAGCCAAGATTTGGCGCTGAACCAGGTCCTGGAAAAAGTACGAGTGTACCGTCCCCCCCTGTCGCTGGACTGCTGACTAAATTAGACTAATGGTAATATTTGGCTGATCAGGTCCAAGCTCTTTAACCTCAACCTTCTCCTGGTATGATCTTCTCTCAAACGGTATTGTTTTGAGTGATCTAACTGAATTATTCTTTTTCTCGTTCTCCATTTTGCGTCTCTTTACGTTCGTCTCAAACTCCCACAGCTTGACCTGTCAATCACTGTAAACGGACGTCACAGACAGTGACAGTACAGGTCGCGGGCGATCCCGCCCCCTCAGGGCGCACTTCTCCTGCGCCCCCAAATCGTCTTATCTCTTGCATTGAAGAGGAGCTACTGCGCATGTACAACTTTTAACGAGAGTCCATAGACGGCTCAGGGCGCAATCTTTTGCGCCCTGAGGCGGAAATACGTCCTCAGTCCGACACAGACAACGCTGATGAGCTTAATCAATCCAACTCAGCATAAACTATAAAGTATTTCTTCCACATCTGAAATAAAACACACATAAATTTCGAAATATTTTAATGTTATTATTTTTTTTAACGTTTTATTCAAGGTAACATGGCAAGTTGTGAGTGGTGGGGCGGCGCCCTAGCGCCCTCTATTGGCCGGCCGCCACTGTTAGTAACCCAGTTTAGTTTTCTATTCTGGGTCTTCTGGCGTTGAGCCTGAATCAGAGAGGAGACCCAGGCAGAAGAGCTCTTTGCCTGAATTGAACTGAACGTATTCTGATTATGTCATTAAACTCCTTTTAATCATAACTCAGAGTTCATTCCTTCTCCATCACTATCCATGTGTGCGGGAAACCCTGTCTTCAAAGATCAGGAGACACTACAACCGACCCTTGAGGGACCCCGCATGTGACAATGCGGGGCCGTACTCAACTCTACCTGCCAGGAATGACTTGAACCAGGAGAGAGTTGTTGCGGACAGACCAATGTTGTGTTGTAGGCGGTGGAGCAGGATGTTGTGATCAACCGTATCAAAAACAGCTGTTAAATCAAGAAGGATGAGAAGTGAGTGGGGGCCCTGGTCAGAGTTCATCAAGAGGTCATTGGTGACCCTGACCAGGGCTGTCTCTGTACTGTGCGCAGAACGAAATCCGGATTGAAATTTTTCATAAAGCGAGTTTGCACGGAGGTGATTGTGGAGCTGGCCAGCTACAGTCCTCTCCAAAACCTTCGAGAGGAATGGAAGGTTGGAGATGGGCCTGTAGCTGGCCAGGTCATCGTGATTGAGGTTGTGTTTTTTAAGATGTGGTCTGATGAGTGCGGTTTTGAGTGCAGAGGGGACAGTGCCAGTGCGAAGGGAACAGTTTATAATTGTGGTAATGAGCGGGCTAAGTTCTGGGATGTTAGATTTTAACAGGATGGTGGGAAGTGGATCAGTGGGACATGTGCTTGGCTTCATTTTTCGAATAATTGCTTCGACCTCCTGCGGAGTCACCTCCTCAAAGGCTGCCAGGGTGTTTTCAGGGGCAGAGGAAACCGAGGGCAGCCGAATAGTTTGCGCCAGGGGTCCACGGATGGTGTCAACTTTGAGAGCAAAAAAGTCACTGAATTTATTGCATTGTGCTTCTGTTTCACAGATGGCAGCGGATGTTTTGGGACTTAGGAGCTGTTTTACGGTTGCAAAGAGCTGTTGAGAATTTCCTGGATTTTTATTGATTATTCTAGAGTGGTAGGTTGATTTGGCTTCACATAACAAGGTAGAGTAATGTTTTTGATGGTCCCGATATGCAATTTTGTGCACAGTAAGCCTTGATTTAACGTACCGCCTTTCAAGACAGCGTCCAGTTGCTTTCACTTTTCTCAGTTCCGGTGTAAACCACGGCGCCAAGCGGGAGTAAGTGACAGATCTTATTTTGACTGGGGCGTGCCTATTCAAAATACTGTGCAGATTTGTGTTGTAATAGTCCAGGCCCTCTTCGGCAGAGGGGAAGTCAGCAGAAAGTGTTTTAAGATCTGTAGACAAAGCAGTATGATCAATTTTATTTAAACTCCTGTAGTGTCTGCTATTATAAATTCTACATATACAGCATGTATCTTTAAAATGTGTTGGGAACATCTGGGCCAAAATGGTAGAAGCAGCTGACCAGTCATGATGCAGACGTGTGAGCAGCACTAATGTTAGGACAATGCATATGGCTGTCCTTAAATGTATGGGTTGCTTTTTCTGCATCTTGTGACTGTGTCTTATGACTTCTTCTCCAATCTATAAGATGCTAGTCCGCGGTGTGTTCTTTGTCAGTCATGCCATCTCGGAGCTGACCCGGGCTGAAAGCTAAGCCTGAATTGGATTTGATGTATTCTGATTATGCCATTAAACTCTTTCTTTAATACATAACTCAGAGTGCATTCCTTCTCCAACACTATACTGGTTTGTGCGGGAAACCCCATCTTCTGCTGATGAGAAGATACAACATTTTGGCGTCACGTAACAGGATTTTTTTTTCCAATTTTTAGTATGTTCAATGACGCAACATTTTGGCGTCACGTCACAGTGATTTTTTCAATTCTTAGCATGTTCAATGACGCAACATTTTGGCGTCACGACGGCAGTTTTGGGCTGTCAGAACAGTTTTTAAAGACGACACATTTTTAGGTGGCTTTGGGCCACATTTTGGCGACTCGACCTGAGACGGAAGCAGAGCAGCGTACTGCAGACTGGAGAAAAGAGAGGCCGACTTTCTAAAAGGGTGAGATTTCACTTAAATCTTTTCTTCTTTGTGCTGTATTGTTGGTTTGCTCCGGAATCACAGTATAGTGTTGGAAGGGTTTAAATTTCTAAATTTGTTTTAGTTTATTGTTCACGAAGGTAACGCTTTTGAGAATAATAAACTCAGTTTATTTTTACGTTAGAAGAGAGACACAGAGAGACACAGAGACACAGAGACACAGAGAGACACAGAGAGACACAGAGACACAGAGAGACACAGAGACACTGGAACAGGGACACAGAGACACAGAGAAATAGAGACAGAGATAAAGATATAGATAAAAAGTAGAAACAGAGACAGTGAGACGTATAGAGTCATAGAGCAGGCGCGTAGAAACAGAAGTGAGAGAGACGTATGGAGTCATAGAGCAGGCGCGTAGAAACAGAAGTGAGAGAGACGTAGAGTCAGAGATAGAGACACACAGAGAGTGTGTTTATGAGAGAAGAAGTTCAGGGTTTTTCAGTTTAGTTTTTAGTTTTTTTAGTTTAAACCTTGCCAGAAGTTTGATGAACATTGTCAAATGAGGTCCAGTGTGTCTATAGTGTGTCTAAAATGGTGTCTCTAAAAGCCTTGGCAGTAGTTTTATGGACGTGGTTATTGTTGTCAGTTTTATGGCCATGATGAATTGACAATAGCTTTGACTTATGATCCATCAGTTAGAAATGAATTCAAGCTAAATTTAGATTCTTAAATAGTGTTACCTGAGGCCCAGGACAAGGTCTGACTAATTTGGATTAAAATATGTTATTTGAATTGACTGTACAGTGAAGTTTAGATAAAGGCCTGAAGCTTACCCCCCTCTTCCCCCTCTCTTCCCCTCCCTCCCTGTGCTGTTAGAGAGAGTGGAGGACAGTCTCCCATTGTGCTTAAATCTGACTAGTACTAGTTATTTGATTAATGCTTGCTGCATTGACGAAAATAAATAAAAAAGGGATGGAACCAGTGACAAATGTCACTGGTGAAAATAATTTGGTAATGAGATATGGTGAACCATTTTGAAATTAGCTTAAAATTGAAGAATGTAAAGTTCATTGATTTTAACAGTCTTAGATTGATATTAAACAAGACTAGTTTAGATTTTTGAGTTTGAGAATTTTTGATTTTTGTTGCTTGCAATCACAAAAGCTGCTATTTTGTGATCACAAGTGGACTTACACTTTTGAATAAGTTTTTGTTTTTTGTTTTTGTTTGTTTTGTGAGAGTGAGACTATAGTCATTTTGTGTGTGTATTTTTCTTTTCAATATTTTGCCTTTGTGGAGTGAAGGCTCACAGGGGTGGAGTTATGTGAAAGAGACAATGTTAAGTGTTTGTCATAAAGCATTTTGATGCCTAGTTTATTATGATATAATAACTCTTTGTGTTAAATATCTTAGCATAAAACTCAGTGTTGATCATAGTCATATTAATAATCAATGTTAGCATGTTTTAGACATGATGAGTTTGATAGAGTTAGACACACACTAATGTGTCACTTTTGATTTGATGTTTATGATGAACTCAAACTGAAGTTTGGTTTTTCTCTCTTTTGTGCTGAACGAGAGCAAAGGTGTTTGACCAGAGCCGGGTCCAGTGGAGAAAAAGACGACCTTCGTCCTTTCAACAGATCCAATGAAAGCTGCTCTTCATCAGGTGCAGTGTATTCTATCCACAAATGTTTCCCATGATGCACTTGTTTGTAAGATCATTACACACAAAAATCTGTTATAACTGACACAGGACTTTGGCAACTGACTGAGCTGAGAGATTTATCTTTGGTCTAAAAATGATCAAACATTTTTTAATTTTCCAAAATATGCTGCAATAATATTTGGGTCTGGTTTTATTCACTTTTAAGAATCCCAAAAAGGTTGCATTTTGTTGCTGTCTGTTTTAGACTTAAATAACAGAATAGAGTAATAGATTACCACTAGCAAGTTCAAATTACAACACTTATGAAGTAAAATAGAATTAGTCGATAAAATAAATAAAAAGAGAGAGAAATGAGTAACAGTTTATTGACTTACAATTGGGTTGAAGCTATTGAGTAAAAATAGGATGGTGTTGCTTTATCTCTGATTAAATTAAAATCAATTAGGAGTGATCAAATTTGACTTTTGAATTTTAATTAATTGCGCGGTTGTTATAGTGCTTTGCAAAATGGACGCGAACAGTTCTAAACCTAGTTTGAATAAAACTATCACACCAATAGAAGTGGTACAGACAAATAATCCACTTGTGGACAATATCAGTAAGACATCGACTGTCGCCGATCGAAGGGACGTTTTCTATCGAAGTCATCAAAACTCTCAAAGTCCTAATCTCTACATACAAAGCAGAAGAGAACAAAGGTCGTAGAGGTCGAAAGAGGAAAGAGAAACGTCGGATTGAACTTGGGACACTTGAGTTGTTTGAATTTGTGGCAAAGACACTTTTGAAAGACTTAAACAGAGGAAACGAAGACATCAAGAAATCTGGGACAGTAACGATAAACAGTGATGGACATTTCTCACATAAACATGAACCACTGACTCAGGACACTCTGAAACACTCAGATCCATATTCACAGCTTCCTGCATTTACTCAAGAAATTCCACTTCGAGAACACACAGAAGTTAGAGGTGAAGAATTATTAACACCAATGTCTTTTCAAGTATGATCGAGAAGAATCAAACCAATCAATAAAATGTATCCTGTTGTGGTCTGTGGAGGAGACCTGGAGTACAGACCATGGAAGAACACAGATTTTTCTGATGTCATGGAGAAGCTGCCCACTATCCAAGATGGAGCACATCCTTGGATTTCGAAACTAGAAGAGATTTCTGTGGGGACAATTCTTGCAATGGGTGATATCAAGAGACTGTTTGCGACACTCCTGGGTGTTGTGGCCATGGAGGAAATCTTACAGAGAGCTGAGCTACATCACTATATGAAGACATCAGTAAATGATGCAGATCTTTTTGCCTGTAACAGAGGTAGAGTGTGGAAAGCTTTGAAGGAGATGTTTCCTACACACATACATCCTGATAATGTCCTGATTGAACCATTGGGACCAGAAGAGAATGCAAGAGTATATGTGTCCAGAGCGTATCAGACGTGGAGAAACATTACTGGAGAAGACCCGGAAGTGAACCACTGGGAACAATCGAGCCTGAGAGCTAAGATACAGGACTGCCTCTGCCAGTGAGAATCAAACTGGATGAAGTTATTGGTCTTGGGAGTATGAGAAAAAGCCTCTATACTGACAATGTTGCACATCAAGTAGATCTCCAGAGGAAGAAGGAGGAGCGTCAAAGAAAACAAGATCAAGACACAGTCAGAGAACTGAATAAGATTAAATTTGCAAATATCTGTACAGGAAGTCAGGCTGCTGTAAAACCACACATCAGCATGGATTAGAGACTCTGTTAACATAACGCCATTACAACTGTTTCTATTTCTATAGCTTAGATTAAAGATGCTGACAGTACAGAACATCATAGAAATAGTTGAATAAAGAATAGATTTAATCTGAAACAGAGATTGAATAAAGTTTAAAATAAAGTTTCTAGATTATTTGTGAATGTTTTACTGTACGCCTCCATTTTCAGAGTGAGTGAATGTGAAACAGGTGCGTTTTGAACGATCTGAAGAAGAAGAAGAACATTCATTTGCCAACATCCTGCTGTTGAGAGGTCAACAGTAAATGAGACCTCCACTCAAAGACAATGTCATTAATAAATTGGATTAAATTTGTGAATAGAAGGATAGAAAAATAGAAGGATAGAAAGATAGAATTGCAAATAAACTTGAGAATAATTGGGAATAAATCAGTTGAAATAGTATACAATAATATTTGGATCAATGAAGGATCTATAAAAAGGTTTCAATAATCTGTTGAAAGAATGAAAGGTATTTTTTAAAATCACATTTGTGAAAAGGTTTTTGAAAGTGTTTTTTGAACAATTACACATAATGGGTTGGATGAAGCTTATGTGGAATATATGAAATGAGATGATCCACATATGTTTCAGATAAGAGGAGTCTTATCAAAGTTTGGGAAGAGTTTATGTGTTACAGTGGTCACTTCTGCACTGAAGTGGTTGTATCAGATCAGAACCAATTGGGAAAATAGTTTACTTTGATCATAACTGTTTCTTAGTCTAATATTATTTGGGTGAAATTGTCAGGACCATGAATACAGTGGTCTCTAAAGTAAGTTTTACATAATGATCAAAGTGAAGTCTATAGTGAGTGAGTCACTGATGTAAGAAACATCACAGACTTATGCCATAGAGAGTAATAAAGTACTAGAGTCACATTAAGACTGATTAGATGTTTAATCTGATCACAATGATCTGAAACAATTACTTAATGATAATAAACTGGTGTGGAGGTTACTATATGTTGAAAAGTAACTACTGTAACGACAGAGTGGGATAATTGTTACATCTGATGATGTTAGAGTGATTCATGTGGTGCTGGAGTAAATACACAACTACTACAGCTACTTTTTTTAGTTACTGGATTGAGAACAGCTACAACTACAGCTAAACAACTACAGTGACTGGGACAACAGCGATGATTATGATTTGTCTGACAATAGAATCTATGGAGACTTTACTGATGAGTTGATACTATGAGGAGAGTGACTTCAAAGGGAGTCACTGAAGGACTTTTACTTTTATTTTTCAGTATTATCACATTAGAAGTTACAGATGACTGTATGTGATCTTACACAGAGGCCTTGTGTTTGGATTAATGATAGTATTTCTGGAGCATTTAAGGTGACAATGACTGATGAGACTTTTGACTTTTACTTGGTTGAAAATGACTTGTTTGATTTTCTTACTATATGTGCGATGCAACATCGAAATTTCCCCACTGTGGGACGAATAAAGGAATTCTTATCTTATCTTAAACCTGAATAAACAAAAAGAAAAGTTTGTGTAAACCCTCAGTCGTACAGGGATTAGTCAAAGCAAAGGAAGGTTTCTCACCCATCATCTGTACTTCTTAGCAAGTTTTCCCGACGTTTCGTCCTCAACCTGGGGACTTCTTCAGGGAATGAATTCTCGGACCGCGCGTTGGAGATTTATAACCTATGGGTGTGGTAAGCCACACCCTAATCCTGATACTAACTCGTAAACAAAAAGAAAAGTTATAAATGAAGGTCCATGTGCCACAGGACGTGCCCTTTAAACTAGAGCACTCGAGCGCTCGTACACACTGCAGCCGCGTGCTCTTCCTGAAGTCCACAATCATCTCCACTGTCTTCTGGGCGTTCAGCTCCAGGTTGTTACCACTGCACCAGGACACCAGCCAGTCCACCTCCCTCCTGTAGGCGGACTCATCGTTGTTGGAGATGAGTCCAATGAGGGTGGTGTCGTCCACGAACTTGATCAGCTTCACTGGGTCGTGGCTGGAGGCTGGAGGTGGGTTTGTGTACAGTGAGAAGAGCAGGGGAGAAAGAACACAGCCCTGTGGGGCTCTTGTATTTATAATCCGAGAGTCCGAGACATTCTTCCCCAGACGCACTCGGTGCTTCCTGTCTGTCAGGAAGTCAGTGATCCACCTGCAGGTGGAATCGGGCACGTTGAGCTGGGAGAGCTTGTCCTGGAGCAGGGATGGCAGGATCATGTTGAAGGCAGAGCTGAAATCCACAAACAGGACCCTGGGGTAGGTCCCTGGGGAGTCCAGGTGCTGTAGGATGTGGTGGAGGGCCAGGTTAAAGGCGTTGTCTACAGATCTGTTGGCTCTGTAGGCGAACTGCAGGGAGTCCAGGAGGGGGGAGGTGAAGGACTTGAGATGGGAGAGGACCAGGCGTTCAAATGACTTCATGACGACAGACGTAAGTGCTACAGGTCTGTTGTCGTTGAGTCCTGTAATCCTGGGCTTCTTCGGGACGGGGACAATGATGGAGGATTTGAAGCAGGCCGGGACATGGCAGGACTGCAGAGAAGAGTTGAAAATGTCAGTGAACACAGGAGTAAGCTCACTGGCGCAGTGTCTCAGAGTGGCCGGACACACGTGGTCCGGGCCAGGAGCTTTGTGGGGGTGCAGCCTCAAGAGTTGTTTGATATCTTTAGAGGCTATTGTCAGGGTGGGGGGCAGGGCTGACGGGTCGTTAGAGTAGTGGGGGGTGGTGGAGGTGTCAGGGGCAGCATCAAAGCGACTGAAAAAAAAGTTCAGTTCGTCAGCTAGCTTGTGGTTGTCAGCACGGGGGGGCTTTGGGCTTGTAGTTGGTGATCTCCCGTAGGCCCCTCCAGACAGAAGCAGTATCATTGTTACCCAACTGCTCCTGTAGTCGTTCTCTGTGCCGGGACTTGGCTGCTTTCAGTTCGTCCCTGAACTGATATTTAGCTGCTTTGTAGCCACTGCGGTCCCCCTCCCTGAAAGCAGACTCCTTTTGCTTTCCTGAGCTGCCGGAGTTTAGCAGTGAACCAGGATTTGTCATTGTTATAGATGACCCCGGTCCTTGTTGGAATGATGCTATCCTCGCGGAAGTGAATGGATGACGTCACAGTGTCCGTGTATTCATCCAAACTATCTGTGGCAGCTCTGAAAAGGTCCCAGTCTGTAGATTCCATGCATGCGCGCAGCTCTTCCACAGCTTCATCAGACCACACTTTGGAGCTCCTCACTACAGGTTTCGAGAGCTTTAGTCTCTGTCTGTAAGCAGGGATCAGATCGTATCATGGTCATGGAGTGACCTGAGAAGCCGAGGGCTGCTTTGGGAACAGCGTGAAAAGCTCCGCGCACAGTGGTGTAGCAGTGATCCAGAGTGTTCTCCTCTCTGGTCGGGCATTTGATAAACTGTCTGTATTTGGGTAATTCCTGGCTCAAGTTTCCATTATTAAAATCCCCCAGGATAATAATCAGAGAGTCCGGGTATAAACGCTCCATACACAGTACTTGCTCTGCAAGTGCGCGCTGAGCCTCGCGCACGTCCGCGCATGGTGGTATGTAAACAGAGGCAAGAATGAATGAAACAAATTCACGAGGGGAGTAAAATGGTTTACAATGAATGAAAAGATATTCCGGAGCAGGAGAACAGTGCTTGGAGATCACTGTCGCATCGTTACACCAGTTTGTATTGACGTAGAAACAGAGCCCTCCGCCTCTGCTTTTGCCTGATAGCGCGCAGAACAGCTCAAAACCCTGCATTTCCTGAGCACAGTCCGGGATCCGCTCATTTAGCCAGGTCTCAGTGAAGCAGAGGACACAGGATGTGGCGAAGTCCTTGTTTCTTCTCATGAGCAGGCTGAGTTCGTCCATCTTAATGCCCAGTGAGCGTACGTTGGAGAGAAAAATGCCGGGGAGAGCCGTGCGCACTCTTCTCCTAATACGCACGAGCAGGCCTCCGCGCTTTCCCCTTTTACGGGCCCACACTTTTTTGGCTAGAACATGAACTAAATCAGCCGCAGATGCCAAGAAAAAAGGCAATAGGTCCGGTTCCGGTGGGTCGGATGTTCATAAGTTCCTCACGGGTGTAGGAACAGCCAGATGCACAGTTAAAAAGTAAAAACAAAAGCAAAAGAGAGCAGCAAAGAGCCGAGGCGAGCGTACAAGGCACCATATTGAAACATCACCACCATATGTTCTGGGTTCACCAGAGTTGAGAGGTTGCAGTGTTTGCAGAATTCCGTCATCTACTCCAGGTGCTGCCTACGGGGGAGTTTCACTTTCAGCGGTACTTCCCCATGTCACTCGCCCAGTTTGAGTTCCCGCACCCCGGAGCTCGCCTCGCCCTGCCTTTCGCTCTCCTCTGCCCGCCTTTCGCTCTCCTCTGCCTGCCTCTCGCTCTCCTCTGCCCGCCTCTCGCTCGCGTCTGCCCGCCTTTCGCTCTCCTCTGCCTGCCTCTCTCTCTCCTCTGCCCGCCTCTCTCTCCCCTCTTTCAGCCTGGAGCTGCCTCGCTCCCGCTCTGTGCCAGACTCGTCAGCTTCTTATATTAAATAAATTACTTATACTTCACAGCATGTGTACAATGATTTTGTTACGTACTTATTAAGAACGTTACTGCTCATACAATAATATTACTAATAACAATAATGACAATAAAACAGCAGCAGCAGTAGTTACATGACTTCTCTCCATGACAGAGACAGACCTGCTGCTCCTCCTCGTCTCCTGATTGGTTGAAGCTTCAAAAGCTCAGCTTTGCTCAACTTCGGCGTCAAGGGAAAGAGACGCGAGTCAAAAGCTTCAAGTGGCGCGCGTATTACTCGCAACTTTTGAAGCTTTTGAAGCCAAGTGACGCCGGGCCCCTCGGCTTCACCTGACGCGCTTCACCATTCACTTTCAATGCAAACCTGACGCTTTTGAAGTCTAAGTTAAAGACCATATGACGGGTTTAAAAAAAAAAAAATGTGGATATCAAAATTGCATGACAGTTAATCAATTAATGTCGATCTGAAATAGATTACGGCAAAAAAAATCCTTTATATTATAAAAATAATGATTTTACTTCAAATCCGGAAGTGTGACGTCATAGCGGGTGACGCCCATGTATATCCGCCACATTGAAATGGACTATGTACACAACAGCGATACCGACGGCGAACGAGAAACCAGCAGTTATACCTCGTCTACGGACCGAGTATCAACAGATGAAGAGCAAAGCAATTTGCAAGAAGAAGTCTTGCAACTTTTACCACACATGTTTGAGCCCGATGCTTCCTCGGACGAAGAGAATACTGGTAGAGAGGAGCCAAACGCAGACCCGGAAATAGACCCTGAAGAGGCATTTAGATGGCGACTTGACGCAGATCGGCTCGATGAATGGCAAGTAATTTTGTAACTAATACACACACAAAAGATCCATTAAATCAACAAAAAAAAAAAGTCAACAATTGACTGACAAAAACATATTTTTCGTGAGCTCAAATTCAGACCTCGTTGACTTACCCGTAGTAAAGAAAGCAGTCTGCCACAATGACTGACAAAAGGAATAATTGCAATTCAACCCATCATGTTAGTAATTTATGAATAAATGCACTATTTCATTAGTAGACATTATTATCACTATCAGATTATTGACTTGACACAGGCTGGCCTATGTTTTTTTAGCTAGACTGGGATGATGGATACCAAAGTACTATTTTAAAAGACATAATAATGTAATAAAGACTTTACAGAGTTGCTCAGGATGTTTTTATATGTATAATACGTGTACCTATAGCCTGTAAATAACATTCTTTCACCTAGCAAGGTGTGAAACTAGAAAACATGTTTTATCCTAAGATATAATGAGGCTACCTGCAATTACAATCAACAATAAATCAATGAGTCAATTATACATGTAAAGATGAAATATAAAGAAGTCAATACAATACAGTACAATATACAAAACATTACAAATATAATTATAATCACACTTTGTTTTATAGGTGTTCCTGCACGCACTGCCAGACAATGAACTTCCCGAGAGAGAATGTGTGCTGTCAGGAAATTCCTGAAGTTTGTGCTAAGATGGAAGAAGTCAGCCCACGACCACAATGCATAACAGACCATCCAGGCTTGAATTCCGCGTCCCTCGACCCATGGGGACTCCAATGTGCCTGGTATGGATACAAGCAGCAGTATAGGGGAAGGGCATTCGAAGGCCCACAGGACTGCAAATACAGGCACATCGCTTACAGACAGTTTGTGAGATGGTGTTGGAAAATACTTGGTGAGGGCTACAGGGTTGTGATCCCCTCCTGTGCTGCCATGTGCATTCGTGCACATTTTCCACCACCTGGAAATGAAGAGGATGCCGTATTTGTTGGTCATCAATTTCCAAATTTGGAATAAATTGATATACTAATTAAATAAAGTAATTGCTTTTTAACTTTGTTTACCGTTAATCCTTTTTGTTGGGGAATCTAGAGAAAAAGTCCCTGACCACATCTGCAATATCAGGCCTCTCACAGGAGGCACTTAGTGGCAAAGGTTCCTGTTGTCGTAGGGCCTTGTTTGATGCTGGTCCTTTTTCAACCACCTTCAGCAATTCTTCAAAGCATACATCTGCATATCCTGAAGTGACAGTATTAATAAGCCAGACTACACAAATACCAGTATGTGACAATAGAGATATTTTTATACATGAATTATACTTTGTGAAGAAGAAAAAAATAACTTATGTGTCAGGGAACATTTTGAAATGAATTACCATAAGATGCCTCGACAAGAACTTTCCTCAGAGTGTGCCCACCACTCTTGGCTCTTGGGAAGACTAGATTGAACTGCTGAAGTCCACCCTTGGAAACGGCTTGTGGTCTACCAGCGTTTTCATTGTAGTGTAAAGCGGCAAGCAGAATTCTATAATTATAGAGTATCATTCCAAAGTCTTGAATCAACAACTTTACACTATTTGTGGCAAGTGCAATTACAAATTCCATTTTCATTCTGGTTTTTGAAATAAAAAAATAACCCTACTGTACCTACTTTGCATCCCAAAGTAAGAAAATGTGTACATTTTGGGGGCGAAATGGTTGATAACGCTGTGGAAGCACTCAATTCCACTAGTTTGCCCATGCGCAGACATTTTCTCCACATCCTTTAAAAAGTAAGGCTTGGTAAGGAGCTCCACCAAATCCACAAAGCACTCAGTTCCTGCAATTACATATTCATCATTGATAAATGTGTTCAGTTTAAAAATCCAAAATCCTTTCACTCAAATAAATCATTTTGTTTACCTGGTTTGAACCATTTCTTCTTCAGGCCTGGTCCATGGCTTTCACAATTTTCGTGGTTGTTTTGGATGTGGTCCACTGTTGACAGCCACTTCTTTCTAATACTCTCTTCATCTCCAGGCTCAGATGACATCACACACCAATATAAATGATATGTGATGCCCTTCGTCCATTCCTTAACCAGGTCATACCCTTTCTTTTTGGAAAGCAGGTCCAATTTCTTGCTTAAACCTGAAGTAGGACATGGGGTCTCATATTGGGGCTATATGTTATAACACACACGTACAGAGTTTTGCTTACCTTTGACAACATGCCAGCAGTCGTTGAAGTGGGGTACTTTCCAGCTTTCTCTCACCCATTTGGCTACCTGACAATGTCTGTCTGTCACCAAAGCCTTTATTTGAAAGCCATCCAAATCCCTTCGGCACCGCTTTAAGCCCTCCAGCTCCATGTGGTAACTGCCTTTGGTCTCATTTGACTGCAATTTAATATTGATTTGGTTTCGTCAAAATTGTATTTCAAAAGAAAATGAATGAAATGTGTAATCAAACTCACCTGTACGAGGTTAACTGTAAGAAGCTTGTTTGATTCAATGTCAATTAGACTGTAGCATCCAAATTTTGCACTGTGACCCATTGAGTCACAGCGGGCATCACCACCAAGGACCAGACTTCTTCCACGAAGGGAGTCCCAAAGTTTCAGCTTTGCGCTTGTCCACACATTGCAAATTACATCATGAAGATATGATGCTTGGTGACGAAAAAAGGTCCGGATGGTGAGACATTCAATGTTAAGAAAGCTGAAAATATAAACAAAAATTACATTTCTATTGTTAAAAAAAATAAAGACATCTTCTGTTTACATTTTTTACCTAAATAATCTTAGTGTTTTGGTTGGCATTGACCCAGTAAATAAAATAGCAGCACTAATCAAAATATTCATTATGGGCATTTGCCTCACACACGGCTGATTCTTCCATTCTCTGGACTCTCCACACTTCTCACAGACGGTCTTGACAGTGAGGAGGGTGCCCCTTGTCTACAAGAATTAAATCAGATAACACAATTACCATTTTCACCAAGTACCCACCAGATATTTAACAAATTTTTTGTAGATTTGAGCTTTATCTGGTAATTCTTGCACCAAGAATATAAGTCTCCTTGGACAATTTTTTTAACTTTACATCCAAGCTATGGTCTAAATAAATGACACCAGGCTTTTCAAGGCTGCATAGAATGGTGTTTACCTTTTTATAGCTGCGGTTGTGGCCAGAGCAGGCCATGCAAACTGACAACAGTGACAGAAGACATGATTCAAAGACTATATATTTTTTTCTCTTGTTATAAGGATCATGCTCATCTGATCTGGAGAAAAAGTTGTCTTTTTAGATGATGATTTTATTTATTCACATGCATTCATTATGTAAATTTTTCATAAGACTCAGAACTTGACAGAGTGATATATTATGACAAACAATTGTAAGATCATAAATCATCAGAACTTACTTCATTTCTTCAAAAATGATGTTATCCTGAGGGTTATTATTGTGCACCTCAGCATCATACTCCTCTCCATCTGAAGCGCTATACTCGTTGTCATTGATTGAGATTTCAGGCTCAGAATCAGAGTCGGTAGGCACAAAAGATGAAGGACTGTGCCGCCTCTTCCTCTTCCTGTTCAATGTGGCTGATGGTTTGCCACACTGAACCCTTTTGGACCTATACTTCCTTTTGCTTTTGCATTTTTGGCATTTCGGTTGCCACTTTAGTGTCTGGGTACCTGAAAAATATCATTGTTACGTAATTAATAACAGAACAGTCATATAGAGGAATGTGTTAGACTGATTAATTATTTAGACCTTTATTTTGTATTCCTGCAACATCAACCTGATCAGTTTCTTCTTCATTGTTGGTGTAAAGAAGTTCACTGATCATACGTTGTTGTTCCCATGCTGGTCTTGGATGGTCTACAGATGCTGGTCTTGGGGTTGATGATCTTGACGGATCAGGTGTAAAAACATCTTGCCCACAGCTTGCGTCACTAGAACCTGATACTTGGCCACACTCAGCCAAAGCAGCATTTGCCAGGACTGCAGTATGCAGTGTAGGTACTGCATCTGGTTTTAGTAATAGCCTGGAAAATCAATATCAGATTAATAATATGAATGAAAAGTACACAAAAGATAGTGGCCTACACCTATAACATGATTTATACACACACACACACACACATTATATAATATATATATATATATATATATATATTATACATTCCTCTGGTGTGTGTTTATATAGCAATATAAACACACACCAGAGGAATGGTTATCATAGATCCATATGCGATCAATTCTCGCTATCCTCTCTCCTCTCCGCTGATGTCTGACGCAATACTGCACCCTACAGTTGTCAACCGCTCATTACACATATATTATAGTGCCGTTCTTTGCAAAAACTTGGTCGGGCCGGACTCGAACCCCACTTGCCGAGGTGCGAGCGCTAACACATAACCACTGGGCTATCACGGAGCACTTACACCTCGGTAACAAATATATATAGCTAGCTACAGACATACACCCACTCATAAGGCGCTACTTACCTTTTGCCGTATCCACTTTGATGCTGAAGCAAATTCTCAAAACAGTCCCCGGCGAAATGTTGTGAGCACAACATCGGACCACACCTCCCAGTGCTGACAACGGACGGCTGCCAATTCTTCCTCTTGGTGTTGACGAATGCCGTCCAAAGCCTCGCTCTTTTTTTATCCTTTGGCCACCCATAAAGCCGTTTGTGCGTTTGAGAGCAGTACATTGCAATACACCGCCTTGTCATGTTGAATATTCATGAAAAAAAGAATACCAAATACCAAACTACTAACTAACTAATTAACAGCTGGTTGAAACCCACCCGCTCTGACGTCACAAGCTGTGTGATGTAAAAAAACACTAAAATAATGTTTGTCGTTCCTATTTTCCTCTGCATCCTTTGAAGTTAGGGAAAAAAACCCAATTTTCAATTTCTAAAGGCCCTAAAAAAGGCATACTTCATTGTAAGTTCACAATATTCAAACCCTCTGTTCATTGTGTTGTTGACAACAACTGTCTAAAGTTTCAGACTTCTAAGTTTTATAGTTTTTATGCAGTTTCTCCTTTTCATCAAGTAGTGCACATTTGGCACAATTTGGCACAAGTGTGCCAAATATCTTTACTTACATTTAATCATCATAAAAACCATATTTTTTATTATTGGTACTTATAAGTTACTAATCTATGTGTGTTTTTCTTTTTTAAATGAGTGTTTTATGAGTGTAAATTCATTGCAGCTTCGAGAGCGTCTTTTGGCTGCCATTACGCACAATTGTCCAGGCCCAACATAAGACAGGACACCATTGTCCCACCCCTTGTTCGAAAGCTTTCCTCATTGGCTACAAGCACATGTCAATCGTAAATCCCGGAAGTAAAAGCAAACAAGTTGGGATCACAACAAAGATCAGTGATCAATGCGCAAACAGCAACACTAGCTGTACTCGCGGGACCTCTTGCAGACCCAAAAATTGGTCTAGCTTTTCGGGAGTAGTCTCATTTGAAAGATAAGGAGCTAAGGAACACGTAGATACCAGATGTTTGGGTGAAAAACAAAGCTAAAAGTCCGTTAAAAGTGAAAGAGTAACATCTGTGCTCTTTTTTTTCGTTTTTTTCGCTAAAGATAAATGCACGTTTTTGGATTATTTCTGCAGAATGGATTTTACTTTGGGAAATACAAGTGGATAAATTTTCCTTTGGACTGTTCCAGAGAGAATGATGTATTGCAAGCTGGGAGGAGAGCTGATTTATTTGTACAGCACAAGCCCAAAGGTAAAAAACTATTTTGGAATTGATTTATTTTGTGCCCACATTATGTGTTATATCTTTTGAATGCAAAGTCTGATGTAGTTTACTTGTATATAAATGTAGATAGGAAAATAAGCTTTAAAATGATATACAGCTTTTGGGGTTTGGTGTTCAAAATACATCTGCTATTGCCAGCAGAACATTTAAAAACATAAAAACGGCCGCGGTGTTACTTAAGAGGTTAAGAAGCTCTTCTGTCCTCCACTTGTTACCTGTATTAATGGCACCTGTTTGAACTCCTTATCTGTATAAAAGACACCTGTCCACAGCCTCAAACAGTCAGACTCAACTCCACTGTGGCCAAGACCAAAGAGCTGTCGTAGGACACCAGGAAAAGAATTGTAGACCTGCACCAGACTGGGAAGAGTGAATCTACAATAGGCAAGCAGCTTGGTGTGAACAAATCAACTGTGGGAGCAATTATCAGAAAATGGAAGACATACAAGACCACTGATAATCTCCCTCGATCTGGGGCTCCATGCACTGAACAAGACACAGGTGAAACAGATGAGGGCGGGCAGGAGGGCACAGCAGGTAATTAAACAACAGGAAGTACAACTAAAGACACAGAGAGTAACACATTTCAAAATAAAACAGGAATAAAACTTAAACCACGATAGTACTTGACTAAGATGCACACTTTTCCCTGAAATAAAACTTCCTCGAACATTGAACATAAACCGTGCTATATCCATATTCTCCACACCTCTGACCTTAAGCTGACACATTGCCACTCTGACTGTGACCGTCCTTTCATTAATAAAATAAAAATTACTTTTGCTATCACAATGAAGAAATACTTGCTACAACAACAGAGGGTCCAAAAAGAAAGGAAATGAACAGTTACAAAAACAATATAATGTTTTAATTGATCCTGTTTTTACTATTAAACGTGAGTCAGGACTAAACAGGGAGGCTGCTTTGCAGATTCATGCTGCTAAAATCTGGAATAATCTCCCTGAAGATGTGAGACAGGCCTCCTCTCTGACAATGTTTAAAACCAGGTTAAAAACAGTTCTGTTTAGCTGTGCATACAACTGAGGGATTTTATATTTTTATCTTTCTTTTTAATGTTCTGTGATTATTTATGATTTTAATGCTTTCTTGTTCAGCACTTTGACTTGCCTTGTGTATGAATTGTGCTATACAAATAAACTTGCCTTGCCTTGCCTTGCTATTTGAAGTTTTTAGACACTTTACCTGACAACATAACGGTCACACATTGAGCTTTTCATTTTCTACTGTTAAAAGTCAAGAGATACTGCACAATATATTGCTTAAACCTACTTTCCTGGAGCACCCAACCACAGATTCAACAGCATGTTCAACAGCATGTTGAATCTGTTAGACATATGATCAGGGGTGCACATAACTTTTTCAGTGAGGTACTCAGATTAGTACCAGGACATGGTTCTTAATCGAGATTTTATACTTGCTTCTTTTTAATGCTGAAATTCAACGTCTACAGAATGATTATCTCTGCCTCTAGCAGATAGAAACATAATTTCAAAAGAATTTGAGAGCTGACACTTGTCAATAAAAATGCAGTGTATTATAATCCTTCAGTAGAATAATAAAAAAATATACTTCCACACAGGAAAGGTAATAAAACAACCAATAATAATGTGGGACTAACACATCTTTCTCACTACAATTAGTCAAAAAGAGTTTGGCAATTAAGTGGCACTAACTATGTGGAAAAAAATATTTTTAAAAATCCACTCTGCCCAAAAACTCAAATAATGACTCACAAGGCTCTTAAGTAAAATAAAATAAAGATTCAGATTCATTTATTTGCCATTTGCAGTAAAACCACATAGGAACAAGACTGTTTTGGTTTTTTCTGTTTGATTTGGTCACAACATTTTACTTCTGTGCACAAATAACATGCACTTTCAATGCAAGCAAAAATTTAGGTACCTGGGCTTTAATTCAGTGAGTTTTAGCTGCGCCTCTTGTGGAGACTTGGGAGACGTGGGAGAGGCATGGGGGGGAGAGACGGGGGGAGACAGGCAAGACCCACACATGCAATGTGCACGTAAGGCGCACGTGTGTATGGTTCTGTAGGCGCGTCTATGGTCCGGGCTCGGTACATAACCACGCACGTTCGCTGAGCTGTCAGAACGGCCACAGTTATGTTATTACACCGCGCCCCACTATTTGAGAAGGACTGGTCTATGTGAAGTACGCAAAAGCGCTTTCTAACTCAAGTGATGGTACGCATTTCTGATATTTGTCACGCATGCGTACCCCTGATAATCATTATGATGTTAAACCAGCAGACATGTCTCATTTCTAACAAACATTTAAGAATATTCACCGAATAAGCTTATATGGTGAGACGTCATTCCATAGTGACAGTGGGCCTCTCACAAAGTGTGTACTTCGTACTATACAGCCCATCCCCATCAATCTTGATAAAATTCCAAGATAGACAACACGGTGCATTATTCTTTGCCACTGCCCACAGATGCCCTGTGACATCAGTCTGCCTTTGACTATCCGATATCCTGCTGTGGGCATTTCACTCTTTTCAAGTTTCCCTGCATCATCCAGTGCTTCATTAGAAGTGTCACTGTATCTCTGTCTGGCAGACAAACCAAAGTCACTCATCCTTCTTTGAATATAAAGGTGAAACACCCAATAACCGCGCAATCCTATGTACAGTTAACATGTGGACACACCTGCCAGTCTTTGCTTGTGGAGGAGAGAAAAGAAGCAATCGTGACGGTTCAAGGCACTCAAGTAAGATTTTAAATCAATTTTAAAGGGGACATATCATGAAAAATCCCCTTTTTGTGCCTTAAAATGCCTTATGTTGTGTAATAGGAGCCTCTAGGAGTGCTAAAAAGTTGAAATCAGTCTCTTCGTGGGTTGCAGAGAACACTTTACATTCTGTTTTGGTAAGATTTTTCAACCCGTTCTGATTTTGCTATTCTCTATTACGTTTTGTGAATTATTACGTCACAGTATTTGCAGCGGGACTGCTATACAAGGGCATGGGCGTCTGGCTAATCGATTGGGCCAAGCCGCCTTTTCTGCGTATCGCTGCGAATTTGTAGTCCAAGCTCAAGGATGCCAGCAAGTAAGTCCAAATGTTCCGTTATTGGTTGTCATAACCCACACACTTCCTCACACCGCCTCCCAGCATCAGAACTTTTGCGAACTACTTGGTTGCTTTTTTTTTTCACGGGCATTTACCCGCATCTGTGGGTAAAGTCAATTTTGTTTGTGCAAAGCACTTCAATGATGACTGCTTCAGCAATCTCCGCCAGTATCAGGAAGGATTTGCCGAAAGACTACGTCTGAGGGGTCAGTTCCTTCCATCTACGGAGACGACGGACACAGCACTCTTGTAAGCTAAAATGACAACAAACTGTATTTTAGATCTATGATGAGACTCCCTGGTAATGACGCTGTTAGCATTCTCTGTAGTTGCTGGCATCTTTACTGCAAGCTATAGTGTACTCTTTGTGTATAAGATCCCTGAGAAAACGTGTAAGTAGTACGGGAATGTCTTTTACTTTGTTTTGGCCGTTATTGCCTCGCAGAAGACTTTACGAATGCTTTCAATGGACCTCAGCGGCCTTAGCGTTAGCTTCCTTGCTTGTGACCCAGATTGAAGTCTTGTTGATTGAAGTCTTGTAATTGTGGTGATGGCTAACTCGTGTTGGAGCGTATGATTACGTGGTATCTGGGATGTAGAGTACGGTTAAGTATTGTCTCTGACATCAAGGATTAGCATATGTTGTAAGTCACTCTTTGCATATGCTGTTACCATGCATCTATAATAACAACTCTGCTTGTTCGTAACACACGGTGGTTATGATGTAGAATTGCCTTTTTCTTCACGGACTAGTGAGCAGTAACCTTCTTTGGCAGTATAATATTATATATTAGTGTGTAGTGTTGTGCTGTGCTTGTTACATAGTCAACAGTTTCACAGGTCATGTGAGTTCTGCTGTTAGGGAAAATATCTAGCACTTTGCCAAAATCGTACTTGTTTTTATTATTTTGTCTTGTTAGTGTGCTGTTGTAACAAGATAGATAATCGACTTTTGTTTAATTTAGAGGCCTAAACCACCGACGCAGAAGCAGTCATTTGCTGACAAAGGCTGTCAAACAAACCCAGAGATGTGCTCAGTTGGAACACAGCTTTCCATGAAAACTCTCCAACCCCATGTAAAAAGTACAGGTTAGTATAATGGGTTAACAGCCACGTAGTAAATTTTACAAAGAAAACTACATTAAGCCAGCTATTGTGCAAGTGTTCTTGATGAAACATTTATTTTGCTCAAAGGCACACTGGCAACACCAAAATGCTCAGATGCTGGAGTTGGCACGACTACCTTGGCTGAGAAGTATGAGAGCTTACCAGTCCTCCACACCAGTAAAGCAACGCCACTTGCCTGATATTGAGGACATATCACCAATAAAGAGACCCCGTACAACAGTGGGTGATGAGTCTTTAGAAGGCAGCTCTATCATGAACATACAAAGCCCACATGATTCAACATATGACCCTGAAGGTGTGTCCCTGTTGCCAAAAGTGTCTGCAACCAAACTGTCCACCTTTCTTTGTGTAAGCAGCGGTGTCTGCACTTGTGATATTCACCGGAAAATGGAATAGTCAAAACCACTACATGGAGGCACTCCAAGCAGGATCTACAACTTCAGTTGCTGTCTATTCCAATGGTGGAATCCATTTTCAAATTGGGAAAGGTAATGACTTCCACACTAAGTCTTCAAAGTAGTTTTGGGCAGTAGCTTATTTGCATTTTTTGACAATGTTTATTTTGTCCCGGAATCTCCCAGGCAATGAGGTTGCAAATGTTTGAGCACAACACCTAATAGACGGCATGCCAGACTTTTATATAGAGCCAGCTATTATCCACAAATGGAAGTCCCACACAGGATGACGTAATGGAAAGCTAAAAGACAAAAATGCCCAATCTAAGGGTGACTATGAGGGCTGGCTGACTCTACCAGGTATATACTCATTATCACAATATAGGTATTTCAAGTAATGACTCCGGGCCAGAGTTGTGGCAATTACGAAAATCCATACTTTGAAAATCGCTAAGGACACTCTGCAAAATTTGGTATTATTCAATGAAAGATCTGGAAGGAGCAAGCAAATCATTACATTGCAACTAGTTAAAGTAATTATTAAAACAGTTTGTTTGTGCCAAGATTGAAACAACATCTAACCATTTCTTTTGCACTCGCGAGCAATGTAGCGGTGGAACTATCACAATGACTTGAGGTCCGAAACGCAGCCTGTGTCTCTCCTGGAATTCCCAAAATTACCTTTGACTGTATAGTGACAGACCGCCCTCCACAGGTCCAGAAATGACTTTAAAGAGAAGAGCAAAGGTTTAAACCCACTAATACAATGTCTGCAAATAACAAAAGGTTTATTTGCTTATTATTTCAAAGTTCTGTTGTACATAGTCCCATGTATAACATTAAATTATTTGTGTGAAGTCTCTTCAATGAGATACTCCGTTTTAGGGCTACAACACAAAATCTATGGTAACGGTAGCCAGAACAAAGACTGTACACAACTGACCAAGTGGCTTCGTTGTTCAAAAATCATATCTACAGGACTGCCTGTGCTCTTCATCAACTCCCCAGGAAAGAGTAGACAAAGTTGGAACTTCCATTCTGAAACCATGTGCAAGACATTCACGACACAATGATCCTGCATTTCCCAAGTGTTTACATCCACTGCGCCACTACGAGGGATAGAGTAAATGGTTAAAACCAGTGATTTTATATATGAAACCTTTACGTATAGAATTAATTTAGCCGTCGATTTAATTTAAATCTGTTGGTTTAGCTAATCCAGGCGTTTTGCAGAATAATTCTCACATCCAAGAGGATGTCTAAAAGGATGTAGAAAAACTCAGTCCACACTACAAACGTCAGCGGTGAAGCCTCCACAGTGTAATTCGTGCCTCTTGCCCCAAAACTCCATCCACTATCCTTCCTGGGAATGCTGTGTAATTAATATCTCTGTAGTTGTTATTTATTTTCCATTACCATTTGTCTCACTCTGAAACTCAAACCAAATTCCAAGAATCTTTCAGTCTGACACAGCTAAATGAACCAAACAATGTACACCCCCTCGGTACCTGTGCTAGGCAAGGCAAGTTTATTTGTATAGCACAATTCATCACACAAGCAACCAAAGTGCTGAACAAAAATAAAAAGCATAAAATCATAAAATAATCCAGAACATGAAAAAGAAAATAAAATAATAAAATCCCCTCAGTTGTATGCACAGCTAAACAGAACCTTTTGAACCTAGCTTTAAACATGCAGAGAGGAGGCCTGTCTCACATCTTCAGGAATTATTCCAGATTTTAGCACAATAATCTAAAAGCAGCCTCCCATGTTTAGTTCTTACGGCTAGCATGTAGAGATTGAACAGAAGAGGTCCCAGGATCGACCCCTGTTACTCCACAGGTCAGGCCATATGAAGCTGAACACAGTTTTCCAATCTCCACAAAGTACTCTTCTGTCTTCAAGGTAAGAGGACCTAAACCAATTTAGGGCGGTGCCAGCGACCCCCGAACCCATCCTCTAAGTCACTGTAAAGAGATCTCCTGGTCGAACGTGTCAAAAGGCAGCCCTCAGATCAACAAGATTAAATTGAGACTTGCCTGCGTCAGTGTTTCACCGATATCGTTTGTAACCTTGACGAGAGCAAGGTCCTCCAACAGTGGTGGGGGGTCTAAAGCCGAACTGATACCTATCAGATGAGTTTTTGTTGATTATTAAGAAATCTATAAGCTGTAGGTAGACAACTTTTCAAGACTTTCCCCATAAATGGCAGATTTGAGTTGGGACAATAGTTAAGTACGTGGAACTAAAACCACCCAATACACACATTAAGGCCCCGACACCGCTTCCAGGAAGAACTTCTATTATAAATATATTTCAAAAAACCAGCTGTAAAACGGCCCAAGCACCACCAGAAATCTGATGAACACGCACTGATTTTGTTATTTATCAGATTTAACTGACAAACAACAATCTATTCTGTTTTCTATTAGGCTTTACCTGGCAGCAATGCACTCAATGAAAATGCCCACCGTCTACATGCTGTCACATCAAGAGAAGAACCCATGTTTCGAATGTCTTGCCCAAAGTTCAAGAAGGGGAGAAAGGAACTTGCAAAACCCATCAAAACCAACAGCAACCTTTGAGTAAGTCCAACTTAGTTTATGACTGATTGTTTGTGGAACATTTAATGGTGGTTTCAGTAAAAATAATCATTATTATGGCAGCACCTGTTAATGTTATTTTTATGCAACAAAGTACAGTTCTCATGCAACTAACTATATGAAATCAATCCACAGACAAAAAAACTTCCATTTCACAGAAATAAGGTGTCCTCGTTTTAACTGTCCCATTTCGATTACGTTGAGACAATATTGACAGGTTTCCCTAACCCCACTCCATATATACAAAGTTGCCTTTCAAAAGTATCGGCCCCCATGACCTTCAAACATTTCGCCACATTTTCAGGCTCAAACATAAAGATATTAAATATAAATTTTTTTGTCAAGAACAACAACAAGTGGACACAATCCGTGAAGTGGAACGCAATTTATTGGATAAGTTTAAACTTTAAAAAAAAAAAAAAACGCATGCCTAATACTTGGTCGCGCCACCTTTGCTTTTGGGCGCTCTTCGTTAACTCCTATATACTTTTATCACTGTTTCTTCTTGGGGGGGCATGGTATGTTGTGCTTACTAAAAAACAATATTACTGTCTACTTTTGTTTTTTTTTCTTTTTTTTCTTTTTCACTTTTTCTTCTCTTTTTTACGTTCTTCTTTTTTGGGGCCTTTATTTCAGATTTCTTTTCCTTTTGGCTTTCTCTCTTCTTCTTGCTTATACTTTCTTTCATACTTTCTTTTCTGCATTTACAAGCTGCAAGTCGCTTGTGTATGTCTCCTATTTCAGTTTTAGGCACATCGAGAGACTGAATACTTTCCCATCTTACATGCAAAACACTAGCTCGAGCTCCGTGAGGTGGATGGATGAGCGTTTTGTGAACAACATCTTCAACTCTTTCCACGATCTCAATGTTGGGATTTTCCAGGTCTGGACTTTGACTTCCGGCCATTCTAGCACCAGGGATACTCTATTTGAGAACCGTTTCCATTGTAGATTTGGCTTATGATTTGATCATTGTCCTTTAAGATAAATCTCCGTCCCATACTCAGGTCATTTGCAGACTCAAACGGTTTTCTTCGCAGAATGGTCCCATATTTGGCTCCATCCATCTTCCCCACAATTTTAACAATCTCCCTTCCAAGGCTGAAGAAAAAGAGCCCAAACAAGAGCTGCCACCAACCATGTTTGACAGTGGGGGATGGTGTGGGATCAGGTGATGAGCGTGGTTGCTTATACGCCAAACATATCATTTTTTTTTTTGTTTTGCATGTGGCCAAAAGTTCGATTTTGGTTTTCATCTGACCAGAGCAACCTTCTTCACATGTTTGGATGTCTCCCAGGTGGCTTGTGGCAAATTAAATGCGACTTTTTTATGGATATTCTTTTGAGAAATGGCTTTCTTCTGCCACTTCTTCCAGTAAAGCCAGATTGGTGCAGTTGCACTCTGATTGTTTGTCCTATGGGACAGACACTCCCCACCTCATCTGAGTTATCTCAAGTTCATCCAGAGATGACATGGCCCTCTTGACTGCATCTCTGATCAGTCTTCTCCTTGTTTGAGATAGAAAGTTTTGGAGGGACAGAGCCAGGTCTGGGTAGATTTCATGTCTATACTCCATCCATTTCATTATAATTGCTTGCACAGTGCTCCTGAGATTGTTTTAAAGCTTGGGAAATCTTTTTGTATCCAAATCACGGCTTTAAAACTTCTCCTCAACAGTATCTCGGACCGCCGGTGTGTTCCTTTGTCTTCATGTGTTTCTCTCTGCGCGTTAAACAGAACCCTGAGACTATCAAAGAGCATGTGCATTAAAAACGGAGACTTGATACACACATGTGTGTTAGGGTAGATATTGGGACCCCAAAGCAACTCTGACACAAGTAGCTCCAGGAAAAAGTAAAGGTATTACAAAAAATATGTTGGGCGGTGAACCCAGAGGCAGGCTGGCAGGTCAAAAAGGCGAACATGAACATAGAATAATCTGGCAGCGAAGTGGAGTGGAAGCCAGGCTCTTGAACACTGCTGATGAGTTGAGCAGGAGTGCCTCCTACTGGAAATAACCAAGCCAAGCCCCCCTGTCACAAAACACACCGACCCTGCAGAAAAACAAAAAGGGAGGGACAAACTACCTGATCCCTAAATACCCCCCACTCAAGGGCCGCCAACCCCGGCGGCCGGACCGGGCTTTTAGGGTGCAAAGAATAAAAGTCACTGAGCATGGTGGGTCCAGAATAAGGGAGCAGAATACCACGAACTATCCTCAGTCGACCATTCCCTTACCTGGATCCACCAAATATCGGTATCCCCACGGCCTCCGCCGACGCACATCCAAAATTACGCCGTACCGTAAAGGCCTGGTGCCCGCCAACAAGACGGGGGGGCACGCTGAAGGGCTCAAGGGCTCGTAGCGACTGCTTCATTAGAGAGAACGAGGAACGCCGGATGGACATTCAAACAATGGGCATCTTAAGTCGAGCTAAAACCGAAGGGTTAATAAAACGGTCCAATCTCGTAAGGTCCTATGTATCTGGTGACAAGTTAACGAGAGATCCGTTTGCGCGGCAAGTTCTCGAGTAAAAAGCCCAAAATAAACCTTCTCAACCCGCCTTGTAGGCTGGGTCAGGATCCGGCGGCGTCAACCAGTCGCTGGTTACAGCGGCAGTCCGACCTAAGGCCGCCCGACCTCATGCCAAACGCTCTGGCTCGGCAAGTGCCCCTGATAGAGGAACCGCCAACCACGTACTCTTGGGAAAAGGGAAAAGGGGGGGGGCTGGAATCCATTATCTGCCCTGAATGGAGACATACCCGTGGCCGTTGGAGACATAGAAGTTGTGCGAGTACTCGATTCCATGCCAGATGGGTGGACCAGGACAAAGAAGCGGCAGATACGCAGCGCAAGGCCGCTTCCCCCAGATTCTGTTTTGCCCTCTCAGTCCTGCCCCGCTTGTCGGTGGTGGTATCCGAGGACATGCTTTGCAAGGCTCCAACCGCATGACCAAAAGCCTTCCAAACTCAGGAAGTAAACTGGGGGCCCCTATCCGAGAGAACGGACGTCCTGAGGTATTCCATGCAGACTAAAACGTGCGAACAAAAGAATAGCAGTCTCCAGAGAGTACAGCTTTCGAATGGAACATCAGGCACACTCTTGGAAAAAAACGGACCACAATAGTCGTAATACTGTATTAACCTTCCGATGGAGGGAGCCCGTCACAAAGTCCACTGATATTGCGACCATGGGGCTGATGAGGAACAGGGAGTGGTAACTAGAGGCCAGCTGAGCTCGATGGAGGCTTTACACGAGCACACACTGAACAGGCGAGACAATTCATTGACATCGGAGAGCATGGAGGGCCACCCCCCCAGGAAAGCGTTGCTGTACAGACAATAAAGTGGCGAGGAAACCAGGATACAAGCCACCCTGACTCATACCCCTCAGGAGCACAGCGGATCCTGGCAGAAGGAGGGACAAACAGAAGACATGAGGACACTGCCTCGGGTAGTATGACCTACCGAGCCTCCTTGGACCACCTCGTTCACACCTCCATTGGACACCTCCAATCACACAGAGGACGGAGAATGGTTTCCTCCTCCTGATTCCATATCGAGGGGGTAGCAAAAACTGACGGGACAGGGCATCAGGCTGAGCAATACGAGATCCCGGACCGGTAAGTAAGGTTAAAGCCTGACCGACCCAAAAAAAGAGCCCACCGAGCCTGACAGCATTCAACTGCGGCAGAGCGAAGGTAAGAAAGATTCTTATGATCCTGTCCATACCACAAAATGGTTCAACTGATTCATCCCCTCCACCAGTGCCTCCTCTCCTTCAGCCAATACCACAGCCAGGATCTCTCGATTGCCCACGTCGTATTCCACTTCTTGCAGACTCAACTGCTCAGAAAAAGAAGCACAGGGGATCGGAAGTGCTTCGTTGAGATAGACCACCCACCAATTTGCCTGCGCCGCCTCTACAACAAACTGAGCAATGGGAACAGGATGGGTTAGGACTGGTGCTGAACAAAAAGAGTGTTCTTTAACTTAACGAAAGATGCCCACATCAGCTGACCAAATAAAAGGTTCTTTAATAGAAGTCTGCCTTGTAAGAGAGATCTACTTTGCGTAGGCTCGGATAAATCTTGCGATAAAAGTTTGCAAACCCCAAACATCGCTGTAACTACCTGCTTCCTGTTATAGAAGAGGCCATTCAGCTTCTGCCCTGATCGTTACGGGTCAACTTTATTCCGTCCTGCCTCCACCACGAAGCCAGGAAGTGCACCGTCTTTGCATGAAAGTCACACTTTTCAGCCGTCACATACAGTCTGTTCGCAATAAAGGCCTGTAGAACTTAGTTTCACATGCTGGACATGTTCTTCATGAGATCGAGAAAAAAAATCAAGATGTCATCAAGATAGACAAAAACGTATCGTTCAACATGTCCCGTAAAATGTCGATGACCAGCCAGCTTGAAATACCGCAGGGAGCATTGTTAACCCAAAGGCATAACCTAGTACTCAAAATCCCCAATGAGTTATTGACCGTTTTCCTGCTCTCCCTCCTTGATTCGAACCAAATGATAAGCGTTACGAAGGTCTAACATGAAAAAATATTGCCTCGTGAAAGGGAACTGAAAAACTGTAGGACTTTAGGAAAAGCACAACCCAGGACAGGAGTTGAAAAATAGCATTAGCTATACACTCTGTAAGGTTTTCGCATCAGCTGCATTTTTCATAATGTAACTAAGTATGACTACATTTCCCTGTCAAAATAAATGAATAAAATAAAAAAAAAAAAAAAAATTAAAAAAAACAAAAAATAATAAAGATAGCGGAATCAATGAGTTGGAGCGGGAACTTGTTTCTTAACTGTAATGTCATTTAGGCCTCTATCAATACATGCGAAGGGTCCCATCCTTTCTTGCCCACAAAAAGAACCCTGCCCTACAGGAGAGAGAAGTACGTATGATCCTGCTGCCCAGAGAGTCTGTTATGTAGACTGCAATAGCCACTCTTTCCTGGCCTTAGACAGGATATAAAAGTGTGGTAGAGGGCAATTGAGAACCAGGATTAAGTCAATGCCACAATCATAAGGACGTGTGGAGGCAAAGACAGGGCCTGTCCTTAGAAAAAACGTCTTTGAGTCATGATACTCTCTAGGACTACTTAGATCAATAGCTTAGAGGACTCATTGTTTGCACACTCCGAAGAGGGAATGCTTGCATAAGACAGTGTGAGTGGAAGAATGACTCCAATTAGTATAGCATGTTGACCATCTATGCTAGGGTTGTGTATCTTAACCAGGCAGCCTAAAACTAGATGGTACTACGAGAAAGATTAATAGAGAGAAACAGTCTCATGTGATTCCCTGACAGTAATAGGAAACTGGGCAGTCCTATGTTGTCACAGTGGCCAACGACCTCCGCTAAACAAAGCAAATTCTTTAGGCTTAAGGAGAGGCCATGGAGATGTTACACTGGGGAAACATAGTCCTGGTCAATGAAGTTGTCCGTCGCTCCTGAGTCAACCAAAAGCAGTTTAAGGTGAAAGAGTTTTGATTACATGTAATGTGACTGGAAGTTGAATGCGTTGGGTGAGGTAATCCGAAGGGTATGGCTCACCAGCGCCCCTCCTGTGGCTGATGAGCATGGTCTTTTGGACACAAAGGACACTTGGAAACGTAGTGGCCGGCCCTGGCCACAGTACACATGCAAGTCTCTGTTTATACGCCTCTGTCGGCTTTCAGAGTAACCTCATCTCCCCCATCTGCATAGCTCCCGTTAAAGGTGGCAAGGTAGGTGGAGGAGTGTAGGGTGATTGTTCAGCAGGGCGGAGCGCAGGGAGGAAGCTTGTAGAGATGGTTTTGGAATGGATACTGATAGTAAACTGCGCCTGCAGACCTCTCCCTACCCGTTCTCTTAAGGCGTCATCCAAACTTGGATGGACAGGGAAATCAGAATCCTCCATTGGTCCGGCTCATCACGGGCAGCCAATTCATCCTTCACCTCTTCACTTAAATCCCCGAAAAAATACTCCCCTGGAGTGCCCTCCTGGTCCCCAACCACATTCAGAGCAGCTAGGATAAGAAACGAAGTCAATGGTGTTAGGATGAAACTGAAACCATTTCCTTGAACTTAAAGAGACAATCTGTACTTGCCCCTCGTTGCCCTGTAGCGTGGTCAAAACCGTGACCGCATTTCAGTATGAAAAGCCTCTAAGCTTTGGCAAGAAGGGGAATTGCTGTTGTCTAATGCACTGCCCAGGCTGAGGCTTCCCAGCTAGTAAACTCATTATAAAAGCCACTTTATCTCAAGATCATTGGAATAGGTAAAAGTGACTGACAAAAACAAGAACAATGAATGGAAAACTGCTACATGTTTCCTCTTCCCCTAAATACCTGAAGGTGTAGAAGAATGAAGGGCTCTCGTGGTTGGGTGGGCAGAGCTGGAGGCGGCATCCGGAGCAGCAGCAATCACGAGGAGGCACTGACGGTATTGAAGACAGGTGTGGTTAGCAATTTTGTTCCACACGTGAACCAAGCTGATTCACTTCAGCTGTCAATTTTGGAAAGTGGTCTGTCTTCATGGTTCTCTCTGCGCTTTAAACAGCCCTTTAAACAGCGCTTTAAACCCCTGAGACATATCAAAGAGCAGGTGCATTTATACGGAGACTTGATTACACACAGGTGCATTCTATTTATCATCATCAGTCAGTTAGGACAACATTGGATCATTCAAAGATCCTCACTGAACTTCTGGACTGAGTTTGCTGCACTGAAAGTAAAGGGGCCGAATAATATTGCACGCCCCACTTTTTAGTTTTTTATTTGTTAAAAAAGTTTAAATTATCCAATACATTTTGTTCCACTTCACGATTGTGTCCCACTTGTTGTTGATTCATGACAAAAAATTAAAATTTTATATCTTTATGTTTGAAGCCTGAAATGTGGCAAAATGTTGAAAGGTTCAAGGGGGCCGAATACTTTCCCAAGGCACTGTAGATGAGCTTGAGAGGATCCATATCCCACCAACCCTCTCAGCTCAATACCCTCAACCAGACAAGGAAACGGTGGTCTCTTCCTACGTCTGCCGCTTCAATCCAGGGCCGGTCTGAAGCCCACATACTGTCCCTCATCGTCTGGAAACTGCTGCCGGATCCTCAAGACACAAGACGGCAGGACAACACGCACTCTCCGACCGAGATAACTCCAGCACCAGGAAACAAAGCACCTGTATGCGCAATACCTTTAACGACTACAACACAAAGAGAATAAATTGCAAACTGTTCAATTTATTGTTGTTTATTAAACTGTGTGTGCTTGCAGTGAAAAGACTACTTTGTCATTGTATTGTACATATTTGCAATCCATAAAAGAGAATCACCTACTGGACAATTCCTCTTAGACGTAATGGTCCATACTGTGCTTTATAAACATTTATAGCATTTTTCAGAGAATACACGTTTAGGCACAGCGGCTCAAGACCTGGATGATCCACCATGCATCTCAGTTGGCCAGGTGCTTCCTTCATTCTGGCAGTTACCTAACAATATATTTTAAATTATGCTAGATTATCATAACCAAATGTATAGCCAAAGCACACTGACCTTGTGTATCCCACGGAAGGTCATTAAAGAACATTTTTAGTCAAAACCCTTGGATGAACGCGGAATTGAAACTGAAACTTCATGAGCGTGCGTTGGCGTTTCAATCAAATGATACAGTTGCTTATAAGATATCCTGTCACTCATAGAAACATTCTATTAAATTTGCAAAGCGCAGTTACGGGGACAGGTTAAAGAGTTATTTTGAGGAAGATGACCCTCGGCGCATGTGGAACGGTATTAAAGCCATCACATCGTGGAAACCTAGTGCTGGGAAAATTGCATCTGTCGGCCAAGCTCTGCCAAACGAGCTGAACACGTTCTACTGTCGCTTTGAATCTGCTGATGCCTGTCCTACTGTATTCCCTGAGTGTTTCAATCAAGGTACCTTCACCGTGACTCAGGAGGATGTCAGGCGTGTCTTGTCCAGGACCACAGTCCGGAAAGCCCCAGGCCCGGACGGCATCCCTCCTCGTGTCCTGAAACTGTGCTCTGAGCAACTTGCCCCTGTGCTAACAGACATTTTCAACCTGTCGCTAAGGAACTGTACTGTGCCGAACTGCTTTAAAGAGTCGACCATCATTCCAGTTCCTAAGAAAACTCCTGTGACATGCCTGAATGACTATCGTCCTGTGGCCCTCACGTCTGTTCTTATGAAAACTTTTGAGCGGCTTGTGCTGGACTTCATTAAGAGCCAGATCCCTGTGAGTGTTGACCCGCTCCAGTTTGCTTACAGACAGAACAGGAGTGTTGAGGATGCCATCTCCTTTGCTCTGAACTCTGTCTACAGTCACTTGGACACTAGTAAATCTGTCGCGAGAATGCTTTTCATCGATTATAGCTCTGCTTTTAACTGCCTTGTCCCAGGTAAACTGAAAGCTCATGTCTCTCGGTTTAAGTGTTGCCATGTGTAAATGGATTTTTAGCTTTTTAACTGACAGATCTCAGAGAGTGAAAATCAATCACTGTTTTTCTGATGTTGTTTCTGTGAGCACTGGTTCTCCTCAGGGATGTATTTTGAGTCCTTTTCTTTTTACTTTGTACACTCACGATTGTGTGTCCTCCTCTGACTCAAACTTGATCATCAAATATGCTGATGACACCACCATCATCGGTCTCATCAGTGACAATGATGAATCCTCTTATAGAGCAGAGATACAAAATGTGGTTCAGTGGAGTAAAACTAACAACCTCTAGTTGAACGCATCGAAAACATGTGAACTGGTCTATGACTTCAGTCGCAATAGTTCTCATTTGCCTGTCGTAATCGACAACTCCCAGGTGCAGATCGTAGAGAAGTGCAAGTTTCTGGGTTTAACTCTGTCTAACGACCTAAAATGGGTTAAAAACACTGACCGAGTCGTTAAGAAAGCTCGTCAGCGTCTCTACTTTCTGCGTAAACTTAGAGAATTTTCCAATAACTCTAAGGCCCTGTCCACACGAAGTCAAGCTCAGGCCTAAACGCAAAAATACTTTATCAATCCAGTGTATCGTCCATACGAGGCCGGCGTTTTGGGGGGGTGTAAACGAACATTTTTGAAAGTAGGTCCCAGAGTGGAAAGATTTCAAAACTCCGTATATGCCGCTCCGTGGTTACTGCCTCTCCGCAATGTATCTGAGACGCTTGCGTCATCGCCCCGCCTCTTTTTAAAGCACGCATGCGCCGCACTCAGAAAATAATGACAACAACAATGTAGCTTGTTGGTTTTGTAATCCAGTGCGACCCGAAGCAACAGTTCAACCTCATCGTCCGTCCATACTAATGTAGTACCAGCTCGCCCACTCGCCATGTTGTCTGTTTACAAAATTCTGCGCATGCCCAGTTCCCGTCACGGAAGTTTGGGCTTGATCCCGTCATTGCGTCACAGCGCCACCAACAGGTCTTGCATAGTTTCACAGCGTTTTCAGGCGTATTGACTACATTCATATGGACGCACACATTTACTGAGCTAACTCCGTGTTTACAGAAAAAGTTTCTGAAATTATAAGCGTTTTGTCTTCGTGTGGATATAGCCTAAGCTTTCGCTCAACTTTTATCGCTGCACCATTGAGAGTTTACTTGTTGGTTCTGTGTCTGTGTGGTTTGGAAACATCACAGATAAAGAAAAGGGAGCTTTAAACAAGGTGCTCCTCTCTGCAAAGAGGACCGTGGGCTGTGAGCTTCCTGTTCTGGAGGTTCTTTATAAATCCAGACTTTTAAACAGATTCAGATTCATTTTATTAGCCATGTGCAGTATAAAAACTACATTGGAATACATTCGCAAAAAAGGTACTCTGTGTGCACCGACAGAATAAAAAGCACAATACAATGTAATATTAAATACACATACACTGAAAATAAAAGAATAAAATAAACAGCTGACACTGTGGCACCGATCAACAAAAACGATACAAGGGGTAAAAGCAGGAATTAAAGTGCTCTGTTTAGGCACCTAACAGCCTGTGGAAATAAGCTGTTAGCATAGCGAGATGTCTTGCATCTCAGCGACCGATATCTTCTGCCAGAGGGGAGAAGCTGGAACATGGCTTTCCCAGGGTGGCCAGAAGAGTCATTGATGATTTTAAGAGCTCTGTTTAAAAGTCTGGATTTATAAAGAACCTCCAGAACAGGAAGCTCACAGCCCACGGTCCTCTTTGCAGAGCGGAGCACCTTGTTTAAAGCTCTCTTTTCTTTATCTGTGATGTTTCCAAACCACACAGACACAGAACCAACAAGTAAACTCTCAATGGTGCAGCGATAAAAAGTTGAGCAGAATCTTAGAGTTATTGGAAAATTCTCTAAGTTTCCACAAAAAGAAGAGCCGCTGACGAGCTTTCTTAACGACCCGGTTAGTATTTTTGTCCCATTTCAGGTCGTTAGACAGAGTTAAACCCAGGAACTTTCACTACTCTACAATCTGTACCTAGGAGTTGTCAATAACAGGCGTGTGAGAACTGTTACGACTGAAGTCAAAGACAAGTTCACATGTTTTTGCAGTGTTCAGCTGGAGATTGTTTACTTTACTCCACTGAAAAACATGTTCGATCTCTGTCACTGATGAGACCAATGATGGTGGTGTCATCAGCATATTTGATGATCAAGTTTGAGTCAGAGGAAGCCACACAGTCGTGAGTGTACAAGGTAAAGAGCAGAGGACTCAGGATACATCCTTGGGGAGACCAGTGCTCACAGAAACAACATCAGAAAAACAGTCATTGATTTTTACTCTCTGAGATCTGTCAGTTAAAAAGCTAAAAATCCATTTACACATGGCAACATTCAGACCAAGGGACATTATTTTTCAACCAGTTTGCTTGGGACAAGACAATTAAAAGCAGAGCTATAATCAATGAACAGCATTCTCGCGACAGATTTACTACCGTCCAAGTGACTGTACACAGAGTTCAGGGCGAAGGAGATCGCATCCTCTACGCTCCTGTTCTGTCTGTAAGCAAACTGGAGTGGATCGACACTCACAGGGATCTGGCTCTTAATGAAGTCCAGCACGAGCCGCTCAAAAGTCTTCATGAGAACAAACGTGAGGGCCACAGGGCGGTAGTCATTGAGACATGTCACTGGAGTTTTCTTAGGAACTGGAATAATGGTGGACCTTTTAAAGCTCACCGGCACCGTACAGCTCCTGAGTGACAAGTTAAAGATGTCCGTTAAAGGTCCTATATCACGCTTTTCTTCATGTTTCACACTCAATCCTATACACGTGTGATATTAATGTGTATGATACACCACACAACAATCACAGCTTGTGAGATTAGAGCCATCTCTTGTATAGAGGTGACGTCACCTCGACTCAAACGAGCTAATCCAGAGAAGAGTCTGCTCCTCTGCCTGTGAGCCCGCCTCCCCCCGCCCACACGGTGACGTAGCATCACGCTTTTGTCGTTTATCACCTGTAATTAGTAATTTCATACATAAGAATAAACTTTTTCCAACAATGACAATCCGTCACATCGAGCCCTATGTCCTCGATGCACAATCAGACCCTAGTTTACAGAAGTATACAGCGAGTTAGCGTCACTACTTACAGATCGAGGGGGTCCGAGTTACGTCTTTTACCGTGGGAATAACGTGTTTCCAGATCAGCTGTTGAGTAAGTCCAGTTCCATTGTCCCTGTAGTTCTGGAACAGTCTCAGTGAAGTGTCGCAGATGAACCGGTTTATAATAGATCCATGAGATGAACAGATGAAAAAAGTCGAGCCGCTTTCTTCCTCTTCGGGCCAAATAGTGTGTCACATATTTACACCCATAACACACTTCATTCAAGTTGACCTAACACTTTTAGTCGCTGACAAAAGCATAAAAACAGCAGCTCTATGTGGTGTCCGCGAGACCAGACCACAGACGCTGGACTCGGGAGCCGGAGCCTCCCGATACAATTCTGATTCGCTGTTTTGATCCGTCAATCACCTCCCGCCGGCTTTTAATTTATTTTTATTTTTATTATTTTTGACAAAAAACAGCATACTAATTGTGTATTGTTTACCCCGTTTTGACAAAAGTATTTAACAACTATTTTAAATACAAAGCAAACGGGGTCATGCGCGTCATCAGTGTGGTTTTCGTCACTGAAGTGGACCCGAGCGTTTCTGTGCCTCACGCTGGGGAAGGAGACAGATTGTTCTCTTACAAAAGATTGACAGAATCAATGAATAAACTACTGTGGGCTTGTGTATGAAGGCCAAATAGCATTGTAATCATGTTTAAAGCAGAGAAAAGTAAAAAACCGTGATATAGGTCCTTTAAACTTTCTGCCTAAAACCGTCTGTGAGGCGCCATCTGCTGGCGACCTGTATTACTACATTTGAATTTTGAATCTGGCGCCAACACTGGCGCGGCAGCAAGACCTGACGTCTGAAGCAAGACCTGACGTCTGAAGCAAGACCTGACGTCAGCAGCCCCCCGCCCAGAGCAATGTAAACGGCCCAGTCTCGTTCACGCCCCCTTTAGTCCTCCAGGCTACGCCCATTTAGAGGACGATTTGAACAGGAAATGTGAGTGACGTAAGCTCCGAGGAGCGGGGGTGAGAACCACTTTAAGGGTCTATCTCTGTCTCGAGTGACCGCCCCTGTCTCGTAATAACCTTCGGAATGTCCCCACAATCTGCGCGGTTACTGCACCCCCAAACAACGCAGGCAGTCGGCCTGTTTTAGCGCAAAAAAGTGATATACCCGATTTGTTTACCTACAACTAGCGGCGGCTAGACTTGCAAAATGGCAAACTGCAGAATTGTGGATAGTGCGTGACGTCAGTTGAAAACTATGTATACATTTTCTATTTTTGAACGGAAATGCATTTTCAGGCACACAGCAATATACAAAAATGACATTTTTTTCATTGCTTATAAAACATTACAGACAGTATGGAGCAGAGAACTGTAGAGCAGTAAAATGTTGGTCCTCATGGTCTCTGGCTGCTGTGGTCAGACAGTCCATGGGTCAGACGCGACTCTCTGAACTGCGTGAAGCGGAGAGAGCCGTTCACATGGCAGATGTCAGTGAATATATAGTATTTTACAGATATTGCTTATCCCGTGTGAATGAACTCAGTCGTCCTCCGTGATTATCACAAATGACCAGGAGTCCACAGGTCATACTAATCCCGTGCAAATAGGGCTGAAGTAAACAAACTTGTTTCACTTCCAGGTAATCGATTGACGCCGAAATGTATACATATACAAATACATAATAAAAAAGGTTCATTATTGCATGTTCTAGTTCCCAAATTTGGTTATTATAATATATATGTCTTATAAGCAATGAAAAAAAAAAAAGGTCATTTTTGTATATTGCTGTGTGTCTGAAAAAATAACCTTTTTTTTATTTTCAATTTCCGTTTAAAAAGTAGAAAATGTATTGAACGCAAAAGTACACGGACCTTTCTGAAGTTCAGTCAGGTTTTATGGGGTCTGAGCATGTGCAGAATGAGGAGTATGGAGTGTGTGTGTCTGTTTGTATACTGAGACAGGTCTTGTGTAACATGGTAGAGCTGTATCCCCGCCTCTGTGTGTGCCTTTTGTCTGGGGTGTGGTCACACAGGTGGAGGAAATCAGCTCACTTCACTCACTGTTTTAAGCAGCACCAGAATCACACCATCCTGTCTCTCTGTGTCTTGTCACTGTATTGTCTAGGTAATGTCCACCACACCACACTGCACTGTCAGATCTAGCCTTTGTTGTCACTGTTTAGTTTTATTATTAATGTGGTCTCTCTGTGTCTTGTCATGCATTGTCCAGGTGTGCTGGAGGGGAGTTACGGGCGTGGCCCAGTGAGGAGTGGATGTTGTCAGACCACCAAATACAGCCCTCTGCATTGCACATATGCTGCTGCTAAGCTTTGCTAACTCCTCCCCCAATATCGCTCCACTGGAATCAATAAGCTCACCTGCACTTTTGGACATTTCATAATACATCTTTTTAAACATTTTATCCTTTTTGTAATAAATCTTTAACCTTTTAAACAACCTGCCTCCTGCACTTTTGTCCACTCTAACAGGTCGGTCACACGAACCTGGGCGTTACACTTGTAGCAGTTGGTCTTCTTTTCCACTCACAATAACGGACATATTCTGGACCCTATGGCTCAGGAATAACACCACCGGGTTGTCAAACTGACAACCTACCATAGACGATCTCCTCCTCTCATTCCATATCAACCTGTCTTTCACCAAATGCAACCCGCCATGCACAACACATTTCTGTAAAATCAAGGACATTAACCCGGTCAATTTAACAACTCTCATCCATAACCTCCCCAGTGCTGATGGGGATGAGTTTCTTACACACTACAACACAGATCTCCATAACATTATCAATAATCTGGCATCACTCAACCTGTTCAGTGTCCTTTAAACACACAGCACCCTGGTTCAGTGTCCTTTAAACACACAGCACCCTGGTTCACTCCCACCCTGAGACAACTCAAAACCAAAGGCTGCTAACTAGAGTTTCGCTTTTCAGCCTGAGCATTTCAGCACTCAGCAGTCGGGCCGTGCCGGGCTCGGGCTTCTCTTTTTTTTAATCATGATTTTTTTTAAATGATTTTTATATGTGGCACCCTGGACGTATTTGAATATTTATTATAAAAAGACACCCCCCACCAAATATTAATTTGTGAATATTATATGTTAATATGTTAATGAAATGAAATGAAATGAAATTGTTTGTATTTGTTATTTTATTGTTACCCACTGTTCGGCCACAGATGCAATGCCGGACATGGCCATTAAGTGTCAGTAGTGGCGCCTGTTAAAGAGCAATGACCGCTCTGCCTCGCGCGCAGAAGCAGTTAAGCTCTGTGTGTTGCTGTAGCTTACTGTTCGACCAGAGCCATACTGAATATGTATTTTGTTTGTTGCAGAATAAACCTGTAACCCAAATGAGTTCTCTGTTACGTGTGTAACATAATCTTGGCGAGCCAGCCAGGAGGCAAAATTTTAAAAAAGCTTCCTACTACAAGACGAACCTAGAAATTCCAAACCCAACATGGAACAACTTCTGGACGATACCCTTGCAACTCTGTGGTCCTTGGAGAAAACAGAGCTCATCCAAGTGTGTCATCATCTCAAGTGCAGTAAACCAGCCGGTGAAGGGTTCCAAGTACAGACCCATTGTGCCCTGATGAAGGTGGTTGAGAGTACAACAAGTGAAACGCGACCTCACACTTCCCACACTCAAAATCATACTTAGAGGTCACTACAAAGTTGACTCCTCTTCTGATCTACTCCACAGGCTCATGAACATCTCTCAAGATCCCAAAGAGTCTGCTCAAGCTTTTCTGTTTAGGGCAATTGAACTAAGAGAAAAACTGCTCTGCAAATCAGATGAAGAAGATGAAAGTGAGCAGTTCAGCTAAAACTTTATCCAGCGCAAGTTCCTGCGAGCATTTGAGACATGGTTTGTTGAGTGAAGCATTGAAGTTCCAGTTAAATCCATACTTGAGCAACGCACATGTCACAGATGAGGTGTTAATTAAAAAGATAAATGAGGCATCTAGTCTGGAAACAGAACGACAAAACAATCCCCACTTTCTCCCTGAGTTAAATGACCTGCTTATGTCATTTTGTTCAACAACAGCAAATGTCCTCATTTTGGGGGATTTCAATATTCATGTTGACAACCCATCTGGCCACCTGGTGGCGGACTTCCACCAAGTTCTTGATTGCCTTGACCTGAAACAGCACGTTGATGTGCCCACACACGCAAAAGGTCACACGCTGGACCTGGTGATAACAGACACTCCTCTAGTAAAGAGCCCCCAAGTGTATGACATGGGTGTTTCAGATTACTGTGCTGTTTCAGTGGAATTACCAATATGCCCGCCTCATGCAAAAAACAAACGTCAAATCTCCTTCAGGAGTTTAAATAAAATTGATCATACTGCTTTGTCTACAGATCTTAAAACACTTTCTGCTGACTTCCCCTCTGCTGAAGAGGGCCTGGACTATTACAACACAAATCTGCACAGTATTTTGAATAGGCACGCCCCAGTCAAAATAAGATCTGTCACTTACTCCCGCTCGGCGCCGTGGTTTACACCGGAACTGAGAAAAGTGAAAGCAACTGGAAGCTGTCTTGAAAGGCGGTACGTTAAATCAGGACTTACTGTGCACAAAATTGCATATCGGGACCATCAAAAACATTACTCTACCTTGTTATGTGAAGCCAAATCAACCTACCACTCTAGAATAATCAATAAAAATCCAGGAAATTCTCAACAGCTCTTTGGAACCGTAAAACAGCTCCTAAGTCCCAAAACATCCGCTGCTATCTGTGAAACAGAAGCACAATGCAATAAATTCAGTGACTTTTTTGCTCTCAAAGTTGACACCATCCGTGGACCCCTGGCGCAAACTATTCGGCTGCCCTCGGTTTCCTCTGCCCCTGAAAACACCCTGGCAGACTTTGAGGAGGTGACTCCGCAGGAGGTCGAAGCAATTATTTGAAAAATGAAGCCAAGCACATGTCCCACTGATCCACTTCCCACCATCCTGTTAAAATCTAACATCCCAGAACTTAGCCCGCTCATTACCACAATTATAAACTCTTCCCTTCGCACTGGCACTGTCCCCTCTGCACTCAAAACCGCACTCATCAGACCACATCTTAAAAAACACAACCTCAATCACGATGACCTGGCCAGCTACAGGCCTATCTCCAACCTTCCATTCCTCTCGAAGGTTTTGTAGAGGACTGTAGCTGGCCAGCTCCACGATCACCTCCGTGCAAACTCGCTTTATGAAAAATTTCAATCCGGTTTTCGTTCTGCGCACAACATCCTGCTCCACCGCCTACAACACAACATTGGTCTGTCCGCAACAACTCTCTCCTGGTTCAAGTCATTCCTGGCAGGTAGAGTTGAGTACGGCCCCGCATTGTCACATGCGGGGTCCCTCAAGGGTCGGTTGTAGAGTCTCCTGATCTTTGAAGACAGGGTTTCCCGCACACATGGATAGTGATGGAGAAGGAATGAACTCTGAGTTATGATTAAAAGGAGTTTAATGACATAATCAGAATACGTTCAGTTCAATTCAGGCAAAGAGCTCTTCTGCCTGGGTCTCCTCTCTGATTCAGGCTCAACGCCAGAAGACCCAGAATAGAAAACTAAACTGGGTTAAATACTAACATTTACCTTTACCATATATGTCCATCTGACCTATGATCCTAGACTCTTAAAATAAAAAGCAAGCCTGCTTCTTTGTGTCCTGGTCAGCATTCCTGTTGAATGTGAATAGAACAGAATACAGCTCATTTACAACATCCCCCCTTTTCAGATTCATATGTGATCATTTAATGCACTACACTGTCTTCTGTCTGTGAGCATGAGAGCAAAAACAACCAACACCATCTGTTATTTCAAATTCATATTAGCTTGTTGGATAAAAATTCTCTCACAGCCTCAAATAAAGATCATTTGTCTTCATGTGTTCTGTTGACGACTACAAACATTGCACTCACAGATCTGAAGCTCACAAAAACTAAAGATGACCGGTATAGGGGATTTTATTTGATTTAATCAAAAGTCTTCAGTACTGACTTCAATACTGACCAACTAGTATAATATCCAATTAGTAAGTAACTGTGTTCCAATTACAGTTACTCCAGTTATTGAGTCTCCTAATCAAACTTAGTTCTTTATATTTTCCTTAAATCCACAACACTGAATCATCAACTGCAACATACCTACACATCTACTGTATCAGAAAAACTCAAACACTAAATAATATAGGATCACACTATATATTTAGACAAATCTTCTTCCATCTTCTGTTGATCTCAGTCCTCACGATACTTTCTTCTGATGAATCCAGTCCTGCATCAGAGCTGTTAAGACCCCGCTTTTCTCTATGTCCATTGTCCAACTGTCCAATGTCCATCAATCTCCATCATCATTATGTCCTGAAAGTATAGAAAAAAAAACCCAACCAGTATCTGGCAATCCTCAAATCAACATCATATGAACATCAAAGAAAAAGAAAAGAGTGTTTTAATAACAGGGTGTATTCCCCCTTTTGATTAAACAACCACAAGTTTAATCATGAATATTTCAGTCCATGTGTCCCAGTCAAATGCAGTTAACTAAGTCAAGTATTTACCAATTAGTTCAAAGTCCAGTCACCCTTTCTAATCATCAGTGTTCATATTATCCTTCTGTAATAATAACCAAAGCATCAATAATAATAGTCATCGTATCATATTAGTGTCATTTTGCTACAATTGGCAAATAACATAAATATGAATCCGCTATCAGTCATATTTTAATCTTAATCTTTTATCTAATTTAATGTTTATGTTCTGTGTTAACTGATTACTCTTCTCTGAGTATTTGAAAAATGCTAAATCCCTTTAAAGTCTCATTGGTAAAGACCCCAAAGTAGGTCTGTTATACTTTCAATATTGTCATTCAAAAATGTAACTCCATACCATATGTGTAATCTAATCATTTGAAATAAACACTATAAATTATTAAATAGTCAACTCATAGTCTAATAGTCAAAAGTCTAAAGTCCCAAATCAAACAAGTAATTTTCAACAGCAGTTGTCCTGTTGTCGTCACAGTCACTGTAGCTGTAGCAGCTGTGGCTATAGCAGCTGTGGCTATAGCAGCTGTAGGTGTAGTTATTGTATATTTACTCCCAATTGTTTCTGATCTGATACAACGTAAGTCTAGAAGTGACTACTGTAACACATTAACACTCTTGTAAGACTCTTGTTATCTGAAACATATGTGGATCATATATTTCACATAAGCTTCTCTTTCCCATTATATGAAATTATCTCAAATCACACTTTCAAAAAGTCTTCATTCTCACAAATGTGATTTTCAATATACCTTTCTTTCTTTCAAGAGATTATTGTTTATAGATCCTTCATAGATCCAAATATCTATTTAATATTTCCACTGATTTATTCCCAATTATTCCCAAATTTTAATTATCAATTCTATAATTCTATCATTCTATCCACACATTTAATCCAGTTTATTAATGACATTGTCTTTGAGTGGAGGTCTCATCTACTGTTGACCTCTCGACAGCGTGATGTTGGCAAATGAATGTTCTTCTTCTTCTCAAGATCATTCCAAACGCACCTGTATCACATCCACTCACTCTGAAAATGGAGGCGTACAGTAAAACATTCACCTGTGTTCAGGTAACGCTGCTTCTCTATGATGTTCTGTACTGTTAGCATCTTTAATCTTTGCTATAAAAATAGAAACAGTTGTAATGTCATTATGTTATTAGAGTCTCTAATCCATGCTGATGTGTGATTTTACAACAGCCTGACTTCCTATACAGATGTTTGCAAATGTAATCTTATTCAGTTCTCTGACTGTAGATGAACATCTCTGCTGACAAGCCACTGGTAGATTCAGCTTTTGGAAAAGTGCAAGCTGGCAGTGTGCTGTCCTACCACCACCCTCCGCCTTCAGCCCAGGGTGTTTGCATACATAAGGATGCACCACCCTTTCCCAAACTGCCACTTGATGACTACCATCTACCACCAACCGAGTGTCATTTTGTGGCCACCTCTCAGCAGCAGCTTCACCTGCACTCCCTGCACGTGACCTTGGCCCAGTGTCACCAAATTGAAGCTTCAACCAGAGGTCAAAGTGCAGCAGCTGAGTGGCATAGTCTCAGACGAGAAAGGGTGACCTCCTCTCATTTCAGAGAAGTCTGCCATGTTAGAGGATCTACGTCTGCAGAGAACCTGGCTGAGAGGATCCTTAGGGGCACAAGACCTACTGCCATCATGAGAAGAGGGCTCGACATGGAAGCGGGAGCTTTAAAGGAGTACGCAGCCATGAAGAACGTGAACCTATCACAATGTGGACTGGTCATTCATCCTGATGCGCCCTGGCTCGGAGCGTCACCTGATGGGCTGGTGAATGATCCCCTGGAGAGACCCACATGGGGCTTGGTCGAATTGAAATGCCCGAATGTGCAGAGCTACATTGACTGCTAGTACCTCTCAGTGCAGCATGGCCAACATAAGCTTAAGGAGAGCCATGCGTACTACTGGCAGATACAGGGACAGCTGCTCATCACTGGCATGACCTGGTGTGATTTTGTCATCAGTGCAAATGACAACATGTTTGTGCAGCGCATTTACAGGGATGACAGTGATATTAAGCATAAAGGAGCCATTTATCCTCAAATTGAGAACCCTCCCTTAAGGTAACCTTTGTTCGTCCCACAGTGGGAAAATGTCATTGTTGGAGCACACATACAGGACAGTAGCACACAAAATAAATAGTAATGTTTCTTAACTAGCTGTAAATGCTACAAGTCTTAAAAAAAAGTAGTGCAAAGTTATTGTGTTTACTGGATGTGCATGATTTTGATTTAGTGCATCTTATTTTGTTTCTGTTCATGATTTAGTGTTTGACTTGTGTGTGTGTGTGTCATTTTTGAAATACAATATTACATTTTACAAATCAATTTCTGTTCTGATTGGTACCAAATCTGCATAGACTGGTTTATTGGGCTCAACTCCCACAAATTGCACTTTGCTACAATTAGAATAAAGACATAGTATTTACTAATTATCTATTTAAGGACATTATGGTGTATTTCTGCACAGCCCAATGGCATAAGTAAAAGGACAACATAGTTTAGTTAGAAGTCTTAATGCATTTATTTGCTAAGTCAAGGGTTTAGAGAAGTGGATTACAACATGTATCTAAGTATTATGGAAAGGGACAAGGCTACAAAAACAACTTAGCTTTCTCCAAACATATACATAGCCCTAAATCACAACACAGATCAGAAAATCAAACACACTACATGAAATGATAGAAAAACATTGGTATTGGTCCATAGAGGCCGATGATGATTATGGAAAGGGACTGGCCCAGGCTTTCACTAAAGGTCCGTTCTCGTAGTTTACAAGCAGACAGGCAACAACATAAAGCTGATTAATATTTCCAGTTGAAGACAAGGGGAGCACTGTCCTGAACAATTTGTGTTCCTTCACCCTTCTGATGACACGCTCCACGTGACCTCTAAGCCTGGCAATGGACTGAGTCTTCCTTACTGCGGCTCCAGACAGCTGTTTCTGTTTCTTCAGGAAGGCGGGTATGTGGACTTTGCAGGGGACCAGGTCTTCCACAAGGAAACCCTTGTCCACCATAATAGCCATTGAGGGCTTCAGCAGAGGTACAAGGCCTGACTGCTTGAGAATTTCCCGGTCACTGACACAGCCTTCATAAAGTGGAGAGATGAATGTGATTGCGCCATGAGGAGCCATTCCAATCAGTCCCTTACAAGTGCAGTGCGATTTGTAGCTGGAGTACAGCTCACTTTGCAGCAAGAGGGAGTCAGGTGTTTGACAGCGCAGCTCTGTGCAGTCCAAGATGACTTGTGTGTCACTGTACTCTGAGAAAACCTCTGGCATATAATGTTGTACGGCCTCCTCATCCAGCCAAATACCAATAGCTCCCAACACTTGATATAAAAAATTGGCCCAAGTGGTGATGATGCGGCTCACAGTGGACTGGTGAATGAAAAATCTATTAGCCAGATCCTTCTGCACCAGATCCAAAGCTAGATAATTCATAAAAAGAAAAAACTCATCAATGGGTTGAAGTGAGGTTGGAAAAGCATGGCGAACATCTTGTCCAGACGTTTCTGCCTGACTGCTGGTCACTCGCACCATGTAAAGCAAGGCTGGTTCTATCTGGCTCCAGAAAGACATCAGGTGGGCATAACTTGAAAACCTGAGCAAGGGGCACAAGATCCTCAGTTAGTAACATCTCATTTATATGGAAAAAAGGCCATAAACCAGTAGAACTGCAGCCGATCAAATATTTTAGTAATTGAGAATTCAATCAAATAAATCATATTTTTGCTTAAATAAAACTTCATCATAAATATACAATATCAAATGACAACATATTTCTTGCACTATATACAGTATTTTACCATACATTCACCATACAGTATTCTATACAGTTTTACAATGCTAATAATTATTACATTTTGGATTATTCAAAGCTTTCTAGCTTACCTCGTGTACAACCTGATGTCTTCATCGGAGCCAGCAAAGCGTTGCAGACCGAACCTGCAACTGATGGTCATTTCTTCGACCCTTCTCTGGAGCGCCTCTACTTGAGCCTGGGACTCCGCTGCTTTGCTAAGGGCTAAATCCAGAGCAGCTGGTTCAGAAGTGGTGGAGCAGTAGTCGTGGTCAGAGCAGGCCACCCCCAACTCTGGATCCTCTTCAGGGTCTAAACGGGGAGGATTTGGCCGCTCCGTTCGCTCCCAAACACCCGGTCGTGGAGCAGGGAGGCTATACCCGTTCCAGTCAAAAAGCAGCGGGACAGCACCTTTCCTCAACATACGACGTCCTTGTGGGGTGGTGGGCTGGATCATATCTTCAGCCTCAAAGTGGCGAGAACAGACCCGTGTGTTTGGCGTAACCTTAAACTGGTCCCTTCTTATTTTCACAATCCACTTTTTTCGCAGTAAAGCATCTCCAGGGAATGTGAAAAAACTTAAAGCAGAGTTAAATCTGGCCGAATTTGAGCATCGTGGAACACAGCAGTGATAACCAGACGTACTGTCCTGTCTCCGTTGAAAAGTAAACGTTGAAACTTTCGACGTCATCTCACACTAAAAACACGATACAACAAAAATAGTCTCTGTAATCAGTAGTAGTCATGGATCTATTATATTAACGGTAGTAGTATACCGGGTATGACGCGGCGCCGGAAGTGACATCTCATCTGACGCAGAACCCGGAAGTGATGCGTGCATATAGCGCTCACGTGTTGCATTTGTGGGCACGGTTCAACAATCTGTGCTCACAGTTTAATAATCTGTGCGCACAGTTTAATAATCCGTGCTCACAGTTTAACAATCTGTGCTCACAGTTTAACAATCCGTGCTCACAGTTTAACAATCCGTGCTCACAGTTTAACAATCCGTGCTCACAGTTTAACAATCTGTGCGCACAGTTTAACAATCTGTGCGCACAGTTTAACAATCTGTGCGCACAGTTTAATAATCTGTGCTCACAGTTTTTTTTTTTTTTACCCCTGGCCCTTGCAGGGCTCCGTAGAATTTCCACTTTAAAGTCTCATAAAATCGATCAGCTCATTTCCAAATTTGAACCCAATCAAAACCATTATTAATTTGTCCTCGGACTTACAGCTTACTTCCGCAAATGGCCATACCAGGATAGGCCCGCCTGACCTTTTAACTTATGGCAAATGATGTTCAATATACTCAAGGGCAGTCCAACGACTCCCTTTAAAACACTCCATGTGTCTCTTAAAACTCTTTCTCTTTATCTCTGTGTCTCTCTGTGTCTCTTTATCTCTGTACCTCACATTCTTAGGTCTTTCTACACTTCTATGTTCACTGTCCATATCCTTTCTACACTTTCTGTCCTACGTCTTTCTACACTTCCTTCGTCTTACTTCACTTACTTTTCGTCCTTCTGCACTTTAAGATACAACACAACTACTGACACAAACACTTTTCTTAAAGAGACATATTCCTTTACGTCTCTTGTCTCTATTTTTCTCAGCTGAACTCTTAAAAGACAAACTTCACTGTAGCAGTCACTGCAAATTAACACTATCTCACTGAATTTAAAATTTATTTTTACATTTTAGTCCTTTCCAACACTAATCCATGACTCCGGAGCAAAATAACAGAACAGTACAATTGAGAAAAATTGTTGTGAAAATCTCACCCTTTCAGTCAGCTGGTCTTTTTCTCGATTGTGCTGCAACGTGTCTCGCATCCGCCGCAGTTCGTGGCGCCAAATTCTGTAGTGTCTCCTGATCTTTGAAGACAGGGTTTCCCGCACACATGGATAGTGATGGAGAAGGAATGAACTCTGAGTTATGATTAAAAGGAGTTTAATGACATAATCAGAATACGTTCAGTTCAATTCAGGCAAAGAGCTCTTCTGCCTGGGTCTCCTCTCTGATTCAGGCTCAACGCCAGAAGACCCAGAATAGAAAACTAAACTGGGTTAAATACTAACATTTACCGTTACCATATATGTCCATCTGACCTATGATCCTAGACTCTTAACATAAAAAGCAAGCCTGCTTCTTTGTGTCCTGGTCAGCATTCCTGTTGGATGTGAATAGAACAGAATACAGCTCATTTACAACACGGTCCTTGGCCCTACCCTATTTAACATCTACATGCTCCTCCTCGGCCACATCATCGGCAAGCATGGTATCTCCTTCCATTGCTATGCCGATGATACTCAGCTCTACCTGCGCACTAACTCTGTCTCCACATCAGCCCCACACTCAGCTCTGGCAGCCTGCCTGGAGGAGACAAAGGCATGGATGGCAGAAAACTTCTTACAACTAAACCATTCCAAAACTGAGGCTATTCTTATCGGAACCCCCCACCAACTCAAATCCCCCCCATCTCTGGTATTGCATTCTCCGGTCTCACCCTGCCCCTCTCCCCCACTCTCCGCAACCTGGGAGTCATTTTTGACCCCATCCTGTCATTTGAACACCATATCCAAAATCTCTGTAGAATCTCCTTTTTTCATCTCAAAAACATCTCCAAACTCCGCTCCACTCTCTCCCCCTCTGACGCTGAAACTTTAGTTCATGCCTTTGTCTCTTCCAGGCTGGATTACTGCAACGCCCTCCTCGTCGGGATCCCGGCAAAAAACCTTCAAAAGCTTCAGCATATCCCAAATATCGCTGCCAGGATCCTGACGAGGACGCCGAAGCACCAGCACATCATCCCAGTCCTCCGCGATCTTCACTGGCTTCCAATCATCCAACGCATCCAATACAAAATCTGCCTCCTCACCTACCAATGCATCCACGGACATGCCCCGGACTATCTCACAGAACTTCTCGCTCCTCCGCCCATAACCAGAGCACTCCGGTCCACAGACACCAACCTCCTCTCCATCCCCAGAACTAAACTCCGGACAATGGGTGACAGGGCTTTCCAGGCGGCTGCTCCCAAACTGTGGAACGCCCTACCACCACACCTGAGGGCCCCACAGTCATTGGAGAACTTCAAAAGAGGACTTAAAACTTTTCTGTTTCCTTCTTAACATTGTTTTAACACTGTTTTAACTTTAATGATGTATGCTTTTATTGTTGTTGTGCTGTAGCACTTTGAGATTTGTATGTAAAGTGCATTACAAATTAAAGATATTATTATTATTATTATTATTAGTTTAAAAGACACACCGCAGTAAAAACACCCAGGGTCTATGAGATACAAGCAGAGGTGCAACCCAGCAACAACCATGCACCACAAGACAGCGGCAATAGCACACAAGCGGAAAGAAAGATTAAAGTTGGGGATAAAAGTAATACAAATCAAGAGCCACAAGGCAGAGGGCCAGACCCAGAGACTGTTAAGCTAATTGAAGGACTCAGAGCAGAGGTACTGGAAATACAGAGACTATACACTGAATCTGCAGCGACCACACCCAAGCGCACACCTGTTCGAGCTAAAGGATGTCAAGTGTGCAGAGAAGCTGGGGCTGGTGATACATGCCAACATTGTTTCCGGTGCGGACAAGAAGGCCATCTTTCCCGTGGTTGCAGACAAGGTAGACCACTGCAGAGAAACGGAAGGGGGGCTGCTGAGGAGGGATCAACAGTAGCCCAGCCACCTATCAGGTCCCAAATCAACTCCATGCGGTCCTGCCCTGAAAGTTCACCAAAGTCCGACAGTTACATACCCTCACAACGACAAACACAGCTCATCAACCTCATCGGACAAAGATGTGTAGTCCAGTGCCATCTCAACAATGTGCCAGTGGAAGCTTTATGGGACACAGGGGCTCAAGCTAGTTTAATAAATGAGGAAGAAAGAAATACCTCCCTCATAGCACCCTTAGACCTCTATCTGAACTCTTATCAGAACCAGTTGTAGCAGTAGCTGCTAATGGGAGTGAAATACCATACATAGGCTGGGTTGAAGCAGAATTTATATTGGACTGTGATTCTCACCCCACCAAGACCCTATATGTTCCCCTATTGGTTGCTTGTGATTCCACTGTTGCAGAACAGCCTATTATCGGCTTCAATGTAATAGAAGAAGTAGTTGGCAAGTGGGGAAAAGGACATTTAAAGGCAAAAGGTATACATAAAATCAGTCAAACATTCTCTGTTTCAGTCAAGACAGCCAGGTCAATGGTTAAATTGCTGCAGCCAACCAGTGACAATAACAGTGTCGGGACAGTTCACACAGGCAAGAAAGAAATATGCCTGCCTGCAGCTCAAATAAGCACCACGTATGTCCGAGCAAATGTAGCAGCCCAGTATGCAGGCCAGAGTCTTCTCTTCATTCCAGGTGAACTGCCCCAGTTATCAGAAGGCCTGGCAATACAAGAAGGACTGGTTAGTGTCACAGAAGGAAGGTCAGTATACATTCCCATCGCCATTGCGAATGCCAATAAACAAGATCTTACCGTGCCAGCTCGCACCATTTTGGGTCACTTAAAAGAAATAAAAGCAGTTATCAAATTAATAATCAAAAGATGGAAGCAGAAGATGGAGGGGCCCGAGAGCGACACTGGTACACGCGCTCACATTAATGAGATCACCAATAAGGCCCAATCCCACCCCAAACCAAATCAGTGGGATCCCCAAGTTAAGCTTGTTGTCTTTGTCCAATCCAGCAGAATGAAGTAAGGCAGCTACTGAGAAAGGAATATCATGATTTTGCATACAATGACCAAGATGTTCGATGTACTCCTTCTTTAAGCATGCATATCAACCTCCACGACACTACCACTGTGAAAAAGACTAATGTTTCAGTTCCAAAGCCCCTGCATCAAGAAGTAAAGGACTATCTCCAAGATCTGCTAAACCGAGGGTGGATTTCAGAGTCAAGGTCATCATATTCATCCCCCATCGTCTGTGTCAGGAAAAAGACAGGTGAACTGAGACTGTGTTGTGACTACAGAGAACTGAACAGGAAATCTGTACCCGACAGGCATCCCATTCCAAGGATTCAGGACATGATAGACTCTTTGCATGGCAGCTCCTGGTTCTCAGTGCTTGACCAGGCCAAAGCCTATCATCAGGGCTTTTTAGATTCAGAGAGCCGGCCCCTGACAGCCTTTATAACTCCATGGGGCCTGTATCAGTGGAACCGTATACCGTTTGGCCTGAGTTCAGAACCTGCAGAGTTTCAATGGAGCATCGAGGACTGTCTGAAAGGACTGCGTGATATAATCTGTCAGCCACATTTAGATGACAATGTTGTGCACTCTACATCATTCCAGACTCATGTGCAGCATTTTCGTGATGTGCTACAGTGGTGCCAAACACATGGTGTAAAGCTTACTCCTCATAAGTGTGATGTGTTTACGAGACAGGTCCGATTCCTGGGTCGTATGGTGTCAGAGCAGGGTTACACGATGGATCCAGCTGAAATTGCCCCAGTCATGGCACTCAAAGACAAACCACCAACTACAGTAGGTGAGCTGAGCAGACTTTTGGGATTCCTGTCCTATTACCGTTTGTACATCCCAAACTTCTCCAAAATAGCTAAACCACTGTATCAGCTCCTCACCCTGTCTCCAGATCAAAGACCACTGCCTGTAACCAAGACAAAAAACAAAAAGGTTAGTGCAAAACATAAAGGCCGACCACCCCCTGGCACACTCATAACATGGACTGAAAACCACCAAGAGACTTTAAACAAGCTCACAGACTGTTTTAAGAGCCACCCATCTTAGGGTACCCAGATTTTGCACAGCCCTTTATACTCCACTGTGATGCATCCCAGGACGGTTTAGGAGCCGTCTTGTACCAACACCAAACAGGCAAACTGAGAGTAATAGCCTACGGTTCCCGCACACTTACCCCCCCAGAAAAGAATTGTCACATGCATTCTGGAAAGCTTGAATTTCTAGCTTTAAAGTGGGAGCAGTACATGTCACAATGCACAGCCGAAGTGAGACGTTGTGAGATGTTGTAAAGGCAGCAGCTGACAGTGTTTGTTTGCAGAAAAAGATCACAGGGCCTGAGAGCTGCACCTTCAGTGAAATCACCATTGGCATGGTCCAAGACACACCACCTCTTCCAGACAAGTCCTTCACACCCACAGATATAAGGACCAGTCAAGAAAAAGACTCCGTCATTGGCCCAGTTATACACTACAAGATCTGTGAGTACTTACCCCTGAGGCCAAGCATTAAAAATGAGACACCCGATGTGAAATCCTCCTCAGGCAATGGAACAAACTGGTGTCAAGAAACTGTCAGCATTTAGAGACATGTAAGCATGGATATGAATACATCCTGGTGGTAATGGATCATTTTACACGTTTTGCACAAGTTTATGCCACAAAGAACAAATCAGCTAAAACAGTTGCAGAAAAATTGTTAATGACTTTGCTTTAAAGTTTGGTTTTCCTGTCAGAATCCACCATGACATAGGCAGAGAATTTGAACATCAACTGTTTGCCCAGCTCCAACAAGTCTGTGGTCTACGCAGCTCTCACACCACACCGTACCACCCGCAGGGGAATGGGCAGGTGGAACGTTTCAACAGAACCCTGCTCTCCATGCTCAGGACTCTGACTGATGGTGAAAAAGCATACTGGAAAGAATCACTGGCAAAGGTTTTTGGCCGCAGCCCCAGACTACCAATAGACATTCTATTCAACCTTCCAAGCAAAGACAAACAAATCAGCTAAAAATGAAGAGTATGTGCAAAAATGGCAGGCACAAATGAGCGAAGCCTATCAGATTGCATCTAAAGCAGCACAGAAAGAAGCTTCAAGAGGCAAACACTATTATGACAAAAAGATTCATGGGTGCAGCTGTTTCCAGGTAACAGGGTTCTCCTCCGAAATTTTATAGAAAAAGGGGTCCCGGCAAACTCCGCTCACTGGAAAGATATGGTGTATGTGATAGTCGCCCAGAAACACCCTGATATGCCTGTTTATGAGATAAAACCAGAACAAGGAGGTAAAAGTCGCACAGTGAACAGAAACTTGCTCCTCCCATGTGACAGTTTACCTATAGAAAAACCTGACAACAAACAGCTGAGGAGTCGAAAGAAGAAGACGCAAACAAATATAAGACAAGAGACATTCCAAGACAATGCAGATTCAGACAGTGATGCTGAAGGAGCCCTGGTGTGGAGATCTCCCCGTCTGCAGAGCCGTGAGGACAGCAGAGCGCAGGAGCTGATTCCGGAGCCTGAGCTGGAGCAATGCCCACAGGTACCCGAGACTGAGGACCCTCATCACTCAGATGACCAGAACAGCTCAACTGAAGGTGATCCGGTGGCAGCGGAGTGCGAGGCACCCCAGGAGCAGCTCATCGATCATCCTGCTGAAGAAGCTGGCATAGATGGAGACTCTGATGGTGAGCCGAGGTTGACATCTCCATTTCACATATACCCACGAAGAGAGAAAGTTATTTTTTTGTGGTAAGGGAAACCGGAGCACCCGGAGGAAACCAACGCAGGCATGGGGAGAACATGTAAACTCCACTCAGAAAGATCCTGTTCTGACCAGGATTTGAACCCAGGATCTTCATAGCAGTTATTATGACTGTTTTAAAGCTGTGAAAATGTATTATTATACAACTCCATATTAATATAAACAATCGCAAAAATAAAATGAATTGAAAAGTAATCTGATTACTAAAGTAATCTGATTACTTTTCCGGATGAGTTGGACCAACACTGCTCACAACATTTGCTTGGTTACCATGGCAACAATCTGTGATGTGATTGGAATTCCGGAATGAAATGACTAGCTCGTTGCTAGGCAACCTCTATGTCTTGAACACATATAGGTCTGGCCCTGCAGAGAGAGTCCTTTGGTTGTCCGTCTTGGACAGAGACTTATCTGCTTCAAAGTGGGGCACAGACAGCAGTAGGCACATATCTCCGTTGATTTAACATCAGTAGTCATGGATAGTGATAGCAGTAATGACTCGTCCGATGACGGCCGCTGTCCTCTGGACCAAGCTCTGAAATATGTGAATGAGAGCTACAAGTGTTCTCAGATGGTCGTCCCCAAACACACCGCTGGATCGTCCGAGCTTCATCATCATTCCACTCTCAATGTTACCTTTAGTGAAAGCATCTGCAGCAAAGACACATGTGTACAACACAAGATTGATAGTTATATTGCGAGGATCAATGTGCTCGAGTACCAGATTAGAAAATTGAGAGAGGAATGTGCGAGGACCCACATCACCAGAGAGGAGCAGACGACTTCTCAGCAGCAGGAGAGAAAGCAAAGGGGAAAGAGTCAGGCCTGTGCTGCTAAGCGCTGTAACACCTTTCTTTCTCTTGAGAAGCAGATGGATTGGCTGCAGCAGTCCTTAAGAGAAAGGGATGTAATGATTGCAGAAAATCAAAGTAGAATGTTACAACTAGAGAAGGACAGGACCACTTTGATTGACCATTGCGCCATTCTTAATGAAGAGAGGGTCCACAAGGATCAGGTGCACATGAAGGAAAAGGCCAGAATATCAAATAATTGTACACTAAAGGTCAGAAGACTTCAGGAGCAGATGGAGGGGCTGCAGCAGTCCTTGATAGATAAAGACAAAATTATTACGACAAATCAAAGTCTCATGTCAGACTTTGAGATTGACAGGAAAGCTTTGCAGGATCGTATCACCTCTCTCACAGAAGAGATGGTCCTCAAGGATCAGTCCTCTGTGGGGGAAATTACCGAAATAACCAAAGACTACACCTTAAAGGTCAGTTCTCTTCAGGAGCAGATGGAGGGGCTGCAGCAGTCCTTGATAGATAAAGACAAAATTATTACGGCAAATCAAAGTCTGATGTCAGACTTTGAGATTGACAGGCAAGCTTTGCAGGATCGTATCACCTCTCTCACAGCAGAGATGGTCCTCAAGGATCAGTCCTCTGTGGGGGAAATTACCGAAATAACCAAAGACTACACCTTAAAGGTCAGTTCTCTTCAGCAGCAGATGGATGGGCTGCAGCAGTCCTTGATAGATAAAGACAAAATTATTACGACAAATCAAAGTCTGATGTCAGACTTTGAGATTGACAGGAAAGCTTTGCAGGATCGTATCACCTCTCTCACAGAAGAGATGGTCCTCATGGCTCAGTCCTCTGTGGGGGAAATTACCGAAATAACCAAAGACTACACCTTAAAGGTCAGTTCTCTTCAGGAGCAGATGGAGGGGCTGCAGCAGTCCTTGATAGATAAAGACAAAATTATTACGACAAATCAAAGTCTGATGTCAGACTTTGAGATTGACAGGAAAGCTTTGCAGGATCGTATCACCTCTCTCACAGAAGAGATGGTCCTCAACGATCAGTCCTCTGTGGGGGAAATTACCGAAATAACCAAAGACTACACCTTAAAGGTCAGTTCTCTTCAGGAGCAGATGGAGGGGCTGCAGCAGTCCTTGATCGATAAAGACAAAATTATTACGACAAATCAAAGTCTGATGTCAGACTTTGAGATTGACAGGAAAGCTTTGCAGGATCGTATCACCTCTCTCACAGCAGAGATGGTCCTCAAGGATCAGTCCCTCTGTGGGGGAAATTACCGAAATAACCAAAGACTACACCTTAAAGGTCAGTTCTCTTCAGGAGCAGATGGAGGGGCTGCAGCAGTCCTTGATCGATAAAGACAAAATTATTACGACAAATCAAAGTCTGATGTCAGACTTTGAGATTGACAGGAAAGCTTTGCAGGATCGTATCACCTCTCTCACAGAAGAGATGGTCCTCAAGGATCAGACCTCTGTGGGGGAAATTACCGAAATAACCAAAGACTACACCTTAAAGGTCAGTTCTCTTCAGGAGCAGATGGAAGGGCTGCAGCAGTCCTTGATAGATAAAGACAAAATTATTACGACAAATCAAAGTCTGATGTCAGACTTTGAGATTGACAGGAAAGCTTTGCAGGATCGTATCACCTCTCTCACAGAAGAGATGGTCCTCAACGATCAGTCCTCTGTGGGGGAAATTACCGAAATAACCAAAGACTACACCTTAAAGGTCAGTTCTCTTCAGCAGCAGATGGAGGGGCTGCAGCAGTCCTTGATAGATAAAGACAAAATTATTACGACAAATCAAAGTCTGATGTCAGACTTTGAGATCGACAGGAAAGCTTTGCAGGATCGTATCACCTCTCTCACAGAAGAGATGGTCCTCAACGATCAGTCCTCTGTGGGGGAAATTACCGAAATAACCAAAGACTACACCTTAAAGGTCAGTTCTCTTCAGGAGCAGATGGAGGGGCTGCAGCAGTCCTTGATAGATAAAGACAAAATTATTACGGCAAATCAAAGTCTGATGTCAGACTTTGAGATCAACAAGAAAGCTTTGCAGGATCGTATCACCTCTCTCACGGAAGAGATGGTCCTTAAGGATCAGTCCTCTGTGGGGGAAATTACCGAAATAACCAAAGACTACACCTTAAAGGTCAGTTCTCTTCAGGAGCAGATGGAGGGGCTGCAGCAGTCTTTGATAGATAAAGACAAAATTATTACGACAAATCAAAGTCTGATGTCAGACTTTGAGATCGACAGGAAAGCTTTGCAGGATCGTATCACCTCTCTCACAGAAGAGATGGTCCTCAAGGATCAGTCCTCTGTGGGGGAAATTACCAAAATAACCAAAGACTACACCTTAAAGGTCAGTTCTCTTCAGGAGCAGATGGAGGGGCTGCAGCAGTCCTTGATAGATAAAGACAAAATTATTACGACAAATCAAAGTCTGATGTCAGACTTTGAGATTGACAGGAAAGCTTTGCAGGATCGTATCACCTCTCTCACAGAAGAGATGGTCCTCAACGATCAGTCCTCTGTGGGGGAAATTATCGAAATAACCAAAGACTACACCTTAAAGGTCAGTTCTCTTCAGGAGCAGATGGAGGGGCTGCAGCAGTCCTTGATAGATAAAGACAAAATTATTACGACAAATCAAAGTCTGATGTCAGACTTTGAGATCGACAGGAAAGCTTTGCAGGATCGTATCACCTCTCTCACAGAAGAGATGGTCCTCATGGATCAGTCCTCTGTGGGGGAAATTACCGAAATAACCAAAGACTACACCTTAAAGGTCAGTTCTCTTCAGGAGCAGATGGAGGGGCTGCAGCAGTCCTTGATCGATAAAGACAAAATTATTACGACAAATCAAAGTCTGATGTCAGACTTTGAGATCAACAAGAAAGCTTTGCAGGATCGTATCACCTCTCTCACAGAAGAGATGGTCCTTAAGGATCAGTCCTCTGTGGGGGAAATTACCGAAATAACCAAAGACTACACCTTAAAGGTCAGTTCTCTTCAGGAGCAGATGGAGGGGCTGCAGCAGTCTTTGATAGATAAAGACAAAATTATTACGACAAATCAAAGTCTGATGTCAGACTTTGAGATCGACAGGAAAGCTTTGCAGGATCGTATCACCTCTCTCACAGAAGAGATGGTCCTCAAGGATCAGTCCTCTGTGGGGGAAATAAAATTACCCTTAAGGTCAAAATGGAACCAAAGACTTTTACACCTTAAACTTTGGTCACAGGAAAGCTTTCTCTTCAGGAGCAGATGGAGGGGCTGCAGCTACACCTAAAGGTCAGTCCTTGGAGCATAGATAAAGACAAAATTATTACGACAAATCAAAGTCTGATGTCAAGACTTTGAGATCGACAGGAAAGCTTTGCAGGATCGTATCACCTCTCTCACAGAAGAGATGGTCCTCAACGGATCAGTCCTCTGTGGGGGAAATTACCGAAATAACCAAAGACTACACCTTAAAGGTCAGTTCTCTTCAGGAGCAGATGGAGGGGCTGCAGCAGTCCTTGATAGATAAAGACAAAATTATTACGACAAATCAAAGTCTGATGTCAGACTTTGAGATCGACAGGAAAGCTTTGCAGGATCGTATCACCTCTCTCACAGAAGAGATGGTCCTCAAGGATCAGTCCTCTGTGGGGGAAATTACCGAAATAACCAAAGACTACACCTTAAAGGTCAGTTCTCTTCAGGAGCAGATGGAGGGGCTGCAGCAGTCCTTGATCGATAAAGACAAAATTATTACGACAAATCAAAGTCTGATGTCAGACTTTGAGATCGACAGGAAAGCTTTGCAGGATCGTATCACCTCTCTCACAGAAGAGATGGTCCTCAAGGATCAGTCCTCTGTGGGGGAAATTACCGAAATAACCAAAGACTACACCTTAAAGGTCAGTTCTCTTCAGGAGCAGATGGAGGGGCTGCAGCAGTCCTTGATAGATAAAGACAAAATTATTACGACAAATCAAAGTCTGATGTCAGACTTTGAGATTGACAGGAAAGCTTTGCAGGATCGTATCACCTCTCTCACAGAAGAGATGGTCCTCAAGGATCAGTCCTCTGTGGGGGAAATTACCGAAATAACCAAAGACTACACCTTAAAGGTCAGTTCTCTTCAGGAGCAGATGGAGGGGCTGCAGCAGTCCTTGATAGATAAAGACAAAATTATTACGACAAATCAAAGTCTGATGTCAGACTTTGAGATCGACAGGAAAGCTTTGCAGGATCGTATCACCTCTCTCACAGAAGAGATGGTCCTCAAGGATCAGTCCTCTGTGGGGGAAATTACCGAAATAACCAAAGACTACACCTTAAAGGTCAGTTCTCTTCAGGAGCAGATGGAGGGGCTGCAGCAGTCCTTGATAGATAAAGACAAAATTATTACGACAAATCAAAGTCTGATGTCAGACTTTGAGATCGACAGGAAAGCTTTGCAGGATCGTATCACCTCTCTCACAGCAGAGATGGTCCTCAAGGATCAGTCCTCTGTGGGGGAAATTACCGAAATAACCAAAGACTACACCTTAAAGGTCAGTTCTCTTCAGGAGCAGATGGAGGGGCTGCAGCAGTCCTTGATAGATAAAGACAAAATTATTACGACAAATCAAAGTCTGATGTCAGACTTTGAGATTGACAGGAAAGCTTTGCAGGATCGTATCACCTCTCTCACAGAAGAGATGGTCCTCAAGGATCAGTCCTCTGTGGGGGAAATTACCGAAATAACCAAAGACTACACCTTAAAGGTCAGTTCTCTTCAGGAGCAGATGGAGGGGCTGCAGCAGTCCTTGATAGATAAAGACAAAATTATTACGACAAATCAAAGTCTGATGTCAGACTTTGAGATCGACAGGAAAGCTTTGCAGGATCGTATCACCTCTCTCACAGAAGAGATGGTCCTCAAGGATCAGTCCTCTGTGGGGAAATTACCGAAATAAACCAAAGACTACACCTTAAAGGTCAGTTCTCTTCAGGAGCAGATGGAGGGGCTGCAGCAGTCCTTGATAGATAAAGACAAAATTATTACGACAAATCAAAGTCTGATGTCAGACTTTGAGATCGACAGGAAAGCTTTGCAGGATCGTATCACCTCTCTCACAGCAGAGATGGTCCTCAAGGATCAGTCCTCTGTGGGGGAAATTACCGAAATAACCAAAGACTACACCTTAAAGGTCAGTTCTCTTCAGGAGCAGATGGAGGGGCTGCAGCAGTCCTTGATAGATAAAGACAAAATTATTACGACAAATCAAAGTCTGATGTCAGACTTTGAGATCGACAGGAAAGCTTTGCAGGATCGTATCACCTCTCTCACAGAAGAGATGGTCCTCAAGGATCAGTCCTCTGTGGGGGAAATTACCGAAATAACCAAAGACTACACCTTAAAGGTCAGTTCTCTTCAGGAGCAGATGGAGGGGCTGCAGCAGTCCTTGATAGATAAAGACAAAATTATTACGACAAATCAAAGTCTGATGTCAGACTTTGAGATTGACAGGAAAGCTTTGCAGGATCGTATCACCTCTCTCACAGCAGAGATGGTCCTCAAGGATCAGTCCTCTGTGGGGAAATTACCGAAATAACCAAAGACTACACCTTAAAGGTCAGTTCTCTTCAGGAGCAGATGGAGGGGCTGCAGCAGTCCTTGATAGATAAAGACAAAATTATTACGACAAATCAAAGTCTGATGTCAGACTTTGAGATCGACAGGAAAGCTTTGCAGGATCGTATCACCTCTCTCACAGCAGAGATGGTCCTCAAGGATCAGTCCTCTGTGGGGGAAATTACCGAAATAACCAAAGACTACACCTTAAAGGTCAGTTCTCTTCAGGAGCAGATGGAGGGGCTGCAGCAGTCCTTGATAGATAAAGACAAAATTATTACGACAAATCAAAGTCTGATGTCAGACTTTGAGATTGACAGGAAAGCTTTGCAGGATCGTATCACCTCTCTCACAGAAGAGATGGTCCTCAAGGATCAGTCCTCTGTGGGGGAAATTACCGAAATAACCAAAGACTACACCTTAAAGGTCAGTTCTCTTCAGGAGCAGATGGAGGGGCTGCAGCAGTCCTTGATAGATAAAGACAAAATTATTACGACAAATCAAAGTCTGATGTCAGACTTTGAGATTGACAGGAAAGCTTTGCAGGATCGTATCACCTCTCTCACAGAAGAGATGGTCCTCAAGGATCAGTCCTCTGTGGGGGAAATTACCGAAATAACCAAAGACTACACCTTAAAGGTCAGTTCTCTTCAGGAGCAGATGGAGGGGCTGCAGCAGTCCTTGATAGATAAAGACAAAATTATTACGACAAATCAAAGTCTGATGTCAGACTTTGAGATCGACAGGAAAGCTTTGCAGGATCGTATCACCTCTCTCACAGAAGAGATGGTCCTCAAGGATCAGTCCTCTGTGGGGGAAATTACCGAAATAACCAAAGACTACACCTTAAAGGTCAGTTCTCTTCAGGAGCAGATGGAGGGGCTGCAGCAGTCCTTGATAGATAAAGACAAAATTATTACGACAAATCAAAGTCTGATGTCAGACTTTGAGATCGACAGGAAAGCTTTGCAGGATCGTATCACCTCTCTCACAGCAGAGATGGTCCTCAAGGATCAGTCCTCTGTGGGGGAAATTACCGAAATAACCAAAGACTACACCTTAAAGGTCAGTTCTCTTCAGGAGCAGATGGAGGGGCTGCAGCAGTCCTTGATAGATAAAGACAAAATTATTACGACAAATCAAAGTCTGATGTCAGACTTTGAGATCGACAGGAAAGCTTTGCAGGATCGTATCACCTCTCTCACAGCAAGAGATGGTCCTCAAGGATCAGTCCTCTGTGGGGGAAATTACCGAAATAACCAAAGACTACACCTTAAAGGTCAGTTCTCTTCAGGAGCAGATGGAGGGGCTGCAGCAGTCCTTGATAGATAAAGACAAAATTATTACGACAAATCAAAGTCTGATGTCAGACTTTGAGATCGACAGGAAAGCTTTGCAGGATCGTATCACCTCTCTCACAGAGAGATGGTCCTCAAGGATCAGTCCTCTGTGGGGGAAATTACCGAAATAACCAAAGACTACACCTTAAAGGTCAGTTCTCTTCAGGAGCAGATGGAGGGGCTGCAGCAGTCCTTGATAGATAAAGACAAAATTATTACGACAAATCAAAGTCTGATGTCAGACTTTGAGATCGACAGGAAAGCTTTGCAGGATCGTATCACCTCTCTCACAGAAGAGATGGTCCTCAAGGATCAGTCCTCTGTGGGGGAAATTACCGAAATAACCAAAGACTACACCTTAAAGGTCAGTTCTCTTCAGGAGCAGATGGAGGGGCTGCAGCAGTCCTTGATAGATAAAGACAAAATTATTACGACAAATCAAAGTCTGATGTCAGACTTTGAGATTGACAGGAAAGCTTTGCAGGATCGTATCACCTCTCTCACAGAAGAGATGGTCCTCAAGGATCAGTCCTCTGTGGGGGAAATTACCGAAATAACCAAAGACTACACCTTAAAGGTCAGTTCTCTTCAGGAGCAGATGGAGGGGCTGCAGCAGTCCTTGATAGATAAAGACAAAATTATTACGACAAATCAAAGTCTGATGTCAGACTTTGAGATCGACAGGAAAGCTTTGCAGGATCGTATCACCTCTCTCACAGAAGAGATGGTCCTCAAGGATCAGTCCTCTGTGGGGGAAATTACCGAAATAACCAAAGACTACACCTTAAAGGTCAGTTCTCTTCAGGAGCAGATGGAGGGGCTGCAGCAGTCCTTGATAGATAAAGACAAAATTATTACGACAAATCAAAGTCTGATGTCAGACTTTGAGATTGACAGGAAAGCTTTGCAGGATCGTATCACCTCTCTCACAGCAGAGATGGTCCTCAAGGATCAGTCCTCTGTGGGGGAAATTACCGAAATAACCAAAGACTACACCTTAAAGGTCAGTTCTCTTCAGGAGCAGATGGAGGGGCTGCAGCAGTCCTTGATAGATAAAGACAAAATTATTACGACAAATCAAAGTCTGATGTCAGACTTTGAGATCGACAGGAAAGCTTTGCAGGATCGTATCACCTCTCTCACAGAAGAGATGGTCCTCAAGGATCAGTCCTCTGTGGGGGAAATTACCGAAATAACCAAAGACTACACCTTAAAGGTCAGTTCTCTTCAGGAGCAGATGGAGGGGCTGCAGCAGTCCTTGATAGATAAAGACAAAATTATTACGACAAATCAAAGTCTGATGTCAGACTTTGAGATCGACAGGAAAGCTTTGCAGGATCGTATCACCTCTCTCACAGAAGAGATGGTCCTCAAGGATCAGTCCTCTGTGGGGGAAATTACCGAAATAACCAAAGACTACACCTTAAAGGTCAGTTCTCTTCAGGAGCAGATGGAGGGGCTGCAGCAGTCCTTGATAGATAAAGACAAAATTATTACGACAAATCAAAGTCTGATGTCAGACTTTGAGATCGACAGGAAAGCTTTGCAGGATCGTATCACCTCTCTCACAGAAGAGATGGTCCTCAAGGATCAGTCCTCTGTGGGGGAAATTACCGAAATAACCAAAGACTACACCTTAAAGGTCAGTTCTCTTCAGGAGCAGATGGAGGGGCTGCAGCAGTCCTTGATAGATAAAGACAAAATTATTACGACAAATCAAAGTCTGATGTCAGACTTTGAGATCGACAGGAAAGCTTTGCAGGATCGTATCACCTCTCTCACAGAAGAGATGGTCCTCAAGGATCAGTCCTCTGTGGGGGAAATTACCGAAATAACCAAAGACTACACCTTAAAGGTCAGTTCTCTTCAGGAGCAGATGGAGGGCTGCAGCAGTCCTTGATAGATAAAGACAAAATTATTACGACAAATCAAAGTCTGATGTCAGACTTTGAGATTGACAGGAAAGCTTTGCAGGATCGTATCACCTCTCTCACAGAAGAGATGGTCCTCAAGGATCAGTCCTCTGTGGGGGAAATTACCGAAATAACCAAAGACTACACCTTAAAGGTCAGTTCTCTTCAGGAGCAGATGGAGGGGCTGCAGCAGTCCTTGATAGATAAAGACAAAATTATTACGACAAATCAAAGTCTGATGTCAGACTTTGAGATCGACAGGAAAGCTTTGCAGGATCGTATCACCTCTCTCACAGCAGAGATGGTCCTCAAGGATCAGTCCTCTCTGGGGGAAATTACCGAAATAACCAAAGACTACACCTTAAAGGTCAGTTCTCTTCAGGAGCAGATGGAGGGGCTGCAGCAGTCCTTGATAGATAAAGACAAAATTATTACGACAAATCAAAGTCTGATGTCAGGACTTTGAGATTGACAGGAAAGCTTTGCAGGATCGTATCACCTCTCTCACAGAAGAGATGGTCCTCAAGGATCAGTCCTCTATGGGGGAAATTACCGAAATAACCAAAGACTACACCTTAAAGGTCAGTTCTCTTCAGGAGCAGATGGAGGGCTGCAGCAGTCCTTGATAGATAAAGACAAAATTATTACGACAAATCAAAGTCTGATGTCAGACTTTGAGATTGACAGGAAAGCTTTGCAGGATCGTATCACCTCTCTCACAGCAGAGATGGTCCTCAAGGATCAGTCCTCTGTGGGAAATTACCAAAATAACCAAAGACCTCACCTTAAAGGTCAGTTCTCTTCAGGAGCAGATGGAGGGGCTGCAGCAGTCCTTGATAGATAACCAAAATTATTACGACAAATCAAAGTCTGATGTCAGACTGTGACAGGAAAGCTTTGCAGGATCGTTGACAGGAAAGCTTTGCAGTTCTCTTCAGGAGCAGATCGTATCACCTCTCTCACAGACTTTGAGATTGGTCCTCACCTCTCTCACAGGATGGTTTTCAGGATCCTCTGTGGGGGAAGTCAGAAAGATACAACCTTGAAATAACCAATCAAAGACTCATCCACCTTAATCTCGTCCGTTCGGTCTGGAATGTAAGAAGCGTTGCAGAAACTGTGGCATTGCTGAACTCCAGCTTACTTCTAAACCAAAAACACGGTAATACATCGCAGCACAGAAACATTGGGGAAGAAGGAATTCACCAGTTTCCTGACACTACAGCAAATGTCACATACATTGTGGTCCACTGTCATGTTTGCAATAATAGGATCTTCAAGGCAGGGGTGATATATTTATTCGCCACAAACTGAGCCAGCAGAAGACCGTTGTTTCAAAGTAGTTGACTGTATGGACCACATTGACATGTTTTTGCCTCATGGAAAAAGAATTCCCAGCTGTGCATTAAAAATGGAGATAAAATCTTCAGTTATATGCACAGGCAAACAGACACAGTCTTTAACCTGGATTTGAACATTGACAGAGTAGACGCCTCCTACCATTTTCAGGGAGATTGTTTCCAGATCTTAGCTGCCTGGATCTGAAACGCAAGCCTCCCCATGTTTGGTTCTCACTCTGGGCACCAGCAGGAGGCCAGTCCCTGTGTCCTCAGAGTCCGGTGCCGGTTCATATGACACCAACATGTCAACTAATGTAATTGGTGCAAGGCCTGGAGAGACTTGTACACATGCAGAGCCGTTTTAAAATCTTTCTCTGAGCCAGGACCAGTGCAGAGGACCTGAGGACCGGACTAATATGGTCATATTCCTGGTTCCTGTCGGACTCTAGCTGTCTGCATTTCTTGGGATGTACTGAGCTGCTTACAGGTCTGTTGGACAGACCTGTAAAGCAGGCCATTGCAGTATTAGTCTAGCCTGCTGGGACAAATCGCCTATGGACAAGACAATCTCCAAGTCTGCCCTGGAACACAATATTTCTAACTTTGGCAATGTTCTTCAGATGGTAAAAAAGCTGTGATGTTAATTGATTTTATGTGGCTAATGAAATTTAGGTCTGAGTCCGAGTATTACCCCCAAATTTCTGACCCTTGTCTGAGGAAGTAGGGAGAGAGACTGAAGTGACAAATGACGCCCTTCTCTTGTTTCTGGGGACCAAAGACAATGGATTTGGTTTTGTCTTCGCATTTAGCTGGAGGAATTTAATTTTGCATCCTAGTCACTGATCTGTTGGGAATACAGTGACAGGAGCAACTCCAGTGGGCCATGTTCTCCTGCAGTCAGTGAGACATAGATCGGAGTGTCGTCAGCGTATACTTGTGGTAGGACACTTTGTTTCTTTGTATTAAATAATGACCTAACGGGTGATGTAGAAGATTAAATAGGACGAGGTCAGGAATCGACCTGTGGTACACCACAGGTCAGCGGCCACATATCTGAGCGCAGTCTCCAATCTCCCAGAGTACTTCCTATCTCCAGGTAAGACCTAAACCAGTCTAGGGCTGTGCCAGTGACACCAGCCCAGACTCCAGTCTCTGCGATGAGGGATCACCTGGTCGACGGTGTCGAACGCGGCACTAAGATCTAACATGGACCCAAAACTGTGACTTTAACTGCATCAGTTTGAAGTCGAATGTCGTTTTGTTACCTTCACTAGAGCGGGTTTCTCAGTGCTGTGGTGGGGTCTAAACCCAGACATGGAAACATATCAAAAGAATTATTCATTGTTAAAATTCAGTACAGTTGTTGGGAGGCCACTTTTTCAGAATTTTCCAATAAATGCAGATTCGATATGGCGGCGGATAATTTTGAAGTGTCGCGCCAGGATCCAGAGCTGCTCTTTTTTAGGAGAGGTTATTATGGACTGCTGTTTTTAGGGCCTAGGAAATTGTTCCCTGACGACAGAGAACTTGTTTACTATTTGTGTCAGTGAAGGTAACAAACTGCTCAGGGACGGACTTCAGAAATTTAGAGGGCAATATATCCAGGTAATGTGAGGAGCTCAGACTCATGATTATCTTTTTGACCGTTTAGTATCCACAGGTGCAAAGTGAGTTACAGCTCAAAAAAGCTTCTCGGATGTTTGCATTGTTATCGTGCTGTGAGGTGATAGTGTTTTTGATTCCTTGTACTTTGTCATCGAAAAACTGTGTGCGAACTCATTACACTAGATTTAGAGGAAAAAATCTCTAGGGGCAAACTTTACAGGGGGGTCGTAATCAACAATGTTGAAAAACATAACACGGAAAATTGTTACTCAACCTCCTTAATAATGTCAGAAAAATACATTTCTCTTGTTTACGTAGACCGGTTAAATTCACCCAACTCATCTTAACAGATTTCATAATCGCCCTGGAAATTGGATTCGCCACTTCCGTTCGGCCCTCCGGGCACTCTTGCTTCTGTGCCCTAACCGAGTCTGCCTTTGTCATGGGGCCTTTTTTGTACTGGTAAACTATTTTAACGTCACAGGCAGCAATGGCGTCACAGGAAACAGTCAGAACACTTGGTGGTGGACAGAGTTATACAATTCATCAACAGTAGAGCATGGAGTTCTCAAAATTTAGATTCCACATGAACAGTTCACTTGTGTTCCTTCATGTATGTGTCTTCTTCTAACAGTTGTAAATTCAGTGGTGGTTTGCTAAGCAGAAACACATGTCAAAAAATACACAGAACTGATCTGAAAGCAACCTCACTACATTACATTTGGACTACATTAACCCCCTTTGTAGTATTAGCAGGTCAAGAGTTGCCCCCTGCTGTGGGTGGGGCCACTCACGTGCCGAATGAAACCAAAGGTTCAAATACAGAAGCCAGCTCCTTGCATTTCTGTCATAACCTTATCTAACTAGTACATTAAATCACTGTAATAACTAAACTATCAAAATCTGTGCACACGAATGAAAAGTAGTTCAGTAAAATGGTCCAATAAAATCGCACATGGACTGTGGTGGCCTGTACAGGACAATGAAAGAGTAGATGATTGCTTTTGTTCCATTTAAAGAAATTATACGCAAACGATTTGAAAAATTTCCAAGGGCGTCCATTCTTATGGGAGACAAAGTGCTCTCTAAATAACTGCAGCTATGCCTCCCCCCTTTTGTTTCTCGGTTATTTCGGATTCGAATTATAACAAATTGGGTGGTGTTGCTTCTATTAGAACTGCATTTCTGTATTTAGGTCGAGCCATGTTTCAGCCCTAAGCTAAAATCAAGATCATAAGAAGTGATAAAATTAATAATTAAAAATGAATTCGTCTACATAGATCTGGACATTAAGCATAGCAAGTTTAAAATAAGTCAGAGTCGATATGTGGTGATTGATTTCTACTGGGAACAGAAATTAGATTTGCCAGAGTTGGACCGTCTAACTGCTGTTCTGTTTTGATTTCCGTTTTTTAGAATTTAAAAACATTTTTTGAGCTGGTGGCGGAAACCACACACAGTCTCAATTGGCCAAAAATGTGAAAACCATTGTTTGTTGTTCTTTAGCTCCAGATGTAGAAGTGGAGGTCAGCACAGTTCAGTGTTTGGACTGGTAATGCACTCGACCAGACGGCACAGGGCGGCGAGCAGTGTTTGCCACAGTTGTACTCACCCTGGTGCTGTGCGCAGGAGGCGGGGGAGTGCGTTGGGGTCCGAGGGGGATCAGATGTAAACAGTCACGCCCCCCCTCGCGGGAACGCTGAACAACATAGACGTATGTAATCCATCAACAGGCTGCTACCGTATCTGTTTGGGTGTAATCCGTTCTGTATTTACGGATAAGGCTTTCGTAACGTTTCAGAAAAAGGGCAAAAGTTATTCACAAAGACAAAGTTTAAAAGAGCCTGCATGTAGCCTGAAGCCAACACAGAAGCGCCCAACACGACTGTAGGAGGCTGTCACCTCTGTTTACAGTATGGATTTGGACCAGCAATAAAAAACGATAGTCCGGAGGATTGAAGGAGGTGGAACAGATCATAAAATGTTTCTTCGTGACTTTGACTGCTGAAGGTTTCATGTGTTACTTCCACATCCCCCCACGACTACCTTGGAAAGGTATTCAGGCAGGGACTGAAGCAGAGGAGGGAGAGGCATGAGCAGGGTCTGGGTACAGTAGCTCCGGGAATACAGCGAGTGACGCGTTAAGAAGCGGCGTGTCTCACGATCGGAATCTCAATAATCAGAGTGGTTCGGGAGCGAAGAGTGGCCTCGGGAGAAGGAGCTCGGTGGACGGAACAGCGGGTTCACCCGAAGGCAGGACCCGAGCTGAGCGCCGCTGAACACCATGGGGAGAGGAGGAAGCGGGGGTGCAGACTCTCACTCTACAGGCGGTACCCACGCTGTGTGCTCGGGGACGCTGGGAGCGGTGAGAGGGGCTGGCTTCTGGGGCGCTGCTGCTGACCCGGTGGAGGTGGGCGGTCGGTGTGATGGATCGCCTTACACCGTCTGAGGCTGCTGCACTGGTGGTCAAAGAAGGGGAACAGGCCAACATGGCCTGGTGGACCGCAGTTCTTTCGCCTGAGGACTGCTTCCTTTAGGAGCGTTTTCCTCGCAGTGGACTTGGATCCTCGAGCAGTAGAAGTACGTGCAGAGTCCAGGGATTTGATGAGGGGGCCGGGATGTGGTGGTGAGGGCTGCATAGACGGTTTGCCAGACTCAGGACATGGGCCCGGCGCAGCATGGGCTCTCGGAATCGCGGGCTCGTTATTCGGAAGCGGGCGTTAGGTGTAGAAACAGGAGGGTCCGGAGCTGACGGATCTCTCCCACACGAACAAGTGTCAAATAATGATGCAGCGCTCAGGACATCAGCCCGTGAGTGCTGCCCACCAGCGACTTCAAAAAGTCTTGGACACTAGAGATTGTTTCCATTCAACCTCTGCGGTGATGAGGACGAAGGACTTTCTTTTCGTAGATCTGAATGGTGGAACGGTCGCTATCACGGAGCTCCAAAGGTGAGGAGACTATATTGTGCATATATTGAGCAAATTCTTGTCACTTCCATGTGCCTCGTTAGATTGTGTTAGCCTCTGTGCTACTCGTGGGTTTCAGTCGGGAGCTAGTGCTATTTGATGAAACCCAATGAATATTAAAAAGATAAAACCACTCAGATATATTAAAAAACTGGAACAATAAACGGCTAAAAAGTGTTTAAAAGTTTACTAAAAAGGTGCAACAGAGCAGCCCTGCAGTACTGCTTACTTTGACACACCTGCGTTGATGTGTTGTGAGTGTGTTGGAGTCCTAATATGGCCACTAGTGAAAATAAGTACTGTAACTGTGATGTATTAACATCATGTAGGAACATTTTATTTTGGAACACTTCCGTGTCTCAACCGGGAAGTCCCCAGATGGAGTGGCTCGCGCAACACCGACGGAAAAACTTTACAAAGTGTATGGGACGTTTTCACACAGCTGGTCTAGCAAACGGTCATAGAAACCTGCACTATATGGCATAAAAGCAAAGACAAAGTTTAGCTACAGTTGAGATAGAAGGAACAAGGTATGGATGGATTTTTATTTTGTGTAACAATTGTAAAGTTTCTTTAAATGTGTAAAATTAATAGCAAAAGTAATGTAACGGTTAACAATGCTATTGATGCTAGATAGTATTTGGACAATGATGGTAAGGTTGATTTCGTTCTGCAGTAGTTCCAAAGTGCAAAATTATAAATGGTTGAGTCCAAACAAAGTCTTGAAGAAGCAAAATGAATTGAACAAACCAGAACACGTCCTCATCTAACTCTATTCTATTCTTAGCATGTATTCTGATTCAAGTATAAAATAATAGTTTTTTTACTGATATAGCTACACTTTTTTAAAATAAAAAGTAATATAATTTTGAATACGTAAGGTACACTACTATAAAGTCATAGTATGTAACTTTTAATAGTAATGTACAAACTTTAGTATGTAAAGTGTATGTAATGTACCTTAAAGTATTCGACCATTTATATTACTTTTTTTGGAAGATTTTAACTCTGGAAAAAGCTGTTTGGCATTTCAGTCACTAAAAATCATAAGACAAAAAATATTCGCTTTACAAATTTCATTTGTTAAGAAAAATTTCAAAATTCAATTTTCGCTTTTTAAAAATATCCAATATGTTCAATTTTTGAGCCCAAATTCCAAAGCACTGTCAAATTTTAAGAAAAAAAGAGCAGATTGGTTCATTGATTTGAAATTTTTTAATGGAACCTCTTATCAATTTCATATTTTTTTTATTTTCAAAATAAAACAGATTTGATGCATATAGTTTCAAAAGGCTTAGATTTTAAACGGTCTAAATTAGCTGCTAAAAAAGATAACATTCACATGACACATCCAGTCGTTTGGCGAGTTGTGTGCTCTGTTCAGTTAGCACATGCGCAAATGGACTTTTCCTTCTTCACTGATGTTGAATATCTCTCGTTGCTGTCTCTCCGTTACTATGGATAATTAGTTTAACATTGCTGTCCTCCGTTACTATGGATACTTTAGTTTAACATTGCTGTCTTCCGTTACTAGGGATATCTGTAGCCCTTCTAAAATGTGATTCAATTTAGGTTTTTTATCATTTACAAATGTATGAATTTATGCAAATGCAATATGTAATGTAATCAGGTTATTCACTGCCTAAAGTATTTCAATGTGTAGTACTTGTAGACGTCCAGTTGAGTTTAAAGTTGAAGCAGAACTGATGGTTTTAAATGAAGTTTATTTGTCCTTCCATATATTCATGAATAAGACGTAAGAGCTAGAACAGAACTGGAAAATTAACTTACAATCATGTCCTAATACTATTCTAGCATTCATACTACACTTGTTAAAACGTTACATTACTTTTGCTATTTAATTTTACACATTTAAAGAAACTTTACAATTGTTACACAAATTGAAAATCCATCCATACCATGTTCCTTCGTATCTCATCTGTAGCTAAACTTTTTCTTGTATTTTGCCATATTAGTGCAGTTTCTTATGACCGTTTTGTCTAGACAGCTGTGTGAAACGTCCATACACTTTGTAAAGTTTTTTCCGTCTGATGTTGCGCGAGCCACTCGACTTCGGTTGGACAGGAAGTGTCAAAATAAAATGATCCTACTGTGTTAATACAATCAAACGTTACATACTTATTTTCACTAATGGCCCATATTATGACTCGCACACACCAAACTCATCAACGAGGGGTGTGTCAAGTAAAGCAGTACAGACAGGGTGCGCTGTGCACCTTTTTAGTAAACTTTTTAACAACTTTTAGAGCGTTTTTATTGTTCAGGTTTTTGTATACTATATGAGTGTTTTATCTTTTAATTCAGTTGGTTTCAGCAAATAGCACTTAGTCGCCGACTGGAAACCCACGTAGACACAGACGGCTAACACAGCTAACGAGGAATGGAAATGACAATGAAATTGCCTCAAATATGCACAATATTAGTCTCCTCACCTTGGTAGCACCGTGAGAGGACCGTTCCACCATTGCAGATCTACGAAAAGAGTCCTTGTCTCACCGCAGAGTTGAATGAGGAAACAATCTCTAGTGTCCAAACTTTTGAAGTCGCTGGTGGGCAGCACTCAAGGCTGATGTCACTGAGCGCTGCATATTGTGACACTGTCGAGTGGTGACGAGATCTCGTCAGCTCCGGACCCTCTGTTCTACACCTAAGCGCCCGCTTCGAATAACGAGGCCGCGGGATTCGAGAGAGAAACCCATCCTAGCGCCGTGGCCCATGTCTGAGTCTGGCAAACCGCTATGCAGCCCTCTCCACCGACATCCCGGCCCCCTCAGCGATCCCTGGACACTGGCAGCGTACTCTACTGCTCGAGGATCCAAGTCCACTGCGAGGAAAACGCTCCTAAAGGAAAGCAGTCCTCAGGCGAAAGAGCGGTCCCACCAGCCATGTTGGCCTGTTTCCCCTTCTTTGACCCAGTTGCAGCAGCCTCAGGACTGGGGATAGCGAGCCATCATCACCACCGCTCACCTCCACCGGGTCAGCAGGCAGCGCCCAGAGCCGACCCCTCCTCACCGTCAGCTTCCCGAGCACCACCGCGTGGGTCGCCTGTAGCTTGAGAGTCAGCACCCCCGCTCCTCCTCTCCATGTGTTCAGCGGCGCTCAGGGCTCGGTCCTGCTTCGGGTGCCCGCTGGTTCCGTCCCAACCGAGCTCCTTCTCCGAGGCCACTCTTCGCCCCTGACCAATCTGATATTGGAGATTCCATCGTGAGACACGTCCGCTTCTTGAACGCGGTCACTCACTGTATTCCGGGAGCTAATGTACCAGACCTGCTATCCGTCTCCTCCTCTGCTTCAGTCCCTGCCAGATACCCGTTTCCAGGTAGTCGTGCATGTGGGAATTAACGACATGAAACTTCAAGCAGTCAGAAGTCACGAAGAACATTTGATGGATCGTTCCACCTCCTTCATCCTCCGGACTATCTGTTTTTATTTCTGGTCAATCCAGACCTGTAAACAGATGTGACTGCCTCTACAGTCGTGTAGTGGCGCTGGCATGAGTGGCTTCAGGCTACATGCAGCCTCTTTTTAACTTTGTTCTTAGTGAATAACTTTGCCCTCTTTTGAAACGTTAGAAGCCTATCGTCCAGGAACCGGATTACACCCAAACAGATACCACCCCGGTAGCAGCTGTTGATGGATTTACATAGTTATGTAGTTCAGCGTTCCCGAGGGGGGCGTGACGTTTACATCTGGAGCCCCCCTCGGACCCCACCGCACTCCCCGGCCTCCTGCTCAACAGCACCGGGTGAGTACAAACGGTGCAGAAACACTGCTCCCTGTCCGTTGGCAGTGCATTACCAGTCCAAACACTGAACTGTGCTGACTCCTTTGACTCTGGGGAGCTAAAGAACAACAACAAGGGTTTTAACATTTTAGGCCAATTGAGACTGTGTTGTGTCCTCCACCAGATCAAAAATGTTTTTAAATTCTAAAAAAAAACGAAATCAAAACAGGACAGCAGGTTGACGGGTCCAACTATGCAAAATTAATTTCGTGTTCCCTGTAGAAATCAATCCCACATTGAATCGACTCTGACGTTATTTTTAAACTTGCTATGCTTAATGTCAGATCTCTATGTAACAAATCATTTTTAATTAATAATTTTTATCACTTCATTGATCTTGAATTTATGCTTAAGGCTGAAACATGGCTCGACCAAAATACAGGAAATGCGTTTCTAATAGAAGCAACAATCCCAACCCAATTTTAAATTCGAATCCGAAATACCGACGAAAACAAAAGGGCGGGGAGGCATAGCTGCAGTTTTAGAGAGCACTCTTGTCTCCATAGAATGACCCTTGGAAATTTTTCATGTTTGGATGTATATTTCTTTTAAAATGGAACAAAAGCAATCTTCTTACTCTTTTCTTGTACTGTACAGGCCCACCACCGGTCATGTTGCGATTTTCATTGACACATTTTTATGAATACTTTCATTCGTGTGCACTGATTTGATAGTTTAGTTATTACAGGTGATTTTAATGTACATGTTGATAATGTTTTGATGACGAAATGCAAAGGAGCTGGCTTCTGTAATTTGAGACCTTTGTTTCATTCAGCACGTGAGTGGCCCACCCACTTCAGGGGGCACCTCTCTTGGACCTGCTAATTACAAAGGGGGTTAATGTATTCAATGTTAATGTAGTTTGATGTGGCTTTGTCAGGAATAATTTCTGTGTATTTTTTGACATGTGTTTTGCTAGCAAACACCAGCTGAATTTACAACTGTCTAGAAGAAGACACATACATGAAAACACAAGTGAACTGTTCATGGGATGCTAATTTGAGAACTCCATGCTCTACTGTTGATGAATTGTATAAAACTCTGTCTCCACCAGTGTTCTGACTGTTCTGGACGCATTGCCTCCTGTGACGGTTAAAATAGTTACCAGTAGAAAAGGGCCCCAAGGACTAAGGCAGACTCGGTTAGGGCACAGAAGGCAAGAGTGCCGGAGGGCGAACGGAAGTGGCGAAAGTCCCAATTTCCAGGGCGATTAGAAATCTTTAAAGATGAGTTGGGGAGAATTTAAACCGGGTTATAAGTAGAACAAGAAAAAGTATTTTTCTGACTATTATTGGCGGTGTGCTAGTAACAATTTTCGTGTTATGTTTTCAACATGTTTGTAGATTAAACGAACCCCCCTGTAAGTTGCCCCTAGAATTTTCCTCTAAATCTAGGTGTAATGGAGTTCGCAAGTTTTTCGATGACAAGAACCAGGAATCAAAAAAAACACCTATCACATCCAAAGCACGTATAACAATGCAACAGCAGAAGAGCTTTTTGAGCTACTCACTTTGCCACCTGTGGATACTGAAACAGTCAAAAAGATAATCATGAGTCTGAGCTCTCTCCACATGTAGCCTGGATATATTGCCATCTAAATTTGAAAGTCCGTCTGAGCATTTTTTTACCTTCACTGACACAATAGTAAACATGGCTCTGTCGTCAGGAACATTTCCTATCAATGTAGCATCACATTCAGCGATGTCCTTATAGTTTGCCAGAATTAGGCTTTGCTTTTGTAAACCACCAACTAAAAGCAAACCATAACGACTCTTGCACATATTAAAAACAAATTATTCAGCTGTGATTAACTTTTCTTGCTTTGCATTATGACAGATTCAGTGTGACACATGTGACCGCTGGTATCATGCGGACTGTATTGGACTCTCAACCAAGGACGTAAAAAAGGCAGCTGGCGAAGTTGAATGGAAGTGCCTTGTGTGCAAATGAAGTGTTTAACAAATTATTTGAATAAATAAATTATCAGGATTTTCTTTTGCCTTAGTCACAATTTTGATTTTATCACAACCCAGGGTTATATCAGCTTTTAGAAGAAACTACACACATATGCTTATTTAATTTATATACATGATTCAAAGTTTTGTTTTGTGATGCTTATAAGTGTTATAAAAAACATTTGTTGTGTTCAATTTATTGTGTGTATTTGTTTTAAAAGATAGAAACTAAGTTGTGAACGATTAGACAATTGTGAATTAGATTCGGGTCACATTGGTGTTTTTCATAAATTCTAACGTTTCAAAATGGTTCAATAAAAACCTGTGTCCTTTGTTCAGTCTTGTCTGCTACTCACCTGTGGTACCCTATCCAGTGTCGTCCACAGGTGAGTCTGCTACTCTGTAAACTCACCTGTATTCCTCAGTCCAGTATTGTCAGTCTGTGATCCTTGGTCCAGCCTTCTCTGCTCACTACATTCCCCCACTGATTATGTGATTCAAATACATATTTAAACTTGATCCTGTGTTCTGCTTTAGAGTCTGTGTTCTGACATTTTGAGTTTCCAAAAGTGTACTATTCCAAAATCAGAAAAAGAGTTTTGTGTGTGGCAGCAGAATATGGTTATTAATATTAGTATAAACTAACTTGTGCGACTTGATAATCTACTGTAAAACACAATGTTTGATTTTTCAAAAATTCTGATATAGTACTATTGGTGAACAAAAAGATGTGCATGGTTTCCCAGAGATAATTTTGTAAACTGGTTTGGGGCCACTGGGTGAAATGCATTCAAAGCTATTGAGTTAAAAAAATAACACTTTTCCATCAAAAGTCCTTTAAAAATATACCAAATCTATTAAGCATAATTTCATGAACTGAGCCCCATAGCCTAGAGGAAGTACTAATTTTGTAAAGTATTCTGTGGCGACTGGGTCAAATGCTCTAAAAGCTATTGAGGGAAAACCCCATACTTTATATAAATAAATCCGTGAAAAATACACCAAATCTATTCAGCATAATTTCATGGCCTGAGCCCCATAGCCTAGAGGAAGTACTAATTTTGTAAAGTATTCTGGGGTGACTGGGTCAAATGCTCTAAAAGCTATTGAGGAAAAACCCAAACTTTATATAAAAAATCCGTGAAAAATACACCAAATCTATTCAGCATAATTTCATTGCCTGAGCCCCATAGCCTAGAGGAAGTACTAATTGTGTAAAGTATTCTGTGGCGACTGGGTCAAATGCTCTAAAAGCTATTGAGGGAAAACCCCATACTTTATATAAATAAATCCTTGAAAAATACACCAAATCTATTCAGCATAATTTCATTGCCTGAGCCCCATAGCCTAGAGGTAGTACTAATTTTGTAAAGTGTTTTGGGGTGACTGGGTCAAATGCCCTAAAAGCTATTGAGGAAAAACCCAAACTTTATATAAAAAATCCGTGAAAAATACACCAAATCTATTCAGCATAATTTCATGGCCTGAGCCCCATAGCCTAGAGGTAGTACTCATTTTGTAAAGTATTCTTGGGTGACTGGGTCAAATGCTCTAAAAGGTATTGAGGAAAAACCCATACTTTCTATAAAAAAATCCTTGAAAAATACACCAAATCTATTCAGCATAATTTCATGGCCTGAGCCCCATAGCCTAGAGGAAGTACTAATTGTGTAAAGTATTCTGGGGTGACTGGGTCAAATGCCCTAAAAGCTATTGAGGAAAAACCCAAACTTTATATAAAAAATCCTTGAAAAATACACCAAATCTATTCAGCATAATTTCATTGCCTGAGCCCCATAGCCTAGAGGAAGTACTAATTTTGTAAAGTATTCTGTGGCGACTGGGTCAAATGCTCTAAAAGCTATTGAGGGAAAACCCCATACTTTATATAAATAAATCCTTGAAAAATACAACAAATCTATTCAGCATGATTTCATTGCCTGAGCCCCATAGCCTAGAGGTAGTACTAATTTTATAAAGTATTCTGGGGTAACTGGGTCAAATGCTCTAAAAGGTATTGAGGAAAAACCCATACTTTCTATAAAAAAATCCTTGAAAAATACACCAAATCTATTGAGCATAATTTCATGGCCTGAGCCCCATAGCCTAGAGGTAGTACTAATTTTGTAAAGTGGTTTGGGGTGACTGGGTCACATAACCATAAACCTATTGAAAAAAATATTGTATTTTTTGGTGATTTTCCAGGATTATGATTTTTCTAAAGTTTCAAAACATGAAAATAGGAATAAAAACGTGTGGTAAACATTATTTACTTTGCTGGTTCACATGATTCCGAATATAGGCTTATTGAAAATATATAGGCTACATTCAACAGTAGGTATAAAATACTATAATATTAAATGTGGTAGAAAATACAACTAAAGATTACATTTAATCTATCTCTTTTCATTAAAATTGTTTATTTGTATCATATTATGGATTTACACCTAAACTACATTTTTTACAAAGACAGTAATTCATAGACGGTCCCTGAGCTTAGTGCTGGAGGCGAATATCCAACGTCCAACGTGAAACCAACTTTACCGCGGTCTTGGAACGTGTGTGTACGACACGGTGGGAGGAGGGAAAGGAGGAAAGCCGTGCTATAGAGAGGGTAGTTTAGCTGTTGGTCGTGTGGTGGTGTAGACCTTGGTGTGTGTCAAAGTCGTGACTACAGCGTCTTCCTCGTGCGGCGGTGTATGTGAGCAGTCAGCCTAGGACTGGGGTCAGGCGTTAGTGCTTCTTCACCTGTGTGTCAGCGAAGAGCGTTGGGGTTAGTGGCGTTGGCGCACGTAGAGTTAGCAGTGGCGCCAGCGGTAGCAGCAGTATTAGGGCGCGGCGTTAATCCGCAGCGGTAGACGTGGCGTAAGAGACGCAGCGTGCGGGACGCGGCGTAAGAGACGCAGCGGCGCTAGGGACGCACCTGCGTTAGGGACGCACCGTAGGAGACGCTGCGTCGGTCTGAGACGCAGCGTGGGGCACGGCGTAGCTTGAGACGCAGCGCAGGAGACGCAGCGTGGGGCGCGGCGTAGCTTGAGACGCGGCGTAGCTTGAGACGCGGCGCAGGAGACGCAGCGTGGGGCGCGGCGTAGCTTGGGACGCAGCGCAGGAGACGCAGCGTGGGGCGCGGCGTAGCTTGAGACGCGGCGCAGGAGACGCAGCGTGGGGCGCGGCGTAGCTTGAGACGCAGCGTGGGGCGCGGCGTAGCTTAAGACGCAGCGCAGGAGACGCAGCATGGGGCGCGGCGTAGCTTGAGGCGCAGCGTCGGTCTGAGACGCAGCGTGGGGCGCGCCGTAGCTTGAGACGCAGCGCAAGTAAGCAGTGGCAAAAGGCAGCAGGCTGAGCGGCAAGGCAATGCAGTTTTAGTGATATCACGTTGCGTGGGGCAGGAATACAGTATTAGACTTGACCAACGCAGCGATGTAGCCTGACAATTATGTTTAAGAGGAGAAGCAGAAACAGAGTGTTAGCTTTTGTTATGTATAGCAGTAATGTGTTCTAATAGCAGCATGCGCTAGAAGTAGCAGAGTTACAGTATGAAACTTGGCCAACGCAGTAATGTAGCCTAACAATTATGTTTAAGAGGAGAAGCAGAAACAGAGTGTTAGCCGTACCAATGTATAGCAGTAATGTGGTCTAACAAAAACAATATGACATGCAGAAGGAGCAGAGTTACAGTATGAAACTTGGCCAACGCAGTAATGTAGCCTAACAATTATGTTTAAGAGGAGAAGCAGAAACAGAGTGTTAGCCGTACCAATGTATAGCAGTAATGTGGTCTAACAAAAACAATATGACATGCAGAAGGAGTGGCGGAATTAAAATTATTTGTTTTAGTGTAATACAATCAAACATAGAGTGGTTATTAATTTGAGCAACAAAACAGCATGGAACAACAGCTAGACCGTGTTAATGTTACCACCATGGGCAGCAGTGCGGTCTAGCCGTGACATGCAGAAGGAGGGGCAGAATCAAAATTATTAGCTTCACCAACGTAGCAATGTGGTACGCCAATTACATGCAGCAGGAGGGGCGGAATTAGCGTATTAGTTTAGTACAATCAAACATAGAGTTTGGCAGAGTAGAGTGGTTATTAATTGGAGCAACAAAACAGCATGGAACAAACAGCCAGACAGTGTTAATGTTATCACCATGGGCAGCAGTGCGGTCTAGCCGTGACATGCAGAAGGAGGGGCACAATGCGGGTCAGTAGGTCGTCAAACTGGGCCAGGGAGAGACGAAAGTACCGCTGAAAGCGACCCTCATCCGAGCGCAGCTCCCGGAGCAAATGGTGAAACTCACCAAACTCCAACCGTCTACGGACTATCTGATGAATCCAGACACGTCGTCGATTCGCCCTTTGACGACGTTGTCTGGCTTTATTTATCAGATAAAGCAACTCCTTCGCTGACATCCATGTTGGGAAGCTACAGGCAAAAGAGACAAGCCCCGCCCCTAAACGCTCTCAACGCTCTGTGACAGCGGCTGCCCTCTAGTGTCCTGGCCGCGCGGCCAAGTTTCTCTGTGACAGCGGCTGCCAAAATTTGTCACAAGCGGCCCAAGCCGCGCGATAGACGCGATTTGGCCGCAGAAATTGCGTTTGGTCTGAACGCACCATCAGGCTCTTCATTCTCCTGTGATAGACATCAAGTCAGACATACAACTCAACACTCTGGCTATATCCAACATAAACAAGTAAGTAAGTAAGTAAGTAAGTTTTTATTTATATACCGCCTTTTCACTGCAGATCTGAGTCTCAAAGCGGTTTACAATTGTTAATTTTGGGCACTTGTCTCTCACTCCACACAGAGATGGGAGGGGCCAGTACAGGAGGCACATGCTAGAACTATTGAACATATTTTTAGTGGTAGGGGAAACCGGAGTACCCGGAGGAAACCTACGCAGACACGGGGAGAACATGCAAACTCCACTCAGAAAGGCCCTGGTCTGACCGGGATTTGAACCCAGGACCTTCTTGCTGAGAGGCGAGAGTGCTATCCACTCAGCCACCGTGCCGCCAAGTGTCTGGAATTCAACTCTGCTGAAATACAAGAATGCAAAGTGGTATCAAAAGATTTAAAAAAGGAAGCAAAAGCCCTCAAAGAGAAGAATATCCAACTGGAGGAAAAGGTAATTGAGCTGGAAATAAGAGTTTCTGATTCAGAAACTCTTCTTTCAGAAAAGATGGAATCTGAGACTGAGGGGCCTCAAAGAAGAAAAAGAGGAGAATACTAGAGAGCTTGTTGTAAACCTTATTTTCAGATTTGTTCCGCACTGGAAAGACAAGATGGGCTTCATCCTGGATTCTGTGCATCGTCTTGGGCAGAATAACACCACCCACCCACGACAAATCATCATGCAGTTCACCATGAGGATCTACAAAGATGAACTTTGGCGTGTATCAAGGAACCACCAAATCTGCAAAGAGCTCAACATTCGCTTCGCAGAAGACTTCACCAAAGATGTCCTAGAAGCAAGAGCAGCAGTCTGGCCAAAAGTGGATCAAGCAAGAAAGCTGGGTCAAAAGGCTGTGTACCGAGGTCGCTACGCCTATATTAATGGTAAAAGGGTAACACCATGATTCTCAGGTTCCTAGAAGAAACTTTTATTCAAGTTTACTGTCAGGGGTTTTGCACCTTTTGTTACGGTTGGTTACGCACCTGTGTTTGTTAAAGCAAATAAGCTAGTTTTTTGGTTTTTTATTTTTTTATGTCTGATCTAAAAAGTTCAATCTCTCTTATCTGTGAATGCAAGGGGTCTGAGAGATTTAACAAAACGTAAAAGTCTGTTTTTATTTTGCAAAGGGAAAAAAGTGCAATTGTTTTTTTTACAAGAAACTCACTCAAAAGAAGAGGACCTTTCATTTTGGACTCAACAATGGGGGGACAAAGCCTATTTCCGTCATGGTACATCTAGATCAGCTGGAGTAGCTATCCTCCTTAAACACTTTTCTGGCCAAATTATACTTACCTTGGCAGATAATCAGGGCCATTGGTTGATTTTACTCACAAATATTGACAATGTGAAATTAATTTTAGTTAATGTGTATGGTTACAATAATCCCAGGGACAATAAACGATTTTTAGAAGAGATAACTTTACACATAGATGATCTTAAAGTTGCTCACTCCATAGAGAATATAATAATTGGGGGTGATCTCAATGTAGTTAATGATGATTTCCTCGATAAATACCCATCCAAACATGCATCAACTCAGCCTAATATTATATTTAATAACTTTTGCAGTAGATTAAGTCTTACTGATGCTTGGAGATATCTCAATCCTGGAATATCCCAATTTTCATGGTTCAGTCCAAACTATAATTCAAGATCTAGAATTGAAAAGTTGATAAGTTGCTTTGCAATGATATCAATTCAACAATTTCTGCAGCCCCTTTAACTGATCATTGTGTCATTATGTTACATGTTGGACCTAGAACTAAACATTTCTCTAACAAATACTGGAAATTTAACTTCTTTAAGTCTTCTTAAAAATGACAACTATTGTCAAATCATTAAATCAACTATAAGTAAAATTGCATCCAGTGAAGAACTTACAACCCCGGTTAAAAAGTGGGAGTTCCTTAAGTTTAAAATTCGTGATGTATCTATTACCTTTACTAAAAACTATAAAAAAGAACTTGATCAAAAGTAATTGAATATTATAAACCAGTTAAATGTTCATTGTAGGTTCAGGTCTCTGAGGGGAACTCCTCCTCTGTCTGGAAAGGACTTAAAACCATCACCAACTACGGGCCCAGGTCCCCGCAGGCATCTGACAACCTTCCCCTCGCCAACGAGCTCAATGAGTTCTACTGCCGCTTTGAGAAAGATAGTTCCCCCCCTGCCCCCCACCTCCACCCATCCCGGCCACAACCACTTTTCTCTTTCTCCCCCCCCCTCCCCTACCCCCTCTCACTGTCACAGAGAGAGAGGTCAAACTGTTGTTCAGGAGCCAGAACCCCCGGAAGGCGTCCGGCCCGGATTCTGTCTCCCCCTCCGCTCTGAAGCACTGCGCTGATCAGCTCGCCCCGGTGTTTACCAACATCTTTAACACCTCGCTGGAGCTTGGTCAGGTCCCCGCATGCTTCAAGGCCTCTACCATCATTCCCGTCCCCAAGAAGGCCAAGGTCACAGGCCTAAATGACTACAGACCTGTCGCCCTGACGTCTGTGGTCATGAAGGTCCTGGAGCGCCTTGTCCTGGCCCATCTGAAGCGAATCACTGATCCTGTGCTGGATCCGCTGCAGTTTGCGTACAGAGCCAATCGCTCCACGGAGGACGCCGTGAACATGGCTCTGTACTACACCCTTAAACATCTGGACACTGCCGGCTGCTATGCCAGGATCCTGTTCGTTGACTTCAGTTCGGCTTTTAATACCATCCTTCCACCCATCCTAGAGCACCAGCTGTCCCTGCTGCAAGTTCCTGCCCCCATGCGCAGATGGAGTACGGACTTCTTGACAAACAGGTCCCAGCGGGTGAAGCTGGGGAAGAGCATTTCCAGCTCTAGGATCAACAACACCGGTTCCCTGCAGGGCTGTGTCCTGTCCCCACTACTGTTTTCCCTGTACACCAACAGCTGTGTCTCTCTCCACCCGTCGGTCAAGCTCCTCAAGTTTGCCGACGACACCACCTTGGTGGGCCTCATCTCCAAGGGGGATGAGTCGGCCTACAGGAGGGAGATCGAGCGGCTGCGTAACTGGTGCAGCAACAACAACTTGGAGCTGAATGCTCTGAAGACAGTGGAGATGGTGGCGGACTTTAGGAGGGACCCAACCCCGCCTCTTCCTGTCATGCTGGGCGGCACTCAGGTGGAATCTGTACAGTCCTGCAAGTTCCTGGGGATAATTATCTCCAGAGACCTCAAGTGGGAATCCAACATCACAGCCCTCCTGAGAAAAGCCCAGCAGAGGATGTACTTCCTTCGTCAGCTGCGGAAATACAGACTGTCGAGGGCCATGATGACCCAGTTTTACTCGGCCATCATAGAGTCTATCCTCACTCACTCCATCATCACCTGGTTCCCCGCTGCAGCTGCGAAAGACCTGGTCAAGCTGCAGCGGGTGATACGCTCTGCGGAGAGGGTGATTGGCCATCCCCTGCCCTCCCTTAAGTCCCTGCACGACTCCAGGGCACTGAGGAGGGCGAGAAAGATCATGGCTGACCCCTCCCACCCTGGTCACAGCCTCCTCACCCTGCTCCCCTCTGGGAGGAGGATGCAGCACCTGGGGGCTAAGACAGAGCGCTACAAAAACAGTTTTTTCCCCTCAGCGGCCAGGCTGCTCACTGACGCTGGTTTCCCTTCTTCCCTTGCCCCCTAGGAACAAGGACTGAACACTATGGCACTTTTGCCAAATTGTGCCAAATGTGCACTACTTGATGAAAAGGAGAAACTGCATAAAAACTATAAAACTTAGAAGTCTGAAACTTTAGACAGTTGTTGTCAACAACACAATGAACAGAGGGTTTGAATATTGTGAACTTACAATGAAGTATGCCTTTTTTAGGGCCTTTAGAAATTGAAAATGTTAGGCGAGGCTAAAAAAATTGGGTTTTTTTCCCTAACTTCAAAGGATGCAGAGGAAAATAGGAATGACAAACATTATTTTAGTGTTTTTTTACATAAACTAGAAGGCTCTAGCTTTAAAATGATGCATCACACAAGCATGTGAGATGTAAGATGTGTTTTTAAATAAGCAAAGACATTTGGGTATGCCCAACCATTGTGCACGAGCCAAAATGAGGCGGATGTTAAGAGGTTTTAACTTACATCTTTGCCTCTCTAGTAATGGACTTATTGAATATAGAAATTTAAATAAGGATAATGGCTTTATTTTATTTTTGGACTTTTTTAAAGCCTTTGATTCTGTTGAACATTCATTTATTTTTGCCACACTTGAACATTTTGGGTTTGGTGGAAAATTTAGAAAACTAATTTGTGGTCTATATGAAAACATAAATGTGTGTGTTCTCGTCTCTAAGGGTTCTACTCCGAGCTTTAATGTGGATGTAGGTATTCCGCAAGGGTGCCCCATATCGCCCTACTTATTTATTTTAGTCACTGAACTTCTGTCCATATTTATAAAACACAGTAAGGATATTAAAAAACTTAATGTTCTAGGTATAGAAATTATTATCAGCCAACTAGCTGATGATACAACATTATTCTTAAAAGATGAACATCAAATCCCAAAAGCTATACATAAAATTGAGCAATTCTCCAAAGCATCAGGGCTTTGCTTAAACCTTAAAAAATGTGAAATCTTGTCTCTTCATGATACTGCTTTAAAAGAAATACACAATATACCTATAAAGTCTGAGATTACAGAGGAGGACACCTAGATATTTAAAGACAAAAAGATATGTCAAACAGTTAATATAGAGAACAAACTTAAAGAATCCATCCATCCATCCATCCATTTTCTTCCGCTTTATCCGTTGCCGGGTCGCGGGGGCAGCAGTCTAAGCAGAGACGCCCAGACTTCCCTATCCACACACACCTCCTCCAGCTCGTCCGGGGGGACCCCTAGGCGTTCCCAGGCCAGCTGAGAGACATAGTCTCTCCAGCGTGTCCTGGGTCTTCCCCGGGGCCTCCTCCCGGTGGGACGTGCCCGGAACACCTCCCCAGGAAGGCGTCCAGGAGGCATCCTGAACAGATGCCCGAGCCACCTCAACTGGTTCCTCTCGACGTGGAGAAGCAGCGGCTCTACTCCGAGCTCCTCCCGTGTGACCGAGCTCCTCACCCTATCTCTAAGGGAGCGCCCAGCCACTCTGCGGAGGAAGCTCATTTCGACCGCTTGTATCCGCGATCTCGTTCTTTCGGTCATTACCCACAGCTCATGACCATAGGTGAGGGAGGGAACGAAGATTGACCGGTAAATTGAGAGCTTTGCCTTTCGGCTCAGCTCCCTCTTTACCACAACGGTCCGATACAGAGACCGCATCACTGCGCACGCTACACCGATCCGCCTGTCAATCTCACGCTCCATCCTCCCCTCACTCGTGAACAAGACCCCGAGATACTTGAACTCCTCCACTTGAGGAAGGACCTCTCCACCCACCTGGAGAGGGCAAGGCACCTTTTTCCGGTCGAGCACCATGGCCTCGGATTTGGAGGTGCTGATTCTCATCCCAGCCGCTTCACACTCGGCTGCAAACCGTCCCAGTGCATGTTGCAGGTCCTGGTTCGTTGGAGCCAGCAGGACGACATCATCCGCAAAAAGTAGAGATGAAATCCTGTGGTTCCCGAACCGGACCCCCTCCGGCCCCTGGCTGCGCCTAGAGATTCTGTCCATAAATACAGTGAACAGAACCGGTGACCAAGGGCAGCCTTGGCGGAGGCCAACATGCACCGGGAACAGGTCTGACTTACTGCCGGCAATGCGAACACAGCTCTGGCTCCGGTCATACAGGGACCGAACAGCCCTCAGCAGAGGACCCCGGACCCCGTACTCCCGGAGGACCCCCCAAAGGACACCCCGGGGAACACGGTCGAACGCCTTCTCCAAATCCACAAAGCACATGTGGACAGGTTGGGCGAACTCCCATGAACCCTCGAGTATCCGATGGAGAGTATAGAGCTGGTCCAGTATTCCGCGACCGGGACGAAAACCACACTGCTCCTCCTGAATCCGAGATTCGACCATCGGACGTAGCCTCCTCTCCAGTACCTTGGAGTAGACCTTACCGGGGAGGCTGAGGAGTGTGATCCCACGATAATTGGAACACACCCTCCGGTCCCCCTTCTTGTAGAGAGGGACCACCACCCCGGTCTGCCACTCCATTGGCACCGCCCCCGATCGCCACGCGATGTTGCAGAGACGTGTCAGCCAAGACAGTCCTACAACATCCAGAGACTTTAGATAGTCAGGACGGATCTCATCCACTCCCGGCGCCTTGCCACCATGGAGGCTGCCAACCACCTTGGTGACCTCGGCCAGGGAGATGGAAGTATCCGCCCCAACATCCTCAGCCTCTGCCTCCTGGACGGGGGACGTGACGGGGGGATTGAGGAGAACCTCGAAGTATTCCTTCCACCGCCCGACAATATCCCCAGTCGAGGTCAGCAGCCCTCCACCCGCACCATACACGGTGTTGGCAAAGAACTGCTTCCCCCTCCTGAGGCGCCGGACAGTTTGCCAGAACCTCTTCGAGGCCGACCGATAGTCATGCTCCATGGACTCTCCGAACTCCTCCCAGTCCCGGGTTTTTGCCTCTGCAACAGCCCGGGCCGCGGCACGTTTGGCCTGCCGGTACTGGACAGCTGCCTCAGGAGTCCCACGAACCATCATTGCTCGATAGGACTCCTTCTTCAGCCTGACGGCATCCCTTACTGCCGGTGTCCACCACCGGGTTCGGGGATTGCCGCCGGGACCAGCACCAGAGACCTTGCGACCACAGCTACGAGCCGCCGCATCGGCGATAGAGGAAGAGAACATGGTCCACTCGGACTCGATGTCCCCCTCCTCTGCCGGGACCTGGGAGAAGCTCTCCCGGAGGTGTGAGTTGAAAGTCCGTCTGACAGGGGGCTCACCAAGACGTTCGCAGCAAATCCTCACTACACGCTTGGGCCTGCCAGGTCTGACCGGCCTCCTGCCCTGCCAGCGAATCCAACTCACGACCAGGTGATGATCGGTTGACAGCTCCGCCCCTCTCTTCACCCGAGTGTCCGAGACACGCGGTCGAAGGTCAGATGATACGACTACAAAGTCGATCATCGACCTCCGGCCTAGGGTGTCCTGGTGCCACGTGCACTGATGGACACCCTTGTGCTCGAACATGGTGTTCGTGATGGACAGGCCGTGACTGGCACAGAAGTCCAACAACTGAACACCGCTCGGGTTCAGATCAGGGGGGCCGCTCTTCCCGATCACCCCTCTCCAAGTGTCACTGGCATTTCCCACATGGGCGTTGAAGTCCCCCAGGAGAATAACGGAGTCCCCGGGCGGTGCACTGTCCAGTACCCCTCCCAAGGACTCCAAGAAGGCCGGGTACTCTGCACTACCGTTAGGCCCGTAGGCCGTCACAACAGTGAGAGACTTGTCCCCCACCCGGAGGCGGAGGGACGCGACCCTCTCATTCACCGGGGAGAACTCCAACACGTGGCGGCTGAGATGGGGGGCAATGAGTATGGCCACCCCAGCTCGCCGCCTCTCCCCGCGGGAAACACCAGAAAAGTGGAGCGTCCAACCCCTCTCAAGGAGTTGGGTTCCAGAGCCCAAGCTGTGTGTGGAGGTGAGGCCGACTATCTCTAGTCGGTATCGCTCAACCTCCCCCACAAGCTCGGGCTCCTTCCCCCCCAGTGAGGTGACGTTCCACGTCCCAAGAGCCAGATGTTGGGTGTGTGGACTGGGTCGTCGAGGTCTCCGCCTTCGACTGCTGCCCAGTCCTCTCTGCACCTCGCCACCACGGACCCCTCTGCAGGTGGTGAGCCCACAGGAGGGACTGCCCACGTCATCCCTTCGGGCTGAGCCCGGCCGGGCCCCGTGGGCTAAGGCCCGGCCACCAGGCGCTCGCTTGCGAGCCCCGACCCCAGGCCTGGCTCCAGGGTGGGGCCCCGGCTGCGCCATGCCGGGCGACGTCACGGTTTTTGTTGTCGTGCTGTCCATGGTTGGCTTCGGACTGCGCTTCGTCTGACTCGTCACTTGAGACTTGTCTGCCATGGGAGACCCTACCAGGGGCATGAAGCCCCAGACAGCATAGCTCCCAGGATCATCCGAGTGCTCAAACTCCCCCACCACGTTAAGGTGGCAGTCCAAGGGGGGAGACTTAAAGAATGTAAAACAAAATTGAATATATGGCTCCAAAGAGACTTATCGATTTTGGGTCGTATATATTTAACAAAAATGGAATGCTTATCTAGATGTATTTACCCTCTTTATTCAAATGCTGTCCCTACCAATTTTTCCAAAGTCATAAATCAAATTAATTTCAATTTTATATGGCGAAATAAACCACATTATATAAAGAAAAGTCATATGGTCAAACAAACCAATGAAGGTGGCCTAAAGGCGGTTGATCTGGAGTGTCTGAACAGAACCTTAAAGATAAACTGGTCATCAATCTCTTTGGTACTGTATACCTAACTTTATTTTTTTTAAATTCGGTGGTCTAAACCTACTGCTTGTATGTGACTTCGATATCAACAAGCTTCCTGTATCTTTATCAGAGTTCCACAAGCAAATTTTACGTTACTGGAAAATGCTCTATGTCCATAACTTCTCCACACTGAACAGTGATTTGGAACAACAGATATGTTCTACACCGCAACAAATCCTTATTTTATGAAGACTGGTTTAAAAAAACATTTGGTCAGTGTTGCACCTTATGGACAACGAAGGAAATTTATAAGAAAATGATCAATTCTGCATTAAACACAATTTTAACGCCTCACTATTAGACTTCATGCGTTTACGTAACGCCCTCCCTAAAGAATTTAGTTTTCTATCCAAAAACCTATTAGCTCATCAGACAACGCAAACACATATAATACAACTACATTGATACTGTGCCGCAACAGTGCAGCTCTATACCGACACCTGGTGGATCTCAGAAGTAATAGCATTCAACTCGGTGAAGTATGTCCAATTAATGCATATTTTGGACACTATCACCCTAGCTTTAGAGAATGTCAATAAAAAGGAATCGGACCACCTGTCAGTGATCTTTTTCCAAATAAAAAATCTAATTTGTGATAAAATACCACTTCACTTTGGTGTGAAAAAGAAATGCAGCAAAATGTAATTTTAGCTGCACTGACTGATTTGATTAATCTGGGTGTATTTAAGTCATGCTCATGCTTTGTCCTAAAATGCCTAAACATTGACCATTAAATATTGTTTATTGACAAAGCGTGAAACATGACATACAAACATTACCCGATTTGCAATTAAGTCAAATGATCCCACACGTAACACTTTAAGTGGAGGTTTTTCCTCTTTGAAAGGGTAGTTGTTGCAAAATCTCGGGTAGTGTGATATATACTGTTCTGAAACGTAATAATCTTTTTGCCTACATAAAAGTATGTCTCCAGAAATGTCACTGCTTTGGATAATTACCAACTGTTAATACTTTTTTTATTGTTGTACAGGGAAGAGAAAAAGGGCGCTCTTCCAGACGGAAGGCAGATGAGGCAGATCCAAGCTGAAGATGTGGTGCAGCAGGAGCTGAACCGGACACAGCAACTCCAGCTCGTCAGAGAGTCGCAAGAGTTGGAAGCGACATTGAGGAGGGAGGAAAATGCACAGGCGGCTGCATTTAACCAATTGTTTCTTGGTCTCCTGGGCCAGCTGGTGGAAGCCATGAGTGGCCGCCGAAACTGACGCCTCTTCACCAAGACACTTTGTAAATAATTTTATTGGTGCACTTTAAAATTTTGTTTTTTTTAAATAAATGTGTGATTTTTTCCAAGACAGGTTTCATTTCTCGGTACACATGACAGTTAACATGCAAACCAAAGGTTTCATATTATTTGTTGTCAGTAAATCCTTAATTGTGGTAAATTTAGGAATAGAAGGTTTATTTATTCCCAGTCATGAAGTGAGGAGCCTACAGGGAACAATACAGACTACTGATAATGTACAGTGTTGGTTACAATACAATAAGCTAGGAAAGTGGGTAAGAAAGGCACGATAAAGAGTTTGTGTGTGCACGTGCGAGTGGCTGATCCAAATCTGAAAGGGAATAAAGGTATTTGCAATGGTGGGAATGGTTAATGGGTGTATGATTGAAAATGTATGAATTAATATTTCATTAATATGCAATATTGGCTCTCTGCATATACATGAACACATACATGCATATCCCACCAAAAGGTTACAATGACAAAACAAGTAACAGCACAAAAAATGAATCCATTATGACTGTCAATACTTGCGCTACATTGTGTCCTGTTCTAGTGGTGCATGATGCCAGGGTCTTGAAACCCACCTATAAACCTACCTGTTAACCCACCAGCGCCAGTTCCGAGCCCACGACGCTTGGGCAGATCAAACTTGGGACAGCCGCCAGTACGTTTTAGACCAGACGAAGACTGAGGTGACAGCGACTGCCACCCTTAAAGTTGGGGGGGATGTCACAGGACAGACGCATAGCGCACTTTGTTTTTATGCATGCTTTTATTGTGAAATGTGTTTTATCCTGTGCAGCACTGTGTATTTTTACTTCCTATTTTTAATCCCCACACCTGTGACAGCTTTCACTGATTTTAACCAATGGACATAGACACTGGTGGCAGGAGCCAATTGGGAAGGGTTTTTAAACGGTGGACTATGGGGAAGGAGGGAGAGCTGAGAACAGTTGAGACTGCAGCGCTGTGGGGCGAACGAGGAGAGGAGGCAACAGTGGACGGCAGCAGCAGCCAGCAGTACCTGCATGGAAGGACCCACGGGAAGCCAGAGCACGACGCTGACTACACACGGTGGGCAGAGTTTCTGTTTTAGTGCTCTGGTCGGGCATACAGCTGCTGATGGCCGATAGAAATCTGTTATTAAAGTCGTTTTACCGTGGGAGACCTCTTTGTTGCAGGGATGGACCTGGCCAGCCGTTCCCTCGTGTGGAGCCAGAGAAATCACCACGCACGTATGTGACGTATTAGTGCTCTGGCCGGGATTCATCCCACCTTTTTAATCTACAGATTTCTATTTTTAAAAGGAACGTTTTACTGCCTCCTGCTCCTCTGGTTTTAGGTCTGCTGTCGCCCCTGTTTTTACTGGACTTTTAACAGTTTTACTACTTTTGTATTTTAATCGGTATTTTTATATATTTATTTTTACTTTTTGTAATAAATTATTGTTTTAACCCTTTTACCTCTGGTTTTTTACACTGCTCACCTTGATTTGAAGAACCTTTTAAACTCCAAGTCTCGCCTAAACTAGGTGGCGTTGCTCTTTATCTTTTACTCGGCCACATCAAACAAATATGGCTGCACCCTGTCGCAAGAGACGGCGTGGGGCTGAAAAAACTTACTTGTTTCATGCACATTTTGGGAGGGTGTTCTGAAGAAACAATGCTCGGGACACGTTCCGATGAATCGCTAATGAATGGCGACCACTCACTGGGAGAGAGTCGGCAGTTGTTCTACCTGTGTTAGACCAGCTCGATGTTGAGTACGACTCTACCCCCCCTACCATCTTTCTTGTTACAAACGTTTTACAGACAAGAGACAACTGTGTTACACCAACAAAAAAGCCAAGAAATGACCTCAACTGTTTGATGGTGAGTAAATAATTCTGTCCTTAAATCTGTGATGAATGGAATGAAAAGGATTTCAGTGAATAATACAGTCGCATTGTATTGACTAGCAACATGTTTATTCTACTTTTCTTTGTTTCCAAGTCAGTTACTCAAGGCAGCTGAACTCAAAGCCGATCTATTCCTGGCTTGCAGTCACGTGACGCATAAACTTCCGGTTGACGAAGTGGAGGTCAGGCCAGCAAAAGTTGCTGCTGATATGTGAAGAAAATGCGACTCTTCCGAGTATTTCTTTGCTTTTTTGGATATTTCATGACACTTGACACACAATTCTACAGGCAACTATGGAAGCCCATTTCCGCCATGTAAAAAAAAAAAAAAAAAAGCCTACAGAAAGTCAAAATTACGACTTTAAAACTAAAAATTTTGATTTTAAAAGTCAAAATTTCGACTTTAAAAGTCAAAATTACGAGTTTTCAACTGCGCATGTGCAGTTGAAAACTCGTATGTGTTGTTGTCTGGAACGGTCTCTGGTCATCCCTGTTATAGATCCATGACCATGGGTCATCCTCTACCTGCAGATTGTGAAGATTTTGCCTACAGACAGTGACCACATCCATGAAGTAGCCAGCAATAATGTTGTGATAGTAATCGCGTTAAAATGCAAACGGTCTCGCTCCGTGTGGACCCCTCTCAGCGTCATCGTCTGGTCAGAGTGGTCTATAACAGATTGGATTGGAATGTCTCGATGGCTCATTTTCCTTTGATTTATTATAAAAACATATTGCTCACATTATTTGTTACTATGTCGAAATAAGAAGTCGTTTGATTTAAACGTTGTATATATGTAAATTGAATTTAACATAAATAAATAAAAAGAAAGCTCCCCCTGCGTCCTACGACCGCGGTCTGGGGCTTAAACAGGAAAGTTTTACAGAATCAATCAAACAACATTATTTCTGGCTACTTCATGGATGCAGTGGTCACTGTAGGCAATATCTTCACATAATCTGCAGGTGAAGGACGTCCAGAGACCGTTTCAGACAACAACACATACGAGTTTTCAACTGCACATGCGCAGTTGTAAACTCGTAATTTTGACTTTTAAAGTCGAAATGTTGACTTTCTGTATGCTTTTTTTTTTTTTTTACATGGCGGAAATGGGCTTCCCATGGCGGAAACGGACACCCCATAATGACAACTTATTTTGTTTTGGGATTCTTACACATTTATTTAAAAAAAAAACACGAAGAAATCACATGTACATAAGTGTTCACAGCCTTTGCCGTTGAGGTTCAAAATTGAGCTCAGGTGCATCCTGTTTCCACGGATCATCCTTGAGATGCTTCTACTGCTTAATTGGAGTCTACCTGTGGTAAATTCAGTTGATTTGAAAAGGCACAAACCTGTGTATATATAAGGTCCCACAGTTGACAGTGCATTTCAGAGCACAAACCAAGCATGAAGTCAAAGGAATTGTCTCTAGACCTCCGAAACACGATAGTCTCGAGGCACAAGTCTGAGGAAGGGTACAGAAACATTTCTGCTGCTTTGAAGTCCCAATGAGCACAGTGGCCTCAATCATCCGTAAATGGAAGAAGTTTGGGACCACCAGGACTCTTCCTAGAGCTGGCCAGCCATCTAAACTGAGCGATCGGGGGGGAAGGGCCTTAGTCAGTGAGGTGACTAAGAACCCGATGGTCACTTTGTCAGAGCTCCAGCGTTCCTCTGTGGAGAGAGGAGAACCTTCTAGAAGGACAATCATCTTGGCAGCAATCTACAAATCAGGCCTGTATGGTAGAGTGGCCAGACGGAAGCCGCTCCTTAGTTTGGAGTTTGCCAAAAGGCACCTGAAGGACTCTCAGACCATGGGTAAAAAAATTCTCTGGTCTGATGAGACAAAAATTGAACTCTTTGGCGTGAATTCCAGGCGTCATGTTTGGAGGAAACCAGGCACTGCTCATCACCAAGCAAATACCATCCCTACAGTGAAGCATGGTGGTGGTAGCATCATGCTGTGGGGATGTTTTTCAGCGGCAGGAACTGGGAGACTGATCAAGATAGAGGGAAAGATGAATGCAGCAATGTGCAGAGACATCCTGGATGAATACCTGCTCCAGAGCGCTCTTGACCTCAGACTGGGGCGACGGTTCATCTTTCAGCAGGACAACAACCCTAAGCACACAGCCAAGATAACAAAGAAGTGGCTTCAGGACAACTCTGTGAATGTCCTTGAGTGGCCCAAACAGAGCCCAGACTTGAATCCAATTGAACATCTCTGGAGAGATCTGAAAATGGCTGTGTACCGACACTCCCCATCCAACTTGATGGAGTTTGAAAGGTGCTGCAAAGAGGAATGGGCAAAACTGCCCAAAGACAGGTGTGCCAAGCTTGTGGCATCATATTCAAAAAGACTTGAGGCTGTAATTGCTGCCAAAGGTGCATCAACAAAGTATTTAGCAAAGGCTGTGAATACTTATGTACATGTGGTTTTTTATTTTTATAAATTTGCAAGAATGTCAAAAAAAAAGTGAATTGAATCAATTTTGGAATAAGACTAACATAAAAAAAATGTGAAAAATTTGTGAATACTTTCCCGATGCACTGTATAACCTATGGGGTAAGGTTACTGTCAATAAAGACATGCATGTCTAAAAAAATGCGTGCATATTTATCGGTATTTGTGCATAAAAATATTTTATTAATTCATGATTAAGATAATACAAACTCAAAATACATGGAATTTTGTAATTAATAATAAAAACTATAAAACCGCGATTTTGTACTTCTGAATACGTTGGTTTGTTTGTTTTTTTTATGTGCTTGCATTATCTTCTTTGAGAATACAAATTTCAGCAGTCAGCAAACAATATTATGTCACTGCTCACAGACATTGACAATCGAGCCTGCGCAGAGTTGAATAAACTTCATTGCCACAAAACTAAACATGGCAGAGGGCAACAACATTAACAACGTGGCTTAAAATCAGGTATATACAGTGCCTTGCGAAAGTATTCGGCACCCTTGAACCTTTCAACATTTCGCCACATTTCAGGCTTCAAACATAAAGATATAAAATTTTAATTTTTTGTCATGAATCAACAACAAGTGGGACACAATCGTGAAGTGGAACGAAATTTATTAGATAATTTAAACTTTAAAAAAAAATAAAAAACTGAAAAGTGGGGCGTGCAATATTATTCGGCCCCTTTACTTTCAGTGCAGCAAACTCACTCCAGAAGTTCAGTGAGGATCTTTGAATGATCCAATGTTGTCCTAAATGACTGATGATGATAAATAGAATGCACCTGTGTGTAATCAAGTCTCCGTATAAATGCACCTGCTCTTTGATAGTCTCAGGGTTCTGTTTAAAGCGCAGAGAGAACCATGAAGACAAAGGAACACACCAGGCAGGTCCGAGATACTGTGGTGGAGAAGTTTAAAGCCGGATTTGGATACAAAAAGATTTCCCAAGCTTTAAACATCTCAAGGAGCACTGTGCAAGCAATTATATTGAAATGGAAGGAGTATCAGACCACTGCAAATCTACCAAGACCCGGCCGTCCCTCCACACTTTCATCTCAAACAAGGAGAAGACTGGTCAGAGATGCAGCCAATTGGAGGCCCATGATCACTCTGGATGAACTGCAGCTGAGGTGGGAGAGTCTGTCCATAGGACAACAATCAGTCGTGCACTGCACAAATCTGGCCTTTATGGAAGAGTGGCAAGAAGAAAGTAATTTCTCAAAGATATCCAATAAAAGTCTCTTAAAGTTTGCCACAAGCCACCTGGGAGACACACCAAACATGTGGAAGAAGGTGCTCTGGTCAGATGAAACCAAAATCTAACTTTTTGGCCACAATGCAAAACGATATGTTTGGCGTAAAAGCAATACAGCTCATCACCCTGAACACACCATCCCCACCTCAGCTGTAGCTATCTGCAGTTCATCCAGAGTGATCATGAGCCTCTTGGCTGCATCTCTGATCAAAAAATAAAACTAGCATTGGAGCTAACCACACTGCCAAAAAAAACGTTTCTAGTGAGTGACAAGAAGAAACATATTCTTATGAACACATTTTATGGAATTAATATTTCTTGCACATTCATATGCGACCAAAATGATAAAATATAATTATATACCTGATTTTGTGCCACGTTGTTAATGTTGTTGCCCTCTGTCATGTGTTTGTTTTGTGACAATGAAGTTGATCAACTCTGCGCAGGCTCGATTGTTAATGTCTGTGAGCAGTGACGTAATATCGACAGTTTGCTGACTGCTGAAATTCCTAATCTCAAAGAAGAAAATGCACATAAAAAAAGTACAAAATCACACATATAGTTTTATAGTTTCTATTCTTAATTACAAAATTCCATGTCTTTTGAGTTTGTATTATCTTAATCATGAATTAATAAAATATTTGTATGCACAAATACCGATAAATATGCACGCAACATGCACGTCTTTATTGACAGTAACCTTACCCCATAATAACCCCTCACTGCCTGCGTTTCACAAGTTTCCTGGATTCTCTTCCTCGCCATGAAATAAGGTACGAATGTGTAAGGTAATAAAATGCACTGCCCCCGCGATGACCCAGGCAAGCCGGCCAAGCTGCGGGGTTGTGTGTGAGATAACAAAAACACACGGCTCGGAACATTTAAGGCGATGGAGGTCGGATAGAGCACCACAATGGCTCACATTGATACAGCAGTCATCTCAAAGACAGTGATCGTCCCCAGAGCACACCTCTGGCCCCCACCCCCGGCGAGTTCAAAGGGGGCCAGTGGGTCTGCATCGCCTCAAACAAAGCCATAGACATCACCCATGGGCCGGCGATCCGGCAACGGCGTTCCACCACCCCCCCCAGTGGACACGGGACGCCAATACACCTGAGACGGACAACTGAAACCACGGATGAATATGTTGTTTTGCTAACATCTTAAATCAGAAAACGTGTGTACCATTGTCTGTGAACAAGGTGTGTTGTGTGTCTATGTCTAAGTAACGTGTATGTGGTTAAAACTATGATTTCATGAAAGGAGTTCTGGAGGCGCGGAAAGTTGACGTCATAAGACACGCCCCCAGAGCCGGAACAAAAACAGAGACACAGCAACTTTTCTTGTGTTAACTTTTGCTTGTGAACCTTTTGGGAGCTCTCTTTGAAACTTTCTCTGGGCCAGTGGGCCGCGTCTTGAAGCATGGCCCACTCCCCTGCGCGATCCAGGGGCCCACAACTTCAACCCAGGCGCAGGTTGGAGCTCGCTGCCCGGACAGCTGCCCGATCCTTTTCCCATCGAGCTGAACTCGACTTGCCTGTCCCGCAGCGGCGAAACTGCTCTCCAACTCCCACCAAAAAAGAGCACCGTGGACCATCACGCCTCAAGCCACCTCCGGGCTTCCCGGGACCGATCCCCGCTCCCTGCTCCCGTGTGTGGGAAAGACTGGAGTGTGTGTGCGCCCGCTCTCCGTGCGTGAGGAAGACTGAAGTGTTTGACCGCCTGACCCAAACGGGTAGAAAGCATCTTCACCTCTGGGACTTGGCAGTAACAGTAAGACTTGCTGGAGTTGTATTGTGTGTGATGATGATGTGTTTCTGACATTCCTGTTCATGTGACTTATCATACTTGTGTGATCCCTCCCGGTTACCGTTCCCGTTTCTATATGTAGTTAATAAACCCACGCTAACTTTTAAGAGTCGTCAGCGTTCTTTGTATAATTCATGATATCCCTGGCCGATATAGAACTCAAGACCTATCAGATTATGAGACTGATCGAGGCAGAATGGACTAGTTCAATTGCAACTTCTTGCTGGTGCCCCTCTTACTTAAAATTTAGATCCATTCAACCCGGAGTAGGCGAGGCTTAGGACTACGTTTGCGACGTTTAATACCGACACAAACTGATACAAAGCCTCCCCTCTCCACATTCACTTTCTTACCCTACAAATGTGAAGCTAATAAATGTGTTGAACTGTACGTGTGTGGAGCTCTTCCTGGTCATTCTAAAATCTGGTGACAGTGCAGAAATGTTTGAAGCTTACACGCTCTATGTTGAATGCATCAGATTTTTTATATAGCGCTTTTCTGGACACTCAAAGACGCTTTTCATGTCATTATTCTTTCACTCCATACACGGTGGTGATAAACTACTACTGTAGCCACAGCTGCCCTGGGGCACACTGACAGAAGCGAGGCAACCAGTCTGTGCCATCGGCCCCTCCGACCACCACCAATCATTCACACACACACCAGACTCATTCTATGAAGTGTCTTGCCTAAGGACACAACGGCAGTTTGGCACTTTACAGCCGCAGCCGCCCAACTGTGGCTGGTGTTCCCAGAGGTTAAGTGTCTTGCCAAGGACACAACGACAGCAGACAGTGGGAGTCGATGGTGAAGGTCGGGCTAGAACCCACAACCCTCTGGCTCAAAGGCCAATGCTCTACCAACTGAGCTACTGTCGCCCCTGATAGTGAGAATGAGACTCTATATTCTGGGCATCATACATTGATATAGCTCAACTGATTCTCATGTTTATACGAGCTACTCGTGATTCCAATTGGAAATTGGACCTTCCACGGACTTTATATAACAGTAGTATGTGTTCATGGAGGTGCGCAATAAGTTTATTTTATTATTAAACGGTACTTCTGCATCAGCGAACACACTTGAAGCAGTTGCATAAAGTCACGGGAGCATGACAACGCGTATCTTCACAAGCACTATATCCACCATTGTCAACCCTGGTTTTAAGTCGTGGTGTAGCTCCTGTTTTGGCTGTTTACAGTATGTTCAGTCTGCTCGCTCAGACCACTAATGTCCTCGTGACCACTTTGCGGCTCTCTGATTGGTCGCTGCACAAACGTCCTCCCGGTTCTGCGCAGTGGACGAGCTCTCATGATGCGTTGCGCCAAATACGCGTGTGTGGCTCTCATGCAGAGCCAGAAGGGAAACAGCAGAGTTTGTGGCAGTAAACTAAAGGATTTAAGAAGAAAAAAAGTTCAGGATGACAAGGGACACTAAAATCCCTTTATGAAAGCTGTAGGTTTTCTGTAAGCTGAGGTCAAGCTGTTATAGTTTACATTGAGTTTTATAGCACCTTTTTCTGGGTAGTCCACATGAATTTAGTCTGCAGGACCACGTGCGCCCCCTGTACCCATAGGCGGGACAGCTACAAGCTAGTAATACCCAGTGATGGGAATAACAGCATTGAAATAAACTGCGTTACTAACGCCTTACTTACTTTTTCAGTAACTAGCAATCTTAACTATTTACTTTGACTTCGTTGCCGACACCACGTTACTGCACGTTACTCAAGTCGCACAATTAATTTTTTTTACCTTCATGATAGGAGGCGTGTTGTCATGAGAGAAGAGAGAATGAGATAACCTCTCATCAGTGATTGGCTGTTGTATAGTGAGATTACGTCTTCAGCCAATCAGAGAAATTGGTTAAGTGGGTGTTTCCGCATTCACAGTGGCGGGTGTTTACTTTAGTGCTTACAGCACACAGACAGAGATGGAGACAGCAGCAAAACAGACTTTTCAAGCTCACTGAGGTTAAAGGTAAAAATGTTCCAGGTTGTTGGGGGGCTAGTGTTTTTCCTTGTCGATGCAGGAGGGTCTTGTTGGACAGTTAGTGTCCGACAGAAAGGATTGGTGATGATCAGGACACTTTAGCATTCTACAATATGTATGGACATTTTTTTCTGTGTGTGCTTTATATTCTTCATGTGTTTTAACTGTTGATTCTCTGATCTGTGTTGGTGATTTCAATGGTTTTGTTAAGTCCTCTGAGATGACTTCTGTTGTGACTTAAGGCTATACAAGAATAAATTGTATTGTATTGTATTGTAGAGTTGACAAGGATCCGCTAACAAGAAAGGACCCTCCCCATGCAAGCAACAAAAACCTGTCTTTAGTGCCTCTGCTCCCCAGAAACTATCTCAGTTAGAGCTCTATGGCTTGATAGGGAGGTGTGTTGTGGAAAGCATGCTTCCAATATCAACAGTGGAGTCAGACTTCTTCAGGGCGTTGATAAGCAAAATCCCAAGAAAAGGAGGCGTCAGCCCGCCTTGTAGAAAGACGTTTTTGAATTACCGATTCCGAATATGCCAACATGAATGCTGAGCTAAAAAAAAAGAATTAGAGCAACTGGAATACTTGGCTACAACTGCAGTTATATGGACAGCACATAACAAAAGCTACCTCGGCGTAACTGCACACTGGATGCATCCATTAAACATGCAATGAAAAAAAGCTGCCCTGACATTCTGACGGTGCAAGGGCCGTCATACCCACAAGAGCATCGCCACAAACATTGACAACATCCACTCGTCTTATGGCATTTTTGCATAAAGTAACGGCAACTGTCACTAACAATGACTCGAATTTTGTTAAGGCATTTAAGAAATATCAGTCAGTTGAGGAGGATGAGTCTGTGGATGAGGAAGAGGACGAGGTTACTTTTGTTGACATAAATGATGTCTTGCAAGCTTGTGTTGATGAGGATGATGTGATTAATTTACCACCACACTACAGGTGTGCATCACAAGCTCAACCTTGTGTCAAGTTCTGACATTGAAAAATGGATTCTCTCCAGACCAGAGAAGGCACTTAACAGAAGTGCAACAACAAAATGCACAGCCTTGTGGAAGAAGGCCAGCCGTTCCACAGTGGCCGCAGAGACATTAGAGGATGTGGTTGCAAAGAAGCTGATAGTGCCTTGCAGTACCAGATTCAGAATTCTTTCTATGAGGCTCTAGCTAGAATTTGTGAGATTCCCATAGTGGACCTCATTACCATCTCATCCAAGTTTTGCTCGAAAGCAATCACAGAAAAAGATCATCAGCTTCTGAAGGAATATTGTATTGCAATGAAGCCACTGACAGTCGCCCTAGAACTGCTACCTCGGCACACTGCTGAGAAAAAGTCGGAAAAACGTCTATTAAATCACCTAACAGACCCGTAATATGACAATAGAGGATTACAATTAGATTACAATTAACTTTTTTATGTCCTAAATAAAACTTTTATTCAACTTTTACCTCATCATGGCCGCTCCTCTCTCCGCAGTGATTCATGCTACTCAGGGACGTGCACGTATGATGGCTGTGCTAGTGGTGTAGTTTCATCCTCCACCTGCAGGAGCGCTACGCTGCATTCTGTGCCTTTGTTTACCCTTAATTGGTTAAGAGTTAGAAAGCAGTACATTTTGAGAAAAGACACAGTGAGAAAGTTGTTCAATGTTATCTTCATCCATCCTTCGTTGTTCTTTTACAGAAAGCATTGCTTGTGAGTTTTTAAGTTAAGTCTTTATGGCTATATTTGTAGTTATTTGATTAGAGGCTACTCCACCTCTGCTGCTGCGACGTGAAGGGCTGCTGCTACTGTTGTTAGCTTTTTAGAATGATCAATTGTATTTTTTTATTTTTGCTGCTACTGGACATCTGAAATTCTCTCACGGGGATCAATAAACTATCTATTTATAGTAAAAAGGATACTTTGTTGGATTAAGTATTTGCCCGTGTAAACTAGTTTAGGTTTAGTTTAGTTTATCTCATGTGTAGCATTACATCTGTATACAGTCTAAATGTGTTTATTTCTTTCCGTTTGTAGTTTCACTCTGTCGGTAACTGAAGGCTTCGTCATTAAAGAAGACATTTCACCTGTCAATTGTCGTGGAGTTAATCTATCTGCATAGCTGCATCCCATACAACAGTGAGGCAGGGCTGGACTGGCCATCGGGCATACCGGGCAATGCCCGAAGGGCCGATGCCCATATTTGGGCCGGTCTGTCTGCTTCATACAAAAAACATGTTTGTGAAAAATGTTTGAGGGGGGGCGCGCATGTCCGCGGCCAACTGCTGTATGTACTCGAACGGGATTCCGCCACCTCAGCGGCCGCAGTGTTCCGAGACAGCTGCGGCCGCTTTGTAATGAGCGGTTCAAGCATCCAGCGGCTCTGAGCTGGACGCGGGAACCACGAGATCCGCTCACAACACAACACGGTGAGCGCGTAGCCTCAACGTGACCATGTACCCAAGACCATAAACGCGCACAGGACCATGCATTTCTTTGTGTAATCTGTGCACCCAATAAATACACCGCTGCAGGAAACAGTCCGCGTCTCCCCTCTCCTCTCGAAGAGCGACTAAATTAAAGCTCAGGTACCTAAATTTTCCATTGCATTAAAAGTTAATATTTGAGCCCATGTAGTAAAATGTTGTGAACAAATCAAACAGATTTAGTGACAGACAATGGCTGGCATTATGCATTTCAGACTTTTTTGACCAATTCTTATCCCTGTAACAAACAATAGTGTTGTCTGTGTCCACCTCCTTCACTCTGAGACATGTTTATTACTCTTGTAATGTAGACTATTGCACTGTATTTCAATTGTTGAAACTGCACATATCCTGATCCTCTAGTATTTTCTTCCATGCTGTATAAACCAGGGGTCGGCAACCTGCGGCTGGAGTCTTTTAAAAAATGCCTGAAATGGAGTGGGAGGGCTATATTTTATTTCTAGTTTGAATGTGGTTTCTGTAGGATGAAAAACATTCTTAACGTTTTTAAATGCTGCAAAAATGTGCGTAAGTGATATTCAATTTCGACATTTCTGTCAACGTAGTGCGTCATATCCTGTGAAGCGGCCCGCGTTAGGCGGCTGCTGCTGTAAACAAACCGGCATGTGCCATGGATCCCAAAGCTAAAAAGAGAAAGAGTCGATAATAAGTCTGTACTAAGAATAAGTATGAACATTTGCTTTCAGTCAATGAGGAAGGACTGCTTCATGTTTGTATTGAGAAGTTTTGTTACAACACGAGGAACAATGACGCGCTAAACACCGTTCACGGTGATCACGTGAAGGATTCATTCATCGCAAATTCAGAGCACCTATTTTCAAACTTCAAATACCTTCGCAAAAACGGTGAAAGAAAAGGCCATTAAGGACATTCAGCTCCAGCAAACTTCAGCCTGTGATGTGAACTCTGAGCCAAAAAGCAGATTTATTTACTGTATTTCATTTTCTCATTTCATTTCATTTCTACAATTGCATGAAGACAAAAAATGGAAGTTAAAGTTAAACCAGAGTCGTCACGTGGTGCGTCATTCTCTCCAGGAGACGCTGCAGTGAAAATACACATTTGATAATCATGAATGCTTATTATGCATTTGTAGCCTTTACTTTGTCATTTAGATATTAAGCTAATGTAGCTAATACAGCTGCAGCCTGTGTTACCTTGCAAGTTTATTTATATATAGCACAATTCATACACAAGGCAATTCAAAGTGCTGAACAAAACAAGAAAGCATTAAAATCATAAATTATCACAGAACATTAAAAAGAAAGATAAAAAATTTAAATCCCTCAGTTGTATGCACAGCTAAACAGAACTGTCTTTAACCTGGTTTTAAACATAGTCAGAGAGGAGGCCTGTCTCACATCTTCAGGAAGACTGTTCCAGATTTTAGCAGCATGAATCAGAAAAGCAGCCTCCCCATGTTTAGTTCTGACTCTGGGCACTAACAGGAGTCCCTGTGCTCCTCAGAGTCTGTGCTCCTCAGAGTCCGGGCTGGTTCATATGGGACTAACATGTCACTAATATATTTTGGTGCGAGGCCATGGAGAGACTTGTAACAAGCAGAGCTGTTTTAAAGTCTATTCTCTGAGCCACAGGAAGCCAGTGCAGAGACCTGAGAACTGGACTAATGTGGTCGTACTTCCTGGTTCTAGTCAGGACTCGAGCTGCTGCATTTTGAATGTACTGCAGCTGTTTTACAGCCTGTTTGGACAGACCTGTGAGCAGGCCATTGCAGTAGTCTAACCTACTGGAGACAAGAATCTCCAGGTCTGCTTTAGACACTATGTTTTTGATCCTGGCAATGTTTTTTAGATGGTAAAAAGCTGCTGATGTTACTGATTTGATGTGGCTATTAAAATTTAAGTCTGAGTCCAGTATTACCCCTAGATTTCTGACCTTGTTTGAAGGTTTTAGGGAGAGAGACTGTAGGTGACAGATGACGCTCTCTCTTTGTTTCTGGGGACCAAAGACAATCATTTCAGTTTTGTCTGCGTTTAGCTGAAGGAAGTTGTTTTGCATCCACTCACTGATCTGTTGGATACAGTGAAGGAGTGAGTCCACTGGTCCATGTTCTCCTGCAGTCAGTGAGACATAGATCTGAGTGTCGTCTGCATAGTTATGATAGGAAACTTTGTTTCTGCGTATTAATATACCTTCATATAAGCCTTATACAAGGCTGTTTTTTTTTTTGCGGCTCCAGACAGATATTGTTTTTGGCTCTTTGAACCTTTTGAGTTGCAGACGCCTGGTATAAACAAACTGTAAAAAACGTGAAAAAACATGCCTGGGCCGCCAAGAAGGCAAAAATGCCCGGGCCGTTTTTTTGTCCCAGTCCAGCCCTGCAGTGAGGGCAGAACAATGGCCTTCTGTCATCCTCTAGTATACTGTACCTTTAACCAAGACTCAACCTTAGTGTTACGCTAGTGCGCATGTGTGTGACCAATGATTCGCGGGTGTTGGTTCTATATAAATAAGCGGGTCCTCACTTTTTGAGAGGATCTCCCGTTTGGTACGCTACATTATTATTATTAATATATAATTGTTGAAGTTTGAAATCCTAATCAATGTTAAAATAAATGACTGGGGTTATGTACAATTCCCCATTTTTGACCCATCCTCACAATGCACATTCTTTTCAATTCAACGATATGTAGTAGTCTTCGAGCCATACGTGGTCATCTTGAGTTAGGCCTCCGATTTAAAAAGGTCCGTGACCCCTGGTCTATACTATCGTCTAAAATCTGTCAAACCAAGGAGGCGTGTCGAAATCATAGACTGTTATTGACTGCATTGAAACTGGACGCAAAGCATGGTCTGTTGTGAATACCCCTTAATTCTCTGAACCGATGAGAAGCTGGGAAACCTATTTAGCCAATGAAACGCTTCGACAAACCGTCACAGACGGCTGCAGAGTACGAGAGGCTGACATGTTTGTCACGTGACTGGCTTGTTTTGATGAAGCTTCTGCTAGCGCCCTGTGTACATCGATGGCTTATACTCTGTGGTGCACAGGACCACCATGCGCACCGAAAGATAAGCGGAACTTGCCCATATTTGGGTATTTCTCTGGTCCTTTTGGTTCTGCAGTGGACGACCTCCCATGATGCTTTGCGCCAAATACGTGTGTAAGATTCTCATGGTAAGGCGACTCAGGTGAGCCGGGCAACTCCGAAGAACGCACAAGAGGAGTGGGCATGTGGGTTTGGATTTGCTTGGAGGTAGGGCTGGGCGATAAAACGATAACGATCTATATTGCAATAGACAGGTGTTCAATATCAATAGAAAACGGAGTTGATAGAATGTTTGATAGTTTTAACGTCACTCCGTTAGAAAAAACAGGAAGAAAACATAGGAAGTAAAGCCGAGTCATGCGCGTGACATTCTGGGGGATGTAGGCAGAGGCTATTTGACCTATCATGGCCAAGCATGAACCACAAAACATCCTGGGAAAAGCAAAAAAAACAACCACAACAGTCTATGACCGCACCATGCGTAGGTAGCATCCATGGATCTATAAATTGTGTTTCAATGCCGTGTCAATAGTTATGCTTGTCCGGTGCGGCAGAGGCAGCGGGTACAGGACTTGATGCATGCGGAAAAAGCAAGAGATGAACCTTTCCTCGGGAAACATGTGTGGCCATAAGAGAGCCGCGCGGAGCCGTCACAGGGACACAAGACACTCCAAAACAGCCAAAACAGGAGCTATACCAGGACTGAACCACGATTAAACCGGGACTGACAATGGGTGACACTGTGCCTCCAGCCTGAGTTCTCATTCCTCCGTGACTGTAAAAAATAATGCTGCTAACGTGTGTCCACCGACACAACAAATGTATTTATTTAGGTTAAAAAAAAAATAATTAATAATTAACAATTTCGAACGATATCGGCAGTGGCTCAGTTGGTAGAGCATTGGCCTTTGGGGCTGAAGGTTGTGGGTTCGAGCCCACCACAAGACCTACTTCACGATTCCCACTGATGTCTGCTGATGACTTAACCCCACTTTGCTTGAAGCCCCCGCTGAAAGATCTCAGCTCATGTGGACGCACCACCTGCAGGAGGATCAGTGAGGGACTGGTGCTCTGTGGACTGGGTGCAGCTCTGACTGTCACCCCCCTGACCCAGAAATGGATCAAGGGGAAGAAAATGGATGGATGGGCCGATATCGATTTCAGATCAGTCGATGAATATCAAAGTGTATCAAAGTGTATTCAGCACAAACAGCAAAACAACAGTTTATAAGTTATATATATGTTGCTCGTATGTTGCATTCTTCCCCTCTGCTGTTGGACTCTTGAACACTTCTTAACCTGTCCCCCCGCCCTTTATAAAGTCACTTTACTGCCCATCATACGTCACTTTACTTCACTGTACTGCTGTCACCTTACATTGTGTGCACCATGTGCACTTGTACATTGTAAATAGTAACTGTAACTCTATTTTAAATTTAAATTTATTCTTTAGAAGTGTTTTTTATTCTTATTTTTTATTATCTCTTTTTGACTGTTGCACTGAGCCAAAGCAATTTCCAAGTCTGTGACCTCCCGTTACTTACGTTGGCAATAAAAATGATTCTGATTCTGATTCTGATTCTGACATATGCAACAGAACTCTGGCCTACGGGCTCCGCGTATATCAGGAGCCATGAGCCCAAACTGCTTTTCCTTCAAAGTGCCTCATCCATGTTCCCTGCAGCCGCTTCATGCGTCCCAGAAAGTAACCACACACTGACCAATCACAGTGGAGCTTCTCTGTGGCGCCGGCTGCGTAGTCAGACATTTTCGAGGGTGCGCTGCAGATCTTGAGGTGATCCTTGCGCTGAGCAAGTGACGTCACGTCACCACCGTAAGCTCCGCGCCGCGTGACTATACTTGAGGCTTCAGAGTACTGTGGGAGTCTACAGATGGAGGTGTAGGGTCCGAGTACTGTGGGAGTCTACAGATGGAGGTAAAGGGTCCCAGTGCTGTGGGAGTCCACAGATTGAGGTAAGGAGGGCGGGGTCCGAGTCTGTAGTGATCTGCTGGTGCTGTTCTAGACTGAGGTGGATAAGGTTGCAGTACGTGGCTTTACTGGTTAATAGTCCAACCTTGTCTGAGTAGGGGCTGGTCATATGTTCCCCTTCATTACTGCTCCTGGTTTACAGCTCCCCCAGACGTCTGCTGAGTGACACTGTTTCAGTGGTGCTGCTCCTAGATGCTAATGACCCCAGCCCCCGAGAAGCACTGTCCCACTGACCCTGAGCACAGGGCCCACAGTTTGAGACACTGTTCTGACACTGGGCACAGGGCCTACAGTTTGAGAAACTGTTCTGACACTGGGCACAGGGCCCACAGTTTGAGAAACTGTTCTGACACTGGGCACAGGGCCAACAGTTTGAGAAACTGTTCTGACACTGGGCACAGGGCCCACAGTTTGAGAAACTGTTCTCACACTGGGCACAGGGCCTACAGTTTGTGCCAGGACAACACTCTCACAGTGTCCCGCAGAGACACTATCGATGACAATCTTTCTTAGCTGTGATGTCGCGCTGATCCTTTGAGCAGTTGTCTGAATATTTTGATATTTTGAACAGAATCACGATGTGAGTCTGCATTGAGAATAACATGTCGCCAACTAGTGGCAGAAGTTTGAATGAACATGTTTAACACAATGGGCCGTTAAAACAGTACCTAGAGGGTTAACTTTCACTAACAGGTGTCAGGATTCAGCAGACAGAGACGGATCGTGGTGCGCCAAACTCTGGAAGTTTATTTAAGTTTCTCTCAAGTTCCACTGGTTTACTCTGTTTCTTTCTCTCAGACAGAATAAAGGCAGTACACAGTTTATATAGTAATTGTCACGTCACACATCGAAAGACATACGTGTCACAAAGAGACAGTCACATCATAGTCATAACATGGAGTCCTTGTAGAGTCCTTGTACAGTCCTGCACGTAGGCCATATTGCTATCTAATACTAACACCCTCCCCTTTGATCACATAATCACATGTGATCACTCAATTTGATCAATCAATAAAGTGGAAAAAGAAAAAAAAAATCAAAAAAATCTTTAAAAATTATTAAAAACAAAGAAAATGTATGCATTAAACTCATACTCATCAAATCAATATCAGTGGATTTTATCCTCTATCCTGGGAAAAAAACAAAACAAATAAACAAACAAATCAAAAACAAAGTAAATAAATAAACAAAAAACAACAAAAACAAATCAAAAATAAAAACAAACAAACACTATTGGACACACAAGAACTCAGAAGATTCAGTCAAAACACAGACAAAAACGAGCTGAGTCTCAATTAGAAGCTAATTTAACTTTTCTTACTCTATACTTTTATTCCAATGATAATTGTTTACACTACACTCCACTGTATTATTTTCACTTATCAATCTTAGACTGTGTACTTTACTTTTACTGATTCACTATAGTTTAAAACTATTCTAATCTATTTACAAATATGTTTGCATATTTGCTTCTATTGAGCCATATTCTTAAACTAATAAATCTCTCTGTACTGTAGTTTACTCTGATTATCAGTGGCTTATTGTTAATGGGATTTTGCTCTATGTCTATTCTACATTCTCAGGAATAAAACTGTGAACACAGTAAGACAAATGGTTAATATGAACATTATTATGGCGGTCAGTTTTCCAAATACATTTGTTGAACCAGGAAGTGCTGTCACTTCCTCCTCTCAGGCAGTTTGGGATGATTGTACATCTTTAATCAAATTAGTATTATCCTTACAAGAGCTAATCTATTTGAGCAGGTTTGGGTTTGGGGTCAGTTATTCTACAATGGTGTTTGATTCTCTAATCTGTGCTGATGAATCGACAGCTTTCTAAACTTCTCAAAGATATCTAAATGTCTACTATTGTGTTTTTGGGCTATACACAAATACATCAAAATGCTTTTGAATCTCTGTTGGTTCTAATCTATCTCATTAATCTAGGCCTTAGTCTAGGCTACAATCATATGAACTTTTTGCATTGCCAACATTCACTCATGTGTGAACACAAGTGAATTTGACAAGTATCTAATAAAACTGTAAGTAACTTTATTTACTTTTGAAGTAAATGTTTGTGAAATGGTCCTTTTACCGTTTGATATTAGCACTGACTAGAAATAATCTCTATTTTTGAAAGCATCTATGGTTGATGCATTTATCTATTTCTACTCTATTGTGGCTCTAAAGCTCGGTTGCAGCTTGAGCCAAGGCATATTTCTAGTTTGTGACTTCTGTCACTTTTAATGGCTGTAACATAATTCTGATTCTAACAGTTTAGCTGCTCTATCAGAAGGATAACATTGTAGGGTACTATTTTAACTCTTATGTGGAAATGTGTTTATGAACAACAAAGAAAGTCAAGTTCTACTTTTTTACTACTATTTAACATCTACTAAAACGCTACAATACTCATACTTTATCATTTTCAAAGTTTTTGTCTGTCAGATGTCTGAATACTTAACATGTATATTGCATTTGGTCACAGGTTCTGGTTGTAGCAATAGCATCGGCAATAGACGTTTTTTCATTGGCTGGTTCTTGTTCTGCAAATGGCTGTGTCCAATAGATCATCAGATGTCCAGAAGCTAGGGACAAACAAAAACAAAAGAAAGAATCATGAGTATCTCTCTCATTTAGCACTCATCAATGGTATAATTTTAAAAATATAAACATCACTTCTCAGAGCAAAGGAAGGTTTCTCACCCATCATCTGTACTTCTTAGCAAGTTTTCCCGACGTTTCGTCCTCAACCTGGGGACTTCTTCAGGGAATGAATTCTCGGACCGCGCGTTGGAGATTTATAACCTATGGGTGTGGTAAGCCACACCCTAACCCTGATACTAACTCGTAAACAATCTCAGGTCTGCTTGATGTAGAAGGGAGCAGGTCTAACGACCCTGCTGAGGCTAACGACCCTAACTCCTTAGCATGTCACAGACCTATTGTCTGCTGGGATGCTCAAGTGGAGTGCAGGTCTCACCCCTCCTAACTCATTAGCATGTCACTGACCTTGTCCCAAGTTAGGGCGTTGTTTTTAGGATGTCGTCATAGATGCGAGGCAAAACAAATCTTAACCCTCCTCCTCTGTTAAGAGAAGGTTTTTGTTTCCTCACAAAAATGGCTTCTTTCACTCCTCTCTCAAACCAATTCTTCTCCCGAGCCAGAATTTTAACCTCTGTGTCATCCACCGTGTGGTTGGAGGCCTTCAGGTGGAGATGAACAGCCGACTGTGGCCCACTAGAGTTTTCTCTACGATGTTGGTAAAGTCGTTTCTGTAGAGTTTGTTTGGTTTCTCCAATATAGTGGTCAGTGCACTCCTCTTCACTACATTTAATTGAATACACCACATTGCTCTGTTTGTGTCTGGGTGTTTTGTCTTTGGGATGCACTAATTTCTGTCTTAACGTGTTGAAAGGTTTGAAATACACAGGGATTTTGTGTTGCCTAAAGATTCTTTGTAGTTTCTCTGAAACTCCCGCCACATACGGTAAGGACACCCCTCTCCTCCTACTTTCTCCTGTCTGTAGGACTGTGTCTCTGGCCTTTCTCGTCCTTTGGGCTTTAGTAAAAGACCACTTGGGGTAGCCACACCTGGAAAGTGCTCTCTGAACATGTTTGGTTTCTCTGTTCTTTCCCTCCGAGCTAGTGGGGACCTGGTGGGCTCGGTGTTGAAGCGTTCTAATGACCCCGAGTTTGTGTTGTAGCGGATGATTTGAATCAAAGGCCAAGTACTGGTCAGTGTGAGTGGACTTTCTGAAGACCTCAGTCTCTAATTGTCCGTTCTCCAGTATGATGACCTTACAATCTAGAAAGGCGAGTTCACTCTCCTTAGCATCCTCGCGAGTGAAATTTATAAAAGGGTCCACCGAGTTAATGTGTGCTGAAAATGGTTCCACTTCCTGTTTCTTTAACTTAACCCATGTATCGTCTACATATCGAAACCAATGGCTTGGCGCTGTCCCTTGGTAAGAGCCCAGGGCTTGTTTCTCCAGTTTCTCCATATACAGATTGGCCACTATAGGAGAGACTGGGGAGCCCATCGCACAGCCATGAATCTGTCTAAAGAAGGTGCCTCTAAATTGGAAATACGTGGTGTTAAGACACATTTCAAGTATTTCACAGATGTGGTCAGCTGTTAGTTTCGTTCTCTCCCCTAGTGTGGCGTCTTTCTGTAGGCTTTCTCTTACAGCCTCCACCGCCTCTGTAATAGGGACCGACGTAAAAAGCGATGTCACATCAAACGAGACCATTGTCTCATCTGAGTCAAACTGGAGGTGTTTGATTTTATTTACAAACTCTTTTGTGTTTTATATGTGATGGTGGGTGTTACCCACCAAAGGAGCCAGAATGGTTTTGATGGTTTTGAACAAAAACCTTCTCTTAACAGAGGAGGAGGGTTAAGATTTGTTTTGCCTCGCATCTATGACGACATCCTAAAAACAACGCCCTAACTTGGGACAAGGTCAGTGACATGCTAATGAGTTAGGAGGGGTGAGACCTGCACTCCACTTGAGCATCCCAGCAGACAATAGGTCTGTGACATGCTAAGGAGTTAGGGTCGTTAGCCTCAGCAGGGTCGTTAGACCTGCTCCCTTCTACATCAAGCAGACCTGAGATTGTTTACGAGTTAGTATCAGGATTAGGGTGTGGCTTACCACACCCATAGGTTATAAATCTCCAACGCGCGGTCCGAGAATTCATTCCCTGAAGAAGTCCCCAGGTTGAGGACGAAACGTCGGGAAAACTTGCTAAGAAGTACAGATGATGGGTGAGAAACCTTCCTTTGCTTTGACTAATCCCTGTACGACTGAGGGCTTACACAAACAAATCACTTCTCAGGTTTTTCTCTCTCAGATCCTCAGGTCCTCAGGGTCCCCTGAGGGTGAGTCTCAGTCGTCATCAGGTCAGGTCATATTTCGAGAGATGTCATCTTGGACATCAGTAGGGTCCAAGCCATGGTTTTGGTCTCTCCAGATGCCCATCAGGATCTCCAGATACAGTCTTTTCACTTGAAGCACATCAGGTCATTTGCGATGCACTTCTGGTCAATGGTGCAGTGTCTCAGTTCCTGTACACAGCTTGTTATGCAATGGTTACTTTCTATGGTTAAGTCACTTTGTTTCTACTTTAAAGACAATTTCTATTCATGCTGTTGCTAATGTCCCTCAGACAAAAGCAAGCGCAATGATTCAGTTTACTTTTCTAATTTGTGTTTTTATCAGATCTAATTCTAATCAATGTAATTACTTCACACAGTACAAAATCAAAACATAAAAAGTGTCAGGAGAGGTCAATTATGTCCATGACAATATAGAATTCAAATGAACATTTCTGGTCTCAAAAAATACTGATTCAAATTAGACAATTAAAAATATGTGTTTACATTGGAGTAAACTTTTAAAATGCTTTTTTCTCATGTTCTGCTTTTTCATGTATCTATATGTAAATGTGAATGTGTGAGTGTGTGTGTGTATGTGTGTGTGTGTGTGTATGTAGGGTGTGAATTTTGGGGTTGTGTCTCCAGACTCCTCGAACCACCTGTAGGTCTCAAAGGTCACACTGTGGTGATGTAAACCAACTGGACACACTCTCAACTCTCATTCAGGTCTCTGCCTGATGCTCCACCCATCACGTATCCAGACACCTCTCTCTACCCCGGTCTCTCTCACACCCACTCAGCTCTGGAGTGGCGTGGGGAGGGGCAAGGAGGTGGCATTTTCCTTTGCTCTTTGATCTGTGACCTGTGCTGGGTGGGCTTTGCTGTCCAGTGTCCACTCCTGCTTTCCAGTGACCCTGTACAGTGTGTGCCCTTGGTTCTGGAACACAACCTTATAGTCAAAATCAAAACAGCAGATATCAGTATGTGAATGAGATTGTTTTTCTCTCTAAAGTCTAAACAATTTTGGAGCGCTCTTGGCTTTTCAACATGCGCTATGTAAATAAAGATTACTCATTATCTTACTAATTATGACATTTTTAGGACCAGAAACTAAAGAAGTTATGAAAACAACAATTATACTCAAAACAAACAACCTTTTAAACTTTAAAAAATGTATTCTATTTTGTACTTCTGTACTGTGTGATGTTTTTAATCTTGGCGTCCTTGGGTTTCTTAAAATGCGCCATAAAATGAAATTATTTTGGAAAACATTAAAACATAACCTGAAATCAAACAAAAGATTTAGCTCCAGCTAAACTGGATTTGGTTCAATAAAACTCAATTGTGCGTCGGAGCTGCCTCCTCCTGTCTCTGGGCAGCAGGAGCAGCAGGAGCAAGGTCACGCGTGTAGTCAAAACAAAAACAAAAGTCACCACTTGAATGTGAATTGGGTGAATTGGGTACAGTTCAACTTAATAATACTTTTACAGCTAATCCTAATTCCCTCTTTCTTTTTAGACAAAGTCTATAATCAATAATCACTTTTTACACAGATTCTAATTTAAATGTTTGAAAAACGGCTTTTGTAACTAAAATAAAAACATAAAAAACAAACACAACTCACAAAAAGTTAAGAAATAAGCAGCAGATTTAAAAGAATGGAATCTAGAAATATGTTAGATCTAAAAAGAATTGCACAGCTTTAGCACTAATCTTTGGGTTTCAAAAAACATATAATATTCAAAACGTATTCACTAATGTGTTTAAAAACGTTTAACTGTGTCATAACACAATGCTCAATTGCAAATTTCGCAAATTTAACGGAATAACAACTATGAAAAGCCAAAATCCTAAAAGCAGTAGCTTTGTTCTGATTCAGAGCCAGAGTAGCAAAGGAGGGGGCCGTTTCCCCTGACAACGGCAGCAAGATAGTGCGCGACACACACAGACAGAAAGTAGTGTTTTAGCAAAAATGCAAAAAACAGAAAGAAGAATAACTTTCAAGATTACTTTTTTAAGCAAATATAACTGATGTTGTTCTTTATACTTTTGTCATCCAAGTATAGCAATGGCCAATTTCCACACTAGTAACAAAAGGCACTCTTAGTGTTTAATTTCCCTTACGCTTCTATTTTATTGAGGTAGCAAACTAGTTTAAACTCAAAATCTCTTTCTAAAAAACAAAAACAACTGTTGGATACAACCCTCTCATAGCTCAACTTTAGATAAAACTCTGCATTCTCCGATGAACTCTGTTCACGCCGAAAACAAAAACTCCTTTTTTCTGTATGTAATTTAAACCGTGATCACTGAAATATTGTTGCTTCTTTACTTTTGTCATTTATTAAGCTTGGAATTGGTTAATTACAAAACTTTTTGTGACAAAAGGCCTCCTTAACACGTTTCCCTTTTTTAAAAATTGCTTTTAATTTTACACCATGGTTTCACTAAGGATCCTTCTCTATCTTTTCTCAAAGGGACTCTAACCCCGAGACTTTTTCTCAAAAGGACTCTAACCCCGAGACTTCTTCTCAAAGGGACTCTAACCCCGAGACTTCTTCTCAAAGGGACTCTAACCCCGAGACTTCTTCTCAAAGGGACTCTAACCCCGTCAGGTAGCGAACCTGTTTTTAATCTAATCTGATCTATAGATACATGACATTTGGCAGACCTCAAAACAGACCAAAATTTAGTTCACTCAATTAGCAGACTTTGTCCGCTCTTACCTTTTGTTGAACAGGGCGCCAGGCACCGTCAGAAGTCCACCAAATATCAGCTTTTCCACGTCCAACCAGGTCTCCAGATCATGAACCAGCGCTCACTAGTACCGGGAACTAGTTTCCATCAACAGAGACCAATCGCACGTCAAAAATCCCCAGAATGTGGACATGGGAAAACAATTTTAAACGCTCAGTCCAAAAAAGAGGACACAAAAAATATATAGTGAGAGAGCGAAAAAGTCCCGGAGCCGGTCGCCTCTCCAGCCTGCTGGACCGCTCCCAGGCCCCAGATACTCTCAGCTCTCCCACGCCGAGAAAAAGAAACAAAGAAAACTCCCTCAAAACAATCCAGAGAATGGCACACACTGAGCCGCACATCCTCCACCAAATCTGTCAGGGATGAGGCAGACAGAGACGGATTGTGGTGCGCCAAACTCTGGAAGTTTATTTAAGTTTCTCTCAAGTTCCAATGGTTTACAATGTTTCTTTCTCTCAGACAGAATAAAGGCAGTACACAGTTTATATAGTCATTGTCACGTCACACATCGAAAGACGTACGTGTCACAAAGAGACAGTCACATCATAGTCATAACATGGAATCCTTGTAGAGTCCTTGTACAGTCCTGCACGTAGGCCATATTGCTATCTAATACTAACACAGGTTTAGTAACACAACACAAAAACACCACTGTAGGAGAACAGTCACTATTTGATGCTTTGGGCTGAGTGAGGGTGGTTCTCTTCTTCATGTGACAGAAGCCACATGAAGAAGTTATACATGTGAAAACTGTTTTGGTTAGACCCACTCATGCTCTGCCCCGCAGCCTCCTGATTGGTCGAGATTCATTCAAATCCTTAAGGCTCCACATCATTGGTTCATAATGACTGATATAATGGTGCAGTGCCCATAATACACATCCTTCTAGAAATGAAATACAATTTAAATTGTGTACATCACCTTTAATTTTGAAGACACAAAGAGACAAATTGGCACACTTTCACCATTAATCTTGCTATACGGCTCTACTCTCTGCCCCTTCAGCTAAGTCAATAGAATCTTGGCGCCTGTGGAACAAGTTAGCAATTAGGAGTAATTTCTACAAGCCAAAAAGTCTGGATTGCTGATCACTATTTATATTTTTTCCAAAAGAAACTTTCCTAGAACCAACAACGTGCTCTGTCCTTTCTAAACGCAGTCAAATCCAATCCCATCAAATCAAACATGACCAAACAGATCCTGAAAACACTACTCTTCAATTACAGGTAAATAAATGACAAAGAAAAGGAAATAAAAATGACATGGAATCACCTAATTCAGCTGACTAACAGCAGCTTCAAATACATAAATAAATAAATGGATCATTATGATGCAGCAAAATTTACCATACATTAAGATGTACCGTGGTTGTTTTAAAAGGCCTGTCCTTCGGAGCCCTCGTCTGTGATATGGTTCTGATCTACACGAGTCCCTTCTCTGTATCACTAAGAGAACACACTGCTGTCTAGACCTATTACACAAAGTTTTCAAATATATACAGGTTAATAACACTAAGTACAGAGGCATGAATGGTGAAATAAAATTGGAAAAATACATCATGCTTGACTTGTACCCGAATCTAAAATGGCATAATCTCATTGAATTCACACAGTTGTAAAGAATGTCAATACATTTTCATGCACAAAAGTAAATGTCCTTCATATCATGAATAGGACCTAATCATACAGCGCCTTCTCTTCCTGTCTCCTTCACAAGGCCTCACACAGTGATGGCTCAGGGCCTGTGGAAGTCCTCACACAAGGGGGGCTCAGGGCCTGTGGAAGTCGTCACACAGAGGGGGCTCAGAGCCTGTGGAAGTCCTCACAGAAGGTTCTGGAGTCTCAGTCTTCTCAGAGACCTGTCAGCAGCCAGCCTTCTCCTCGCTGCACAACAGGCTCTTAGCTCCGTTCTGCCACGAGTAGAGTGTTTCCAGAGGAGTCTTTCCATCCTGAAGGGTCACAAGAACGTAGGCATGAATCTCTGCTGACGGGGAGTTGTAAACATATTCATTCTAACCTCCTCTCTGACCTACACCTCCTGCAGTGGGTCCTGGACCTCCTCTCTGATCTACATCTCCATCATAGCGGAACATAATGCCTAGCGTACATCGGACTGGCAACTGATTATATCCGTCGCATATGAGTTGTTGCCCCGCACACATCGACAATCTGGCGAAAACGGGCAACTCCTAGTAGTAGGCCAGTCTCTGGAATAACAGCGCGTACATCGACAGCATCTGGCCGTCAACTACAGTGTGTTTTCTGGCATAAACTGTAGAGGACGCAATACACACATGTTGTTGGAGCGCGCCATGGATCTATTAGGAGAGCGTACATCGGGTGATATCTCCGGATCTGAGTACAACTAGTTGCCGAAAAGTAGAACACGGGCAACCGGAGATCGACTGTTTATCTCCAGTTGTAAGAGCGGTCACATCGACCCCGCCTTGCAACTAGTTGTCTCCAGTTACTCTGTACTCTGTTCTCTGTCCAGAACTCTAACCCTCACTCTACTGGTGATGGTTTTGGTTTTACAATATGGGAGGCTCTGTACCCTTTATTCGGGTACTTGAGGGATCTGTACCAGATGCGGGTTAAGATCCCTGTACCCTTCATCGGGTACAGCCTGTCCACATGTGGGGGTGTTAGTATTTGGGGGTCAGTTAGGGATCAAGGTCTGTTAGGGTTCAGGGGTCCGCATGTGTCTTACTTACACAGTTCTTGGCGTTCAGACTGGCCCCGTACATCATGAGGAGTTTGATAAGTTTAAATCTGTTGATTCTGACGGCGTCGTGCATCGGGGTGTCTCCGTCCTGGACACGACAAAGTCACGGTCAAACACATAGAACTGACTCCAGTCGCTTTGTCAAAAATACAGTCGGAACAGTTACAGTTACTTTGTTGAGGGTCAGGGTGAGGGTCACAGTCATGGTGAGAGTTAAAGCTAGAGCCAGGGTGAGGGTGTTTGTAGTGGGCTCTGACCCGGTCTCTGGCGTTGACGTCGGCTCCACAGTGGATCAGATGTTCTGCACACTCGCTGTGTCCGGTCCTGACCGCCACATGGAGCGGCGTGCTCTGTAACTGTGGTCAGACACACTGTGTCATTTATGGTACTTTTATGCATCTGTGCTTCAGAGTAGGTGTGGTGTTCTTTTGAGGAGAAAGAATGACGAGTTGAGTTAAAATCAACAAGTTCTATGTTGGTTTCATCTGACCACATTCTCCCGGTCCTCTTCTGGATCCTCCAAATGCTCTCTAGGAAACGGCTTCAGCAGGAAACAGAACACCAGACCTACTGTGAAGCATGGGGGTGGGGAAGTCATGCTTTAGGGCTGTTTTTCTTTAAAGAGACCAGGACGAATGATCTGTGTGAGTGAAATAATGTATGGGGCTATGTATCATGAGATCAACAAGGTCTTGGAGCCTCCAGATCTCAACCTCATAGAACATCTTTGGAGGGAGTTGAAAGTCAGTGACATGAGGAATGGGCCAAAATACCGATAACAGCGTGTGAAAACCTTGTGAAGATTGTAAACCTTGTGAAGAGAAGCATTATGATGGACATATATTCCTCCGTAATTTGCAAATAATTCTTTCTTCTTGTTTATCTCTCATAGAGGTATTCCCATGGGTTATGCCTAGCGTACATTGGACTGGCAACTGATTATATCCGTTGCATATGAGTTGTTGCCCCGCACACATCGACAATGTGGCGAAATGGGAAACTCCTAGTTGCAGGCCAGTCTCGGGAATAACAGCGCGTACATCGACAGCAACTGGCCTCAACTACATTCAGTTAGGAGTGCGCACATCGGGTGATATCTCCGGATCTGAGGACAACTAGTTGCCGAAAAAGTAGAACACGGGCAACTGACTGAATCCGGAGATCGACTGTTTATCTCCAGTTGTAAGAGCGCTCACAAATGATCATCTCCCATCATCTACTCTCAGTTGCCAAAAGCCGCCTTGCAACTAGTTGTCTCCAGTTACTCTGTCGATGTACGCTAGGCTATAGGGTTGGTGGACTTCAACACGCATGTTAGAGACGTCAGTGACTCTTGGATCTGATCTAAACCCGAGCAGTGGTCAGTTGTTGGGCTTCTGTGCTAGTTAGTCCATAACCAACACTATGTTCCAGCATAAGGGTGTCCAGCAGGGGGCACCAACACACACACACCAGAACACTCACCAGAGACACACACCAGGACACACACCAAGACACACACCAGCACACTCACCTGGACACACACAGGGACACACACCAGGACACACACCAGGACACTCGCCAGCACACACACCAGGACACACACAGGGACACACACCAAGACACACACCAGCACACTCACCAGGACACACACAGGGACACACACCAGAACACTCACAGGGACACACACCAGCACACTCACCAGGACACTCACCAGCACACACACCAGGACACACACCTGGACACACACCTAGCGGCTGTTGAGTTAGAGATACTCCCCATACATCAATAAACTGACAAGTGCGGCAGACAAACTCGACGGATCGACTCAACTCAACATAGCAGCGATGTGTTTATGCGTATGTGTACGTGTATGTGTGTATGCGTGTGTGTATGTGTGTGTGTGTGTCTGTGTGGTACCTTGTCTCTGGAGCTGAAACTGGCTCCCCGCTCGATGAGGAGCTGCAGTGCGGACAGACTTCCCCCTCTGCAGGCCCAGTGCACCGCTGTGGCATCCAACTTAGACACACACACACGCACCTTTATTAGCACTTTAGCACAGTAAACTGGGACCAGCTCTTTTACCCCCTGGTAATTTGTCCTTTGTTTGAATACATGGTTGGGAAACATGGCTGGTACTTGGTCAGTGTTGATGGTACCTGGTTTAGGTTGATGGTACCTGGTCTGTGTGGCTAGGACTTGGTCTGTGTTGATGGTACCTGGTCTGTGTTCTCCAGAGCAGCTCCCGCGTCCAGGAGCCTCTTCATGACATCTGTGTGACCTCTGAAGGAGGCCTGGTGCAGAGCGCTTCTCTGGAACTGACACACACACACACACACACGAGAGAATCCCATTAAACTATGTTTTTGTTGTCTTTATTATTAAAAGTCAGCAGCCTGGGTTAGGGTCTGAACTGGTGTCACACCTGGTGTCAGGGTTAGGGTCTGAACTGGTGCCACACCTGGTGTCAGGGTTAGAGTCTGAACGGGTGCCACACCAGGTGTCAGGGTTAGGGTCTGAACTGGTGCCACACCTGGTGTCAGGGTTAGGGTCTGAACTGGTGTCACACCTGGTGTCAGGGTTAGGGTCTGAACTGGTGCCACACCTGGTGTCAGGGTTAGGGTCTGAACTGGTGCCACACCTGGTGTCAGGGTTAGGGTCTGAACTGGTGCCACACCTGGTGTCAGGGTTAGGGTCTGAACTGGTGTCACACCTGGTGTCAGGGTTAGGGTCTGAACTGGTGTCACACCTGGTGTCAGGGTTGGGGTCTGAACTGGTGCCAGGGTTAGGGTCTGGACTGGTGGATTGGATAGCATAGTTCCCTTTTTGGTGTTTTGAGAGTCAGGTACCCCAGCTTTAAATGGAAAGTGTCTCACTGTGTCTGTAGCGTTGGGGTCTCCTCCGTCAGACAGATACTTTTCCACCACTGGGACCTTTTTTTCCTTTGCAGCGTTCAGGAACATGTCCTGGTCCACGAACACCGGCTGCAACAGAACACAGATTCATCACAATCACATCACTGAACCACCACCTACCAGGGCATCAGGGTCAGTCACCAGTGCATCAGGGTCAGTCACCAGGGCATCAGGGTCAGTCACCAGTGCATCAGGGTCAGTCACCAGTGCATCAGGGTCAGTCACCAGTGCATCAGGGTCAGTTACCAGGGCCTCTGGAGCAGGCTGTGGCTTCTTGCGGCTGGGGGCCTTCCTCTCTCTCCTCCTCTTCCTCAGCTGCAGGATGTTGAACAGATCATCCACTGTCTCCAAACGAAGCCTCCCGCTTTCATCAGTCTGAAGGAAACACAGCTGTGAGCAGAACTGTGTTTGTGTGTGTCTGTGTGTGTGTGTGTGTGTGTGTGTGTGTGTTTGTTTGTGTGCCGTGGGTCGGTCTGTCTGTCATAATGAAAGAAAAGGAGGAGGCACTCAATTTGAACCAACGTGTTTCGACAAAAGTCTTCGTCAGGGCAGTGAGTGTCGCATTTGACACTGTCCAAATTTGAGGCGTCATGGGAACACAACATAACCACGCAATATTTACAAAATGCATAAATAAAAATATAATAAAATGAAAAAAAATGTAAAAAGTCGTGGTCAAAACACTCACTGCCCTGACAAAGACTTTTGTCGAAACGCAGTGGTTAAAATTGAAAAAGAACATAGTTTCCAGAGCGCCTCCTTCTCCATTTCTTTCATTGGATGAGCACTCAATGGTCTGTCTGTCATGTTGCCAGGTTTGTCATTGTGCACCTTGCCCACTCTAAACTAGTCGGTCAGACAGAACTTAAAGGGGTTTACATTTCAGCTCTCACCCCTCAGCCCGGTGGGACTTTGGGACTCAAAGGGCCCTTTCTTTCCCCTGCTGGCCTTACATTAGACTGCAGTCAGTTCTTATACCAAGAGATAAAACCAATTCCTACCATTTCCTCATGCATCATTCTTATATTTTATGTTGAATGAATAGATTATATATATATATATATATATATATATGTTTACATTAAAACATGAAATGCTTATAATATGAATATCACTGAGGACTATTAAAGCTGGGGTGCGTAACTTTTAAACCACAAATATTATGGAATCCATCTCATGCCACTCGTTCTTTGCTCTAAAACAATCAATCACATGGGCCTCTGTCACGTCTTTACAACAACAAGATACAAGATTTTATTTGTCATTTGCAGTAAAACCACTTTGGAAAAACTGTGCAAGACAGCCTCAGTGTTTTTTTATCAGGAAGTGCTCCTTTTTCAATCAAAGAGAATAGTGACTCACTGAGCTTCGTTTTTCATAAGATATTTGGTCTAATACAATATAGGGTTAGAGTTGCCCTGACCTAAAACATGCAGTCTGTAACATTCTCTTACGTGAAGTCCGGCCACGCTGACCTCCTCCGGCTCTCCTCCACTGTCGCTCTCCTCGCTCAGAGTCCCGCCCACCAGAGCACCATGTGACCTCCGATCGTCGCACTTCTCCTGATTGACAGCTGCCTCGTACACGCCCCCAGGGAACTGCTCCGCCTCCTTCCCGTCCAGTCTCGTCCCAGTTACCTGAAGCAACGCAGGACAACACTAAAACAAAATCAGTTTGCTTCACAGCTCATAATGAACCAACACACACACCGTTCAGACACACACTCAGTCACTATGAGCTGAGAGAAACAGAACTTCTCACAATGAGAAATTCAGAAGTAATGTTGTTACGGTTTAGGGCCTGGACGCACAAATGAATTTAAATCATGTCTTTCTGTCTTAAATGTCTGTACAGTTTGTCCCTATCTCTTTGTAATAACACATTCACTTCATTGACAAAAGCACAAAGCCTTGGTCCGTCCTTGATCTATGTGAATGTGCACGTGACCAAAATAAAAATAAAGCTGGGGTACCTACATTTCTCATGGTTTCAAAAATACATTGTACACCGCTGTCGCTAGAGTCCTGTATTTTTCACTTTCTGAAAGAGAAGCTGATAGATCGATCAGCCCAGTGTTGGAGCCATGGAGGTTATTTCACAGATACAATGTGTGTGGATTAAAAGTTAGGTACCCCAGCTTTAATAGATTAGATAAAAGAACCGTAACTCATTCATGCAGATTGCTGTTGTCTGTGTCCTTACCAGCTCCTCCACACTGTGCAGTCCCATGATCTTGTCTCGCTCTGGTCCTGGACAAAACGTCTCTCTGGTGTCTCTGGTCTGTAGTCTGTAGTCTCTCTGGTGTCTGGGCTCGCTAGTCTCTGGTCCTATCCAAGCGTTCTGGCTCACTGTGGTCTCTTTGGTTTCTGGTCTCTGGTCTTGTCCAAAGGTCCTGCTCCCTCTGCTCTCTCTGGTGTCCCTCTGGTCTCTCTGGTGTCTCTGCTTTCTATGCTCTCTCTGCTCCCTCTGCTTTCTATGCTCTCTCTGGTGTCCCTCTGGTCTCTCTGCTCCCTCTGCTCTCTCTGGTGTCTCTGCTCTCTCTGGTGTCTCTGCTCTCTCTGCTCCCTCTGGTCCCTCTGGTGGCGTCCCTGGTGGATGTGTTTATATAGTGGTCACACCTCTCTCAGAACTGTGAGGCTGTGATCATGTTACTGTCCCGTTTGTGGCCACTCTCGTCTTACTGTAAGTGAGTTGTGAAACTTGGAGCTGGGTGATTCATGTGGTCATTAGTTTAAAGAATGCTAGGTAAGTTTATTTGTATGACACAGTACATTACCAATAGTGAAGATCCAATCATTCAGTTGTTTGCACAGATAAACACAACTGGGCTTTGTCTCACATTTTCAGGAAGACCGTTCTAAGTTATGAAACACCTGGGACCAGCAGAAGGCTGGTCCCTGTGCTCCTCAGAGTCCCAGCAGGAGGCCAGTCCCTGTGCTCCTCAGAGTCCCAGCAGGAGGCCAGTCCCTGTGCTCCTCAGAGTCCCGGTACGAGGCCAGTTCCTGTGCATGGCCATGGAGAGACTAATAGCAAACAGAGACCTGAGACCAGGACTAATGTGAGAGGACTTCCTGGTTCTAGTCAGGACAAATACAGTCTTTTTTGTGTTCATTTGGACCTAGAGCCAAGTGAACTTTATATAATGATCTATTTTCAGATGATAAGGTTTTATCAACACTGTGTGTGGAGTTGTGAGTGTCAAGCACGTCTAATGTAGCTTCGATCAGACTCGTGCTGCGAACATGTACAGACGTGTGTATTTTTGATCTAGAATATACAGAGTTATATGGTTAGCTGGGGCCATGTCAGCTGAGCTCTCATGTGTCAGAGTGACTGTCCCTGTGACATGTGTCATACTGTGTTTATGAGCTGCTGACTTTCACATGCTCCGCGCCAACTGTACCTCAGTGTTTACAGCCACAGCTGCCAGAGACGGGCCACAAACCTTTGGAATAACTACATGAATCATTCTTTCACTAACACTTCATATGAGAGAGTCACATGAATTAATCATGAAGTTCGTTGTTCAAATCAATTAATTTTATTCTTGTATCATCCTAAATCATAACAGCAGTTATCTCTGAGCACTTTACAAAGCTGTCCGACGTTAATCTGAGTCTCACAGACTCATCCCAGACTCAGGAAACCAGAGACATGACTCATCAATTTTATTTTTTATTTTTGCTACTGCTTGACTCCTGAATTTCTCCTACACGGATCAATAAAGTATCTATCTATCTATTTATCTATGATGACCAAGCCCCGGCGATCTAAGATGGCGCACTATTCAAATGAATGGCTTGTGCTCAGTAGCTCATGGGACATACAGAAGGACCGAAAGATTAGCGGAACTCACCTATACTGTATTTGTGCATCGTCTGGTCCTCCCGGTTCTGTGCGGTGGACGAGCTCCCATGATGCGTTGCGCCAAAAATACGCGTGTGGCTTTCATGCACTCATTCATTTCAGTCAGAATGAAAAACAGTTAAAGGTACACTGTTTTTTTACTGCCATCTAGCGTTGAGATCATATATTGCAAGTCTACTTCTACCACCAACACTAGGAAGCCTCCGAGGTAACACCCGGTAGTTCACCAGACCACTAAGGAAAGAATCCTTTGGTCTGATCAATGACCGGATCTCCCCAAACACGACCGCGCCACAAATGTGCCTTGACGCACATGCACGGAGGTGGACATGTAAACAAAGTCAGCATGTGAAGCGGCACACGTTGCAGAGGTTCTGGTGCTTTACCATTGATCTATTATAAAATACAGTTTTACAAACGCGGTGAGAAGAGAAAAGATCCGGCTGAAAGCTCAGATTAATAGCTTTCACCAGGCGCTGTATCATCACGGTAAGAAAACAGAACATTCATCACGCTAGAGATTATGTGTGTGTTTTATTTGGGGCTTTTTCCCTGAATAAGTTTAGTTGATGCTTGTGACAGTAGTTGGACTAAGCTCGGATCGGGTCAGAACATCCTGAGACAGGCACTGACATAAAACAAGCCTCAAAACCAAATGTGAAATCAATCCACAAAAAAAAGCTTCAATACAGGATCATTAAAGTCTTTGTTCCGAAAGATAACAGATTGATAAGTTGTTGTCAGCATGTTAGCATATCCAGATGTCCTGCAGCTAACCATAGCTCATGCCAGAGGGAAGAAGCTGGAACATGGCTTTTCCAGAGGCCAGGAGACTGGATTTAAGAATAGTGAGTCATGATGTGAATGTGCTTAATGCTGTTTAATCCTTTCACCATGAAAACACACAATAAACATTTACAGTAATCAAGTGGAAACGTTTAGTAACTCACAGAAAAGTCTGTAGTGTAGTCCGCTGAATCCGCAGAGTCCAGTTACAGACATGAAATATCATCATGGTGTTTAGATTATTATTCATGCTGTATTCTTAGTATGAGGCACAGAGCAGGTTATTTCTGTTTTGTTCCATATCAGGAACACAGTTAAAAGAACTGATCACATTTCAAACATAAAACAATTCATAAAAGTAAAGTAGATAAATAAACTAGATACAGAAACACACACATTTATGAAGAGCAAAAATATACATACGCTGAGTCACTACATTACAGTCAAATTGCCTGCTCTACACAGCCGGTGGTGAAGTCACAGAACGCAGGTCTAAAGTTAGAGCTCTCTCAGAACATGTGACATCATCTGTGTGTGAGGCCGACAGCCATAGGGGGCGATAGAGGCTTCAGCAGATCAGGAAGTGGGCTGTGTGTGTTTTTCCACCTCTGCTTCGTTGTTCCTGTTTCATTTCACACATTTCTAACTTCCTGCAAAGCCCCAAAAAGACTGTCCTTCTGGTCCACTGAAAACATCAAATATAATGTAATGTTTGAACCGAACTGCACTAATGGTGCTTTCAGACCGGATCATGCGTTGCGTCGTGTTTCAATGCAAAGTCTACGGTGACAAGCGTTCGAGCGTCACAACGCACAGACCTCTCGGTTCGCACGGACAGACTGTTCAGTAGACACGCACGGACTTGGCGGGAAAGTCAAAGGGGAGGAGCAGGAGCAAAAAATCCACGCCCACAGGAGATGGATTCTGCTCATCCTTTCCTTGGGACATTCGTGCGACAACCAATCAGAGAGCAGCAAAGTGGTCACGGGGACATTAGCGGACTGAGCGAGCAGACTGAAAATACTGTAAACAGCCAAAACAGGACCCACACCAGGCTTCACCAGAACTCAAACCAGGGTTGACAATGGGGGACATTGAAAATATGCGTTGTCATGCGTGACCTTATGCAACTGCTTTGAGTGTGTTCGTCGATGCGGAAATACCATTTTGTTTTTGTTTTTTTACAACATTTTTATTGGATTTTTCCTTTAAAACAAACAGAAAACACAAAAAACAGCTCAGGCACAACAGGACAACAAAGATTTAAAATAACAAAGAGATAATACAATTTGGCATCTCCTCACCCCCCAAACCCCACTCCCTACATGAAATACACAGGAGCCACTGCCAAAATAAAAAAATAAAAAGATAAAGTAAAGGTACACAGGTAGAAAATCCTTCAGTTGACTGGAAGTCCCAGTTGGCTTGACCTAGACCGATAAGACTGAATCAGAATAACCTTGTAATGGGGGAAGATAATATAGGCCCAATTTCTTTCAAGTATGAGTCCCAGACTTTATAATGAAAAGGTAGTTAGCGTGAGCCTGTTTTGCAGCCCCTTTTTTACTTAGTGCATATGTTACATGGTCCATATAATAAAAAACCTAGAGCACGTACATTAAGGGGGGAAGAGAATGCCACATCAACAGGGTTATTAAATATTGCACATGTCCTGAGCGAAACACACAAACTGAACTACACACACACAACAAGTGCAATGCACAAAACAAAAATAAACCAGAGGTCCTTCCCCAGAGAGACGGGGGCCGTCCGCCATACGAACAACTTTCAGGTTCACAACAGTGAAAAAGTATATAGAATGTTTTCAATCCACGGGCAGCCGCGCCACTCGACATGGAATGTCACAGAAAAAGAGAACGGGTGTAGCTTACCGGTATTGTGGAAGTACAAACATCACAACAATGGTAAAATGAAAAACAACTGTCGCGTGAGAGGATACAAGTAAACCGCAATGAGCTGCGGTGAAATGTCATCCAGACAGCGTGTCTATGAAGTCGTGAACCTCCCCCGGTGTAGTGAATTTCCTTCCGGAGCCTCCATGGGTCACCTGGAGAGTAGCTGGGAACAACATGGCAGAAGGAAATCCACGCTCCCACAGCAGCTGTTCCACCGCATCGTACTCTTTACGTCTCTTCACCACCGCAGAGGAAAAATCACTGAAGAATGACCGTCTGATCCGTTGTGGATCAAACCACCGTCATGGCTGGCTCTGCGCACCGCTTCCATCACTCTCTGCTCGTCTCGGAATGAGTGGAACCGGAGCAGTAGCGATCTGGGACGTTTGTCTGGGTCTGGTTTGGGTGCGAGGGAGCGGTGGGCTCTTTCGAGCTTTACCCGCCCGGCTTTGGTGGTCAGCTTTAACACATTGGGCAGCCATGTCTCAAAGAAATCCACCGGTTGTCCCTTCTCAGTATCTTCTGCCAGGCCAATGACACAAATATTTAAGCGCCTGCTGTAGTTTTCCGCCATGTCCAGACTGTTCTTCAAGGCACTGACCTGCTTTTCCAGCTCAATAATACGGGGCTCATGCGCGGCAGCTGCCTCCTCCGTAGCTATCAGCCTGGCCTCTGCTTCGTCAAGCCGTTTACTGGCAGTCAGTTTGAGAATAGTCTCAGCCAGTGGACTAAGTTTTTCATCAATAACTTTTATAATATTGGCCTTCATACGGCTGAGCGCTTTAGCAAGAGCAGGGTCTAATCCATCGGGTATGTCAGAATCAGCCTGACCTCCATCTTGAGTGCCCTCAGCAACTTTGTTTGCACGGCTTTTCTTCATTTTGTTAAATGATTGTGGCCGGAAGCTTTCTAAGGACATAACACGCGACTTTCATAGCATAATAACTTCCAATATGCGGTTGAAGACAGGATAATTACGTGAGCGGCACGGAGCCCTGGTCAAAACGTTGCATTCACCTCGCCGCCATCACGTGACCCCAGAAATACCGTTTAATAATATGAAAACACGTATGGCGCACCTCCATGAACACATGCTACTGTTATATAAAGCCCGTGGAAGGTCTCTGTTCAAAGACACGCTGCAAAGCTGCATATTGGAGAAGATCTGTACACAAGAAGCCGCTAGCTAAACTCTGTTAGCATCAGAACCTGCCGGCTACTTCCGGCACCGGTCTGAAAGCACCATAAGACTGCACCTCTGCACCGCCTCGGCCCCTGCTGGACTGACACAACTCTACATCACTTCCTGCTATTTGCACTTTGATATTTTTGGAGCCAAATGTAACATGAACATTTCTCAACTGTGAGATCAATGCGGTGTGATCTTATCTTTTCTTAAAGTTAATTTTCTCACAAAGCCAACCGTAATTCAACAAACATTCAACCCATGTCCTAGTCTTGTCCTCGTTACGTCATGGTCCTGGTCTGGGCCTGGCCCTAGGCCCTGGTCCTGGCCGTGTCCTGGTCCCTGTGCCCGGTTCTCCAATGACTTGACTTTGTAAAAAACTTTAAGTTTGAATTGAACAGGATTGTCTGCAAGGAACAGTGGGTCTAAAGGATTAGGGTCGCCCTCCCACTCCCCCCTCTCCATCACACCGAACCAAGTTGTGACTAGGTAAGGACCAGGATAGGATCAGGTAAGGACCAGATGAGGGACAGGTGAGGAGTGAGCTGAGGCAACTGAAGCAGAGGAAATCTGCAGGACCGGACGGGATCCGTCCCAGGCTGCTGAGGACCTCAGCCACATGTACAACCTGAGCCTCAGCCTGGAGAAGGTCCCTGTCCTGTGGAAACCTGCAGGGGGAGCTGTGAAGGTCATGTTTTTCGACTTCTCCAGAGCTTTCAACACCATCAGACCGGCACTGCTGCGGGGGAAGATGGAGGACGCGGGAGTGGACAGTAGCCTCACTGCATGGACCATCAACTACCTCTCAGAGCGACCACAGTACGTGCGGCTGCGCAGCTGTGAGTCTGAGGTGGTCGTCTGCAGCACTGGGGCCCCTCAGGGCACTGTCCTCTCAACGTTTCTCTTCACCATCTACACTTCAGACTTCACACACGACACACACAGCTGTCACCTGCAGAAGTTCTCCGACGACGCCGCCATCGTGGGCTGTGTGTCTGAGGGGAACGAACTGGAATATCAGTCGGTTATCACAGACTTTGTCGACTGGTGTGAGCGCAACCACTTGTGCTTGAACACCAGTAAGACCAAAGAGATGATCATCGACTTCAGGAGAAAACCACTTTCAAAATACCCCTTTGAACATCCAGGGGGATGTGTGAGCTACTTTAGTTAAAATGTAACAAAAATGTTAAAATTTGATAAACAAAAGTGTTTACAAAATAAAAGGAAAAGGATTTGATTGAGCCTTTTAAAATAAGAGATGGTGTCAAAGGAAATTATTTTATGAAATATGGATGTCCTTTTTTGTTGTCTTTAAATTTACGAATTTTAAATGGCTATATTCTGTGGATGGATTACTTTTCTGGATGAATGATCATGAGCTATAACATGCCATTGTAGCACTCATTGATTCCCATTCATTTAAACAGTGGGAGACAGTATGACGTTAGTGGATGGAAAAAGGTCTGAGGGCCGTATATGGCCCCCGGGCCGCATTTTGCCCAGGTCTGATATATAGACTTTGGAATGACAGTAAAATCCAACATGACTGTCGCCTCCTGGGGTTCAGGACCTCTGGGTTCCACTAAATCATCTCCGAGTGCAATGTGCAGACGCTCTTCTCTCCAGGAACCAGGTCTTCTCGGGTTCCCAGCGGTGATGTCATCTCTGGGGGTGGGGTCAGAGGTCAGAGGTGAGGCCTGGATGCCTATGGACTCACACAGGGACAACACTGGACTGTCGGCGAGTCTCACGATGGACTAATCTGTCTGTCTGAGTTAAAACTAACCATAGTGTCATGGTCTCGTGGTCTCATGGCGTCATGGTCCCATGGTACAGGCTCTCATGGTACAGGCTCTCATGGTACAGGCTCTCATGGCGCAGTGTTACTCTACAATAATAACATGTCGTGCCCTGTAAAAGTACTAATGATAATAATAATAAACCATGATGAATAATGAAATGATAATGATAAGAATAGTTATTTAAAAAAATATATTATAATAATTCATCCGTTATTTATATATTGAGCTTTTTGGATTCTTAAAGACATGACAATATGAATTCACTTCATACACAGTGGTGATAAACTACTGCTCTCCCTGGGCAGCTGTGGCTTCAGTCCTGCCTGAAGGCCTAACTTCAGAGGTCTGACAGAATCTGGTTTTCCTGCCACAGAAGTGTCTCTGCAGCTCGAACTGTTACAACCACAAATGTTAAGAATTCAATTGTTTTGCAGAAAGACCACAACAAAGTCTTTGCGACTCGTGTCCAGGAGTTTAGTAAAGGGCTTAAACACACTCTTACATAATTCTAAAACATTAGAATGAAATGAAAATGTGTTTAAAAAGTATTATAAATCATCTCTGTGTATATAGGGCATCACTGGAGCTTTGGGCAAATGGAGAATAATCCCATATTCACTGAGCTGTAGGATCAAAACAACTGATCGATAATCTGCCAAATAACAGATTATTAATACAATTCCTGATTCTAAACAATCAAACACAGTCTGAATGAAACCAAAGACTTCTTCTGACTAAATATGACCTGTGAAAAGACTGACACTGATAATCAAGTCCAAACTTTTGATTGTATAGCACATTCAGCCAACTTCAGCTCAGTAAAGACATGTCTTACATATGTTAATACTGAAAACATCCAAATCCTGACAGTGCTGAAGCTAAAGCTAAAGGGACAGGTGAGGAGTGAGCTGAGGCTAAAAGCTAAAAGTTTGGACACCCCTGGTATAAAGGAAAGGCTTCCAGCGTCCATCAGGAACAGGATGTATTTATGTCTCGGTCCCAAAATGGAACATCCTTGAAATGTGCCATTTCTAAAAAAAGTCCCTCGTGCAGAATTCCTTCTCTGGAAATACAGCTCTATATTTAAACAGCCACAAATGTGACTGTTGTCTCCTGCCTGGGGGGGGGGGGGGGGGGGGGGTGGTGAGAGGGAGTGAGGGCCGATCTATTACAGAAGCCACCCGCTGTTTACGAGTGTGTCATGGTCCAATAATCCTACAGTTACACACACCTTCACTTATATACTTAATCAGACACGCTCATGCAAACACACACAAAAATACATACACACAATGACTCACACATACACATAGAATCACACGCACATGCACATACATTCATAGACTCGCATACACACACACACCGGTCATAACTCAATCCGTGGGTAGCGGCTGACACCCAAGCTCCTCTCTGGCGAAAAGTTCTGTGAGTCAAATTTCAGAAAGTGAAGGCTCTTTGAGGACCAGTGGGGGCGGATCCCGGCTCAAAAATGTCCAAAATGACGTGCGCGGACATGCTTGCAATACCACCCCGGGCCGATGGGGGTGGACCCGGAATAAGAATTATTCAGTGCTAATGTACGTATATTCTTACCTCTCGTAAACGTCTTCACAGGATGGTCCAAAAGTCGGCTCTTGGTCCAAAGCTACGATCCAGATGCTGTCAATGCTGAGGGGAGTGTTTTTCCTTGGACCACTCTAGTTTAGTCGCTGTGGACTTTTGAATGCACTCATCAAATGAATGGGGCTCGTGGCGGCTGACACATGCGCAGATGCGTTTTTAACATTTTTCCAGCCTTGGAAAACGTCAATTATGAGGACAACTATGGAAACTGCAGAGATTAGGACGCCTGCACACGCTAACATCTGCACATGCTAACGTCCTGTCGTTTCGCCGTGAAACAATGGACAATGGAACAACAGGTGAATAGCAATGAACAGACTACAATCAAAATGCTAACACTGCAGACAGATAAAGTAGGAAGGAGGAAAGGATAGTGCTCAAGTTACCATACTTCTCCAGCAGGGGGCTCCATATGCAGCTTGACTGACAATCTAAGATTTTTAGCCTTAATGTTGTATTTAACTGATGACTCCCCTCAACATGGGGGAGCAGCGACTCCACATTGACCTCCTGTGGGGTTACTCCTCTCCTTTGAGCTGGTAGAGCACTGGCTTTTGGGCCTGAGGTGTCACGTTTTGAAAAGGAGGAAGGACCCAAAATGCAGGACTGACAAAAATATAAATTTTAACTCACAATTGACCAACAACAAGGGGAGAAGAGTGAAGGGTTTAAATACACACAGGGACACACATACACATACACAGGGACACACACACACGCACACACAGGGACACACAAACACACACAAACATACACACACAAACAGGGACACAGGGACAACATACACACACACAGGGACATACACACACACAGAGACACACACACACGCACACACAGGGACACACAAACACACACAAACAGGGTCACACACACACACACACAGGGACACACAAACACACACACACACAGGGACACACACACACACACACAGGTGAAACACATGAGGGCGGGGCAGGCAATCAACAGAACAAACATGAAGTGACACTGAACAGAATCAATATAATCAAAATAAAAGCACATTAAACCCCTCTCGCCTCTTCATTAACAAAGTCTCTCATCAACATTATGTAGGAGATCAATCAAGCGTAAAAAGGTCTTTCATGTCACATTATCTTTTGTTCACATTATTTTGTACAGACAGAGAAGATATTCCTTTATTCGTCTCACAGTGGAGAAATGTCAGTGTCATTGTTGCACACATTACAGAAATGATATTCAGACGCACACATCAAACAGTCTATTATTTAAGATAATTAAAACAAGATAATGAGATGGTAAAATAAGATGAAATAAACTCTGGCGCTATAGTTGCACTTGGTTCAGAAGTATTTACAGATGTGTATATTGTTCTTTCGCAGCGCAGAATATAAGCAGAATAGACATCAGTGATAATATCAGCAGGTAAAGTGAGCAGTGAATGTCAGAAGTATCAGATGGATGGATATGTAATAAAGCAGCTATACCGGATTGAGTTTATAAAAATCCGTATAACTACATACAAGTTGTATTAAAAGCTGTAATTTAATTGAAAACTTGAGCTCATTGATTCAACATAAGCATGAGTTTAGGCCATTCAAAGTGCTGAGATGACTTTTAGTGTGAGGCTCGCTCTCCTCCAATCACAGAACGAGGTCGCGTCCTCTAGCCACTACAACGCTGCTAACACAGTAGCATGTTAGCATAAGTGGCTATAACTCCTCTAGCTGTAACTGCAGACACAGCGAAACAGCCCAAACGACACAACAGTGAGGAAGAGAAGAGGGAACTCAAGCAAAAAAATGAACAAAGAAGAAATCAAGCCCTGAACATAGCTAGCTTACATCATATCCTCAGGAGAGACTTGTCTATGGGAGAGACCTGCGGGACCGCCTTGGACTATCTATGCTCGGACTATCTACGCTCGGACTATCTACGCTCGGTCTATCTACGCTCGGCCTATCTATGCTCGGACTATCTATGCTCGGACTATCTATGCTCGGACTATCTATGCTCGGACTATCTATGCTCGGACTATCTACGCTCGGGCTATCTATGCTCGGACTACATTCGGACGCGGAACTAGCGGCAATCGTTCAGTTATATATTAAGTTAGCAGTACTTTTGTACCATTTCATCAGTGATTGTCGTAGAGCTTACAAGAAGTTGCGCTCTTGCTAATGTTTGCATATAGATCGCAAATAAAACTAGATGGCTCCGTGGGATGAGAGCGATGGGGAAATGAGAAGCCTGTGAGCGAGTTGAGGGGCGGTGCTAAACATTCAAACCTTGCAGAAACGGTTATAGCTTCTTTAAAGCAGTAACAACAACATCCAAGCCACACTAACGGGCCATGGACCACTGGTTAAAAAACACTGCCTTATGGATTTGAACTGTCCTGAGAGATTGGCCCAGTCCCAATACTCGCACTTCCACCCTCGCGCCCTCATTTGCGCGTTCCCGATAAAGAGTGCGAGTGCGTAGGATGTCCCAATTCTCCAGGGAGGTCTTTGGCCCCGCCCCCTTTGCGCCCCTTTACGCTTCGCCGTAGCCTGCATCTAAGCGGACTTTGGCGAAGGATATTGCCGATAATTCTTTGCGGTACACACCAAAACGTCGGGAAGATGTGTAAGTTTTGAAATATATATGCTGTATGTGTGTTAATAAGTTTTGCTATGTTACTTGGAAAGAAGCATAAATATCTGATGAAGAATTACGGACATTCTATGGCAACAATTTCATAACTTTTTTAATCCAAGCGTTTATATAACATTCAATCTAAACTTTACACTCAGGATGTATAAAAACTTACCAGATAACAGTTAGTTACCCACATTTACATTAAAATTATACAGCTATCTCAAATTACGAATAACCAATATACATGTAGTTTAACGTGTGTGGAGCAACTCATTTTGTTTCCCACAGGGTCGGACAAAATGACCCTTAATTTGATAAAGTTTGGGTCTGAAAATGACCATCTGAGACGTAACCTGCACTGTCTCAATTCCGCCTTTTTTGCTTGTAACCTGCCACTCAAACCCTTGCGTGCACTTCAAACAAACGCACACTTGTAGAGGAGTGTAGGGTGCAGTGTGGGTATTGGGACAGGACCATTAGAGCTGACTCAAACAGGGTTCAATTATCTCATAAAAACCTTGCTGCGACCAAAGAGCCAATCAGGAGCCAGGGATAGAGCCATTTGATCAGTCATATCTGCATGTATAACCTCTTTAATGCATCGTGTCACTCAAACACCGGCAAATTAAAAAGCAGACCCTTGTGGACCTGGATCCCCTGGAGAAGACCCCCCTGGACTTGGATCCCCTTGGAGCAGTACCCCACTAGACCTGGATCACCTTGGAGCAGACCCCCAGAGGAGACCTGGATCCCCCTGGAGCAGACCCCCACTAGACCTGGATCACCTTTGAGCAGACCCCCAGAAGACCTGGATCCCCCTGGACCTGGATCCCCTCTGAGCAGACCCCCCCTGGACCTGGATCCCCTCTGGAGCAGACCCCTCCCCCCCCCTCGCCTTGAGCTGTTTAGTGTCCACACATTTCACACGAGCATCAACACTTCTGTGGCAGCACTAATGTGGGCTTTACAGGGGGCTATTCCTGGGCTTGCTCGCAGTAATGAGCTGGTTAAGACGGGCCGATGGGAGACTAAACAGGTGGCTGTTTATCCAGTATTTAATACACACCAGACCAGGAGACTGTGGACCATGTGGGCTCGACAGTAACCTTCCGAACAGCTTTTGAGGAACAGAAATTATCATGGGTTTATAGAGTTGTTCTTTCCAATGATGATCCACGATATTTTTAACATTTATTAGACTTTATAAACATGTATTAACATTTACAAACATTTACAAACATTTACAAACATTTATTAACATTTATTAACATGTATTAACATTTACAAACATTTACAAACATTTACAAACATTTATTAACATTTATTAACATTAATAAACACCGGTCTTTGCTCTTTATGGACCAATGTCTCCATGTGTTTGTTATTATTGCATTTCCTCCACCTCCTCCAGCTCCTTCAGCTTCTCCTCCTTCCAGTACCTTCACCTGCTCCACCTCCTCCGGTACCTTCACCTGCTCTAGCCCCTTCACCTCCTTCACCTCCTCCAGTACCTTCACCTGCTCTAGCCCCTTCACCTCCTTCACCTGCTCCACCTCCTTCACCTGCCCCAGCTCCTTCAGCTGCTCCACGTCCTCCACCTCCTTCACCTCCTCCAGCTCATTCACCTCCCTCAACTCATTGACCTCCTCCAACTCATTCACCTCCCTCAACTCCTTCACTTCCTCCAACTCATTCACCTCCTCAAGCTCCTTCACCCCCTCCTCCTCCTCCTTCACATCCTCCAGTACCTTTACCTGCTCCAACTGCTCCAGCTCATTCACCTCCCTCAACTCCTCCACCTCCTCCAGCTCATCTACCTGCTCCACCTTCTTCACCTGCTCCAGCCCCTTCACCTCTTTCACCTGCTCCAGCTCCTTCATCTCCTCCACCTTCCTCCTCCACCTTCAGGGAGTCCAGGAAAGGCACCAGGGTCAGGATCCGCTCCTGTCTCCTTCTCCGACCTCTCACCCCGCTGTGGATTGAACACACTCCTCCTGCAGAATTGAAGAAAGAATGGGGAAATACATTTGAGATTCGACCACGTTCCATCGAGGAGGCTTCCCAAACTAATGCCTCATCTCCTCAGTGGGCTCCTCTCGACATGAAGGAACAGCGGCTCTACTCAGAGTTTCTCCCCTGTCACAGCACTCCGGAAAAGTTCTCCGAGACGACTGTTACAGAAGTTACAGAGAGAGAGGTTACAGAGAGAGAGAGGTTACAGAGAGAGAGAGGGGGGTTACAGAGAGAGAGAGAGATTACAGAGAGAGAGAGGTTACAGAGAGAGAGAGGTTACAGAGAGAGAGAGGGGGGTTACAGAGAGAGAGACGTTACAGAGAGAGAGGTTACAGAGAGAGAGATTACAGAGAGAGAGGTTACAGAGAGAGAGATTACAGAGAGAGAGGTTACAGAGAGAGAGAGATTACAGAGAGAGAGAGGTTACAGAGAGAGAGAGGTTACAGAGAGAGAGGTTACAGAGAGAGAGAGGGGGGTTACAGAGAGAGAGACGTTACAGAGAGAGAGATTACAGAGAGAGAGGTTACAGAGAGAGAGAGATTACAGAGAGAGAGGTTACAGAGAGAGAGACGTTACAGAGAGAGAGATTACAGAGAGAGAGGTTACAGAGAGAGAGATTACAGAGAGAGAGGTTACAGAGAGAGAGAGATTACAGAGAGAGAGATTACAGAGAGAGAGAGGGGTTACAGAGAGAGAGAGGGGGGTTACAGAGAGAGAGGTTACAGAGAGAGAGAGAGGTTACAGAGAGAGAGATTACAGAGAGAGAGAGGTTACAGAGAGAGAGAGAGATTACAGAGAGAGAGAGGTTACAGAGAGAGAGAGGTTACAGAGGCTGTGTCCAAAACGGTAGGCATCGGGCCGCGTAGGGTGGATATGTAGGCATCGAGGGAAGGCCGCGTAGCCACAGGCGAGGTAGGAGGCGAGACGTGATGTGGATTTGGACAGCAGCTGCCTTCTGCCTTCGTCACGTGACTACACAACTCAGAGCGGAGCGGAAGGACACGGCGGCCATGATGGACGGTATAAAGTTCTAAATACGCTTTAATTAGGGCATAAAAGTTAATTCTAATATCATTTGAGGCGAGAAATATCCCCCTTTATTGTCATATCAGAAGTCTGTTTGGAGATAAATTCGAAAATTTTCGGACTTTACCTCCAGCCTGAAGCTCCGGTGCTATAAGCTAACAGCCCAGTTAGCTGCAGTGCTGAAGCCCAGAACAGTCTAAACACGGGTTCAGGTAATGAGAGCCCCCTGGATCTGAAAAAACAGAGGATGCTTTTGTTGTTACACTTTCTCTGTTATAACAATTGTATTGGCAGTAATCATTAGTTTTTACAAAGTTATATTTTATGTAAACAATGCACATATATGCAATAAATGATTATTAGATATGGATTATATATTTGCTACGGCCCTCGTTTGTGCATCACTTAAAAGTAATTTTATCAGACCTAAATGTATTAACGTGTGTTTGCTGATGAGAGAGAAACATCCATTTATCTATAATAATAACTGGAACATCCATGGATCTATAATAATAACTGACACATCCATGGATCTATAATAATAACTGAAACATCCATGGATCTATAATAATAACTGGAACATCCATGGATCTATAATAATAACTGACACATCCATTTATCTATAATAATAACTGACACATCCATGGATCTATAATAATAACTGACACATCTATTTATCTATAATAATAACTGACACATCCATGGATCTATAATAATAACTGACACATCTATGGATCTATAATAATAACTGACACATCCATTTATCTATAATAATAACTGACACATCCATGGATCTATAATAATAACTGACACATCCATGGATCTATAATAATAACTGACACATCCATGGAAACAATAACAGAAATCTGTAAAATGAAGTTGAACACAGATGTTTGACACTGCTCTTATTCACTTTTATATCTCTTGAAAAGCAAACAGACCGTTAATAATCACATTTGAGTTTAATTATATTCAATTATAAGTATAAGTACTGCAGACAAATATGTAGTTGTGTAAATAATACCTCACTTTGATGACTCTTTACATTTCACACAAACAACAAAATCATAATAAAACCAACAATTTTTGTTTTAGTTTTCTTTATTTCCAGGTTCTCTGTGAAGTGCTGTCGATGAGACCTGTGTCAGAGGCAGACGCCCAGGACTCTGCTGCTGCTCCTGCTGCTGTTGCTCCTGCTGCTGTTACTCCTGCTGCTCCTGCTGCTGCTGCTGTTACTCCTCCTGTTGCTCCTTCTGCTGCTGCTGTTACTCCTCCTGTTGCTCCTTCTGCTGCTGCTGTTACTCCTCCTGTTGCTCCTTCTGCTGCTGCTGTTACTCCTCCTGTTGCTCCTTCTGCTGCTGCTCCTTCTGCTACATGTCTTCAGAGATGCAGAGCCCACTGTTCTAACTATTCATGATTGCTGATTAAAGGAAAATATTATATACAAGTTTGTTGTAGTTCATAATGTTTTCAGCAGTGAAGCAGGAGGTGATGGAGGTGAAGCAGGAGATGATGGAGGTGAAGGAGGTGAAGCAGGAGGTGATGGAGGTGAAGCAGGAGGTGATGGAGGTGAAGCAGGAGGTGATGGAGGTGAAGCAGGAGGTGAAGCAGGAGGTGAAGCAGGAGGTGATGGAGGTGAAGCAGGAGGTGATGGAGGTGAAGCAGGAGGTGAAGCAGGAGGTGATGGAGGTGAAGCAGGAGGTGATGGAGGTGAAGCAGGAGGTGAAGCAGGAGGTGATGGAGGTGAAGCAGGAGGTGATGGAGGTGAAGCAGGAGGTGAAGCAGGAGGTGAAGGAGGTGAAGCAGGAGGTGATGGAGGTGAAGCAGGAGGTGATGGAGGTGAAGCAGGAGGTGAAGCAGGAGGTGATGGAGGTGAAGCAGGAGGTGAAGCAGGAGGTGAAGGAGGTGAAGCAGGAGGTGATGGAGGTGAAGCAGGAGGTGATGGAGGTGAAGCAGGAGGTGATGGAGGTGAAGCAGGAGGTGATGAGGTGAAGCAGGAGGTGATGGAGGTGAAGCAGGAGAAATTATGACCTTAATTTCACCACAAGTCTCTGAAAAAGAAGAACACAAACATCATGCATTAAAACACAGCCCACATTTAGGATTCTTTTTACACTTCATATTCAATTAATACTATTTATTTGGGGCTTTGCAAAAAACTGGTTAAAAATAAAAGACAGAAATCCTTACAGTATTTAATATTAGAGGTACAAGCTTCACAGCAGGGGAAACAGAAGAATGATATGATAGAAATATACACAAATAATCAAGTTAGAAGCATGGCTAACCACTTTAAACCTGTGTTTGTGGAAGTGGGACTTTGTCCTCTGCAAATTTCTTATTAATGACAAACGAAACCTCTGTATAATGTGTGTTTACTATTTATTTGACTATTGTATGAAAAGGGCTTTATAATTATTCTTGGCCTATTGTATAATTTCATATGTCTAATATATACAGTTTTCCCAGTCTCAGTATGGGATTAAAAACGATATGCACAATCTATTTTATATGAATACAGAAAACATGTGTTTAGCATAATATAGCTGCTGTGCTGCAGAGTGATTTTCCATGAAAACGTGAATCTCTCCTCAGTGTAGCTTTAATATTTAATCAGTGGGTTTGTTTCTCCCTAAACATAAAACACAACATGATTTTTCTTGTTCAAAAACCGAATCTGAATGAACTAGCCTCGTAGCATTAGCTTCTCGGGACTGAGCTTATTTACAGCAGATAACAAGGTTAAATACACACATCTGTGGCAGATCTAACTTATGTCTGTGTTTTATCATAACAGTCGTGTTCATAACTCAACAGTAAAGTATAGCAGTACTTACTATAGACATAACTTCACAGTAAAGTATAGCAGTGCTTACCATAATGTTAGCTCCAGCAGCTCCGAGCTGTTGTTTACATGTTAATGCCGAACGGAGTTCTGCGCATGCGCGGTCGTGACTTGGCAAAAAGAAGGCAACGAAGCATACATCAGATGCATCCTTCATATCTGCTCCAAAAGTGGCCGTTTCCATAGAGACGAAGTCATGATGCCTACGCTTGGCGAGCTCGCCAAGTGGTTTTGGACACCCCTGCAATAGCCGTCGCTTGAGGAAGTGACGTCACGATGCCTAGCGTTTTGGACACAGCCAGAGAGAGAGGTTACAGAGAGAGAGACGTTACAGAGAGAGAGATTACAGAGAGAGAGGTTACAGAGAGAGAGATTACAGAGAGAGGGGTTACAGAGAGAGAGATTACAGAGAGAGAGAGGTTACAGAGAGAGGTCTCAGAAACGTTCTGAAGAATCAAAGCCACGTTTGATCCAGGACTGAGGCTGTAGACCCAGGACTGAGGCTGTAGACCCAGGACTGAGGCTGTGTAGACCCAGGACTGAGGCTGTAGACCCAGGACTGAGACTGTAGACCCAGGACTGAGGCTGTAGACCCAGGACTGAGGCTGTAGATCCAGGACTGAGACTGTAGATCCAGGACTGAAACTGTAGACCCAGGACTGAGACTGTAGGTCCAGGACTGAGGCTGTAGATCCAGGACTGAGGCTGTAGATCCAGGACTGAGACTGTAGATCCAGGATTGAAACTGTACACCCAGGACTGAGACTGTAGGTCCAGGACTGAGGCTGTAGATCCAGCCTCAGTCCTGGGTCTAAATGTAGATTACATTTGAAACAGGCTGTATAAACAATATTCAGCACAATGTTGTTGAAATAGAGTGTTTCACAGAGACCAGGGCCTCTGTGCACATGTTAGAACTGCACTGGGTCAGAAATAAATAATGAACACTTTAAAGTCCAGAAGCCTCCGCACAGAGCTTCAGAATAGAAGGTGCTCAGTAAGCTACAGTTAAACATGTCTGGACTCTGATGCACTCATGAAATCCTCTCGGACGATTCAAATGAAATCAGAGCCAGTGACCTCACCCTCAAGACATATGGTCCAGCGGGTCACACGCACCACACTGGGCCTGTCCCAGGAGGGAGGGGCCTGTCTCAGGAGGGTTGGGGCTTTCCCTCACCTCCTGGGACAAATAAATTGATTTGATTTAAACAACAAACTTGGGAATCTGAGCTTTGGCCAAAAGCCTCAGAACGTTGTATGTTGTGTAGCTTTCAGAAGAGCTGAACCAATCTCATGTCTGGTACATCCTCAGTACAGTCCACCGTCGGCTTCAGGGATACATGCTTCAGAAAACTGAATCTTTGTTCAACAACACGCAGCACAAGGTGAGACTCAGGATTCTCCCACTGTGGGCCCAATACACTGGTCACCAGTGATAATAATAATACTAATAATAATGATAATAATGGTATTAATGATGATAATGATAATAATGCATCAGTTTTGTACAGTGTTTTTCAGAAACAACAATTCACATTATTCTCCCACTCCAAACACTGTGATGATAACCCACTACTGTAGCCAGAGCTGCCCTGGGGCACACTGGCAAAAACGAGGCTTCCAGTCTGTGCTATCAGCTCCTCCCACCACCACCAACCATTTACACACTCAAGACTCACACTAGGCAATGGGTGAAGTGTCTTGCCTAAGAACACAACCACAGTTTGGCACTTTACAGCCACAGCTGCCCCACTGGGGAACCTGGTGTTCCCCGAGGTCTCCCGTCACAGTACTAACCAGGCCCTGCCCTGCTTAGCTTCAGAGGGGTCTGGCTTGTAGTGTCACCAGTGTCGCACACAGATCTGTCGTACAGCAGTCTCCCAGTTGTCGTGTCTCTTGAAGCTAAAGCAGCCGCCGCCGCAGCCTCCACCTGTTCTCGCAGCGTTTCCTGCGGCGCGTTCAAAACATTTGCTGAAACACGCAGCGACTGTCGTCTTGCAGCTTTTTTAAACCCAGGATTAAGGCTGAGTTTGGTGCGAGCGCTACAGTCTGTGCTAATGAAGGCCAGAGAAGGGCAGGACGGGTTTGTGCGCTAATAATAATTGTTAGCAAGACGACCCAATATGAGTATGAGGCTTTCGTACAGACACTGAGGCTGCAGTCACACAGGACGTGGCACTTTACTGAGAAAGTTTAAACAATACTTAAAGTAAGTGAGTAATGTTTATTTATATAGTGCATTTTACAGACCGATGTCACCCAAAGCACTTTACAATGTTCAGAGTTCAGATATTGTTCTCTCCACACAGTAATGACGGAAGCACACACACTCACCCACTCATTACATTCAGATCTATTGTACGTTTTTAGTGGTGGGGGAAACCGGAGCACCCGGAGGAAACGAGAGGGCTAACCACTCAGCCATTCTCCCCTGTACATAAAGCTGGGCAAGAAAACCTTCAAGCAACGACAAATGGAACTGTGTAATAAAATCCATTCTATCTTTTCTCTCTCTCTTATTTGGTTCCATCCCTTTCATGTATGTTTGGTCACATCTGTGTCTTCAGGGGTCAAATAGTGACTCACAGGGATCTCTCACTGACGTGTTTTCTAATGACAGGATGACAGCAACTTTGACGAGACGATGTTGGACAAACGACAAGTTACAGGAGGACAGTTGTTCTGTGTGTGGCGCCACCTGCTGGTCAAAGTAAGATCCGGTCAAAACTCTGAAGCTAAGCAGGACAGGGCCTGGTTAGTACTGTGATGGGAGACCTGGTTAGTACTGTGCAGTGTTGGGAAAGAGACTTCAAAAACATTATCCATGATGTTATGAGATTTCATAACACTTTTAAGCAACTTTTGTTAAAGTTAAACTCATCATTCTATCAATGTGCAGAAGCCTGTACTTTTCCCTTGTTTTGTCTATCTGAAGGCCAGGCTACATGGCACTGTGGCAGCTGCTGATTGGAGGACTCCATGCCTCCGCTCTGTATAATACACTTGCATTCTGTTGTATCTGTGTTCGTGTGCTTTGTTCGTGCTGTCTCTACCATCGACAATAAAACATGTCTTCTGTCTGAATTAAAGATGCGATCCCAGACTTTGTCATCTTCTTCAATGTGTCATTGTTACTGTAATTTCAAAACGATGTGTTGCTACAATGTCACTGTTTCTGATTTGTGAAGTATTACACTTTGGACTTTCACCAAATATACACACACAGACACGCACACACACACACACACACACACACACACACACACACAGCAGAGCAGCTGGGCTCTGGTCTATGACATCACTGGCCTCTTGTAAGGATGGGTGCAGGACACACATTCCACACATTCCACAGGACGCTCCGGTCAAACCCGCTCTGCTGCTTCATGAGGCCAACTGTACACAACACACATTCATGAGGCTGTGAAATACTGGACTTTCTGGACCAAAAGACTCCTGAAAATAAGCCGCATGTTTAATGCAGCAGAGAGGGTTTTAACAACGAGGTGTCTCACAGCTGCCGTGGCCTCATCGTGCTGCCCTCTGGTGGTCGTGTGTATATAGGCTGTTCTCTGCTGCCCTCTTGTGGTCGTGTGTATATTGGCTGTTCTATGCTGCCCTCTGGTGGTCGTGTGTATATTGGCTGTTCTATGCTGCCCTCTGGTGGTCGTGTGTATATTGGCTGTTCTCTGCTGCCATCTGGTGGTTGTGTGTATCTTGGCTGTTCTCTGCTGCTCTCTTGTGGTCGTGTGTATATTGGCTGTTCTCTGCTGCCCTCTGGTGGTCGTGTGTATATTGGCTGTTCTCTGCTGCCCTCTGGTGACCATGTGTAGCTTGATATAAAGAAGCTTCTTCCAATCAAACAAAGAGATAATTTTAGTGATTGATACAATCGTCAGATAAAGGCTGACACATATTTAGATTTACTGAACAGTAATAAAATAGACAACCACTAGAAAAGCAGTCATTTCGACTGCTCCATTTAAGTCTTGTGCTTTCAACCAGTTTTTTTTTTATTGGACCTTTACTCACTTTTACTATGTGCTAAAATGAATGAATCTAACTTTAGAAACAGCTAAAACAGTTTGTTGAAAGCTAATGCTAAAGACCAAAGGACGGCTTTGGGAGTTAAAGTAAGTAATCTTTATTTATCTAAAGGTTTAAAGGAGGATTTTCTCAAATGTTAGGAAAGAACTGCTCCCTCCACTTTTTGAACAAAACTCTCTGGTCTTATTAGACGAGCTTGTATCACCATAATAATTGACAATTGGGAGGACCAATAGTCTTAATGATCCACCTGGAAGTAGAAAATCCTCCTATAAACTTTTAACAGAAAAAAATCACATTTAGAAAAAAAGATTATAAAGAAACCTCTGCTCTAGATCCAGTGTTATTGTCAAAACCATTGTTGTTTCAGTGACATTTGGGACCATGTGGACATGTAAACAATGCATTCAAACATCCACAGACTCATGACTGCCCCCTGCAGGTGAGCTGTGATCTCACACAGAGCACAGAGGGCTCTCTCATTGGTCAGAGACGAGACGCTGAAATCATTGACATTCCACTGCGACGAGAGGATGTGGCGGACGCCAGATCTGCTCAGGCCTCGCTCTCCTGCAGCACCAGACTGGCCTCCAGCTGGGACTATGAGGAGCACAGGGACTGGCCTCCAGCTGGGACTCTGAGAAGCACAGGGACTGGCCACCAGCTGGGACTCTGAGAAGCACAGGGACTGGCCTCCTACTGGGGCTCTGAGGAGCACAGGGACTGGCCTCCTGCTGGGACTCTGAGGAGCACAGGGACTGGCCTCCTGCTGGGGCTCTGAGGAGCAGAGGGACTGGCCTACTGCGGGGACTCTGAGGAGCACAGGGACTGGCCTCCTGCTGGGGCTCTGAGGAGCAGAGGGACTGGCCTACTGCGGGGACTCTGAGAAGCACAGGGACTGGCCTCCTACTGGGGCTCTGAGGAGCACAGGGACTGGCCTACTGCGGGGACTCTGAGGAGCACAGGGACTGGCCTCCTGCTGGGGCTCTGAGGAGCAGAGGGACTGGCCTACTGCGGGGACTCTGAGGAGCACAGGGACTGGCCTCCTGCTGGGGCTCTGAGGAGCACAGGGACTGGCCTACTGCAAGGACTCCGAGGAGCAGAGGGAGTCAGGACTACCCATGGGGCATTTCAGATTGGCTAACATCTGGAACAGTCTTCCTGAAAATGTGAGACAGGCTTCTTCTCGCACAATAGCTGCACCGCAGGAATTCTTGGTGAAAGGAGCGGGGTGAAACTTTTACAGGAACCCTTCTCTCCCTCGGTCCTCTCTGCAGTCCTCTCTGCGGTCCTCTCTGCGGTCCTCTCTGAGGTCCTCTCCGTGGTCCTCTCAGTGGTAAGTAAGTAAGCAAGTAAGTAAGCTTTATTTATATACCGCCTTTTCACTGCACATCGGAGTCTCAAAGCGGTTTACAATTTTTGGGAGTGGGGCCAGTAGAGGAGGCACATGCCATACCTATTGTACATATTTTTAGTGGTAGGGGAAACCGGAGCACCTGGAGGAAACCTACGCAGACACGGGGAGAACATGCAAACTCCACTCAGAAAGGCCCTGGTCCAACCGGGATTCGAACCCAGGACCTTCTTGCTAAGAGGCGAGAGTGCTATCCACTCAGCCACCGTACCGCCCTTGGTCCTCTCTTCGGTCCTCTCTGCGGTCCTCTCAGTGGTCCTCTCAGTGGTCCTCTCAGTGGTCCTCTCAGTGGTCCTCTCTATGGTCCTCTCTGTGGTCCTCTCTGCGGTCCTCTCTATGGTCCTCTCAGTGGTCCTCTCAGTGGTCCTCTCTGCGGTCCTCTCTATGGTCCTCTCTGTGGTCCTCTCTACGGTTCTCTCAGTGGTCCTCCCAGTGGTCCTCTCTGCGGTCCTCTCAGCGGTCCTCCCAGTGGTCCTCTCTGCGGTCCTCTCAGTGGTCCTCTCTGTGGTCCTCTCTGTGGTCCTCTCTGCGGTCCTCTCAGTGGTCCTCTCAGCGGTCCTCCCTGTGGTCCTCTCTGCGGTCCTCTCAGTGTCCGTGTCTCCACTGCAGTAGGACCACTCTGCAACGTCATGAGTTTCGAAAGGCAAAACTCATTACGCCGAACAAATTTGTTTGTTTTATTTTTTTATAGTGCTGCCTCAGTTTTTTAAAAACTTCTCACGGCTTGTTTTGGAGTGTGATGAATCCCCAGTGCTTCGAGGTGACGCTGAGAAGTCTTAATATATCTTTTCTTTTCGCCGCAATGAATCAATGCCGTTCTGTCTGCTGTTTCCAGTGGTGTATGCTAGGCTAATGCTACTAGGCTAATGCTACTAGGTTAATGCTACTGGGCTAATGCTGCTGGGCTTATGCTGCTGGGCTAACGCCGGTTGTTTTGGTGCATTCTGCTGGCGTCAGAGCCTGTAGGTGCAACAGAGTGAGACAGCACCTGTATCTGCTACAGATGCTCTTGTTGCTTTCTCAGACATAATTCTAATACAGCAGCTGTGTTCTCCTCAGTCTCTCTCGTCCTAAAACCCTCAGGTCAGAGTTATACTGGACTTTTATTCTGCTGCACCTCTCTTTACTCTGTTTAAACTGGGATTAAATCTGTGTGAGAGAGACACAGATAGAGAGAATCATAGAGAGAGAGAGAGAGAGAGAGAGGGACAGACAGATAGGGAGAGTCAGACAGGGAGAGAGACAGAGAAAAAGAGACAAATAGACAGAGTCAGAGAGAGTTATATAGAGATAGAGAGAGTATGAGAGAGTCTTAAAGAGAGAGAATGAGATTGAGAGAGATAGAGAGAGACAAATAAATAAATAGACCTTTTTGTTCTTGCCAGAGAAATGCAATAGAAAGTCGTGCAGCAGACACACTTTCATCCAAACAAACGCATAAATACACATTTCCATCATTCTAAAAGTGACTAACAATAATAATAAAGTGCATAGGGAGGATGGTGCTCCTCTGGCCTCCCGTGGCGCCCCCTTGTTGACAGTGTCCTGTTGCCATGGTGACCGGCTGTACTTCCTGTCAGCGGCGGCCCGACTTCCCTCCTCTGGCCTCTGTGTCAGCTGCAGCATTCCTGAAGAGTCCAGACGCACACTCATGCTCTCTGCTGCTGTCAGACTGTACAATGAGTACTGCTGAGTCTGCGCCTGTAGGGCGACAGTAGCTCAGTTGGTAGAGCACTGGCCTTTGAGCCTGAAGGTCGTGGGTTCAAGCCCACCACGCTAAGTGAATTGGGTGCAGCTCTGACTGCCACCCCCCCGACCCAGAAATGGATTAAGGGGAAGAAGATGGATGGATGGATGGATGGAGTCTGCGCCTGTGCCATTCACCTGATGATCCACTAGTCACGTCACCTGCTGCTGTCACTATTGTTTAATCTGGTAAAACGTGACATATGATTGTATTATGTATGTACCGTCACTTTACTGTCACTTTACCGTCACTTTACCGTCACTTTACTGTCACTTTAACAGCACTTTACCAGCACTTTACCGTCACTTTACCAGCACTTTACCAGCACTTTACCGTCACTTTACCAACACTTTACCGTCACTTTACTGTCACTTTACCAGCACTTTACCAGCACTTTACCGTCACTTTACCGTCACTTTACCGTCACTTTACCGTCACTTTACCAGCACTTTACTGACACTTTACCGTCACGTTACCGTCACTTTACCGTCACTTTAATGACACTTTACTGACACTTTACCGTCACTTTACCGTCACTTTACCGTCACTTTACCGTCACTTCACCGTCACTTCACCGTCACTTTACCGTCACTTTACCGTCACTTTACCGTCACTTTACCGTTACTTTACCGTCACTTTACCAGCACTTTACAGTCACTTTACCAGCACTTTACCGTCACTTTACTGTCACTTTACCAGGACTTTACCAGCACTTTACTGTCACTTTATCGTCACTTTACTGTCACTTTACCGTCACTTTACCGTCACTTTACTGACACTTTACCGTCACTTTACCAACACTTTACCGTCACTTTAATGACACTTTACTGACACTTTGCCGTCACTTTACTGTCACTTTACCAGCACTTTACCGTCACTTTACCGTCACTTTACTGTAACTTTACCGTCACTTTACCGTCACTTTACCAGCACTTTACTGACACTTTACCGTCACGTTACAGTCACTTTAATGACACTTTACTGACACTTTACCGACACTTTACCGTCACTTTAATGACACTTTACTGACACTTTACCGTCACTTTACTGTCACTTTACCAGCACTTTACCAGCACTTTACCGTCACTTTACCGTCACTTTACTGTCACTTTACCGTCACTTTACCGTCACTTTACCAGCACTTTACTGACACTTTACCGTCACGTTACCGTCACTTTACTGACACTTTGCCGTCACTTTACTGTCACTTTACCGTCACTTTACCGTCACTTTACCGTCACTTTACTGTCACTTTACCGTCACTTCACCGTCACTTTACCGTCACTTTACCGTCACTTTACCGTTACTTTACCGTCATTTTACCAGCACTTTACCGTCACTTTACTGTCACTTTACCAGGACTTTACCAGCACTTTACCGTCACTTTACCGTCACTTTACTGTCACTTTACTGTCACTTTACCGTCACTTTACTGTCACTTTACTGTCACTTTACCGTCACTTTACCGTCACTTTACTGTCACTTTGCCGTCACTTTACTGACACTTTACTGACACTTTACCGTCACTTTACTGGCACTTTACCGTAACTTTACCGTCCCTTGACTGTCACTATACTGTCTTTTTACCGATTTATTTATAAAGCACAATTCATACAGTGTAACCCAAAGTGCTTCACAAGCAGTAAAAACAGTGTATATGCATATCAAATATTGTAATAAAAAGTTAAAAGTTACGAACATTTAAAAAATAAATACTTCAGATTAGTCATATGCATACCTGAATAAGACAGTTTTCAGCCTGGACTTAAACATTGCCAGGGTCGAGGCCTGTCTCACAAGCTCAGGGAGACTGTTCCAAATTCTGGCTGCATAAATTTGAAATGCCGCCTCCCCATGTCCAGTCCTGACCCTAGGCACCAGCAGGAGGCCAGTCCCTGTGCTCCTCAGCGTCCTAGCCGGCTCATATGGCGCTAACATTTCTCGAATATACTGTGGTGCGAGGCCATGAAGAGACTTATACACAAGTAGAGCTGCTTTAAAATCAATTCTCTGAGCCACAGGAAGCCAGTGCAGAGACTTAAGAACTGGACTAATGTGGTCGTACTTCCTGGTTCCAGTCAGGACTCGAGCTGCTACATTTTGGATGTACTGTAGCTGCTTTACAGCCTGTTTGGAGAGACCTGTGAGCAGGCCATTAAAGTAGTTTTTTTTTTTTTTTTTGAGCAAATATAAAGCCCTTAAATATTTATTTAGCATTTGATTTGATTCAAAAGGACTACTTGTTAAATTGTGTTTGGAGACTATAATATATTTTAATAACGTTAGTAATTTTGTCCCAGTCATTGCAGCGTCAATCAAAATCATCACGTAACACAGCTCACATCATGCGCAGCGACAAAGCGTATCCTGCTGTTGTTTGCTAAAACTAAAGGTGTTTGGAGGCTACAAATAAATAATACCTGCTTTAAAATGAAACGTGGTTAATATCCACAACAGAAAAACCCGGAGGGGGAGAAAAGTCACTTGTATCAGGGGTCAGGCTAATGGTGCGAAGAGAGGGAGAGAGAGCAAAGGAGGGAGAGAGGGCAGAGGAGGGAGGGAGGGAGGACAGCGGTAGAACAGCACGTTAAAGAGGCCCGGCTTTTCGGAGTCAAAGGTAAAGAGGTCCGCATATTAAAAGCGGGTGGCCGGTTTATGCCTTGACTGACAGTTACTTTGGAAAGAGAAGCCGCGGGGATGAACCGCATAAAGTAACAGCAGAAAGCGGCCGCCCGCTTTTAATGTGCGGACCTCTTTATCGCTGACTCCGGGGGCGGGGGTCGCGGGTTAGCAGGGCATTTATGATAGGGGTCGCGGGCTAAAAACTTTGGGAACCCCTGGTCTAACCTACTGGAGACAAAAGCATGGATAAGTCTTTCTAAGTCAGGTTTAGACACAATACCTTTGATTCTGGAAATTATTCTGGAAAGCAGTTTCTTGTGGACTTAACACAACATTTAAAATCATCAACAAAGATTAGAAAATCAAACAGTTCAAGCACAGAGAGAACACCTCAGAGAGAACCACAGAGAGAGGGATCCACACAACGGACGGCCAGACTGTAAATCCAGGACTCAGACTGTAGAAGGAGGACCAATGCTATAGATTCAGGACTCGGATTGTAGAAGGAGGACCAAGGCTATAGATCCAGGACTCGGACTGTAGAACAAGTACCACACTTCTCCATATGCAGCTTGACTGACAATCTAAGGATTTTAGCCTGCCCTGAGTCTCACCAACCTAACCATCTGCTAAACTGAAGCGCAGAGACACACTTAACTGTCAGTAAACTGTCGGTCGACTTATAAACGTCTACTGTGTGAACTTACAGCACTAGTATATAGAGTTATTTCCACGCCTTATTCTATCCGTAATTTCTTACTTGTTTGCTTTGAAAGCCAAAGCCATTTCCATTATGTGACTTCTTTTTACTCAATTGGAAATAAAAATAATTCAGATTCTTAGTAGTTGGACTGCTTTGGATTGATTTCCTGCATCAATGTATTTCACATGTGTTCAGTTTCCTGAAGATTCTTTTGACTTAAAGCCACTCTGTGTAATTTTTAGTTGCTCCAAATGAAAAAAACATGTTAACCAATAACAAATGTGACATTTCTAAGAATACATAAGAATAATTAGTTTCACAGGCGCTACTAATAACGTCGCTTCCACTGTAGGAACCATGGAGAACCACAGTGATGTAAAAGAACCATGGAGGACCACAGTTATGTAAAATAACCATGGAGGACCACAGTTATATAAAAGAACCATGGAGGACCACAGTTATATAAAAGAACCATGGAGGACCAGAGTTATGTAAAAGAACCATGGAGGACCACATTGATGTAAAAGAACCATGGAGGACCAGTTATATAAAAGAACCATGGAGGACCACAGTTATGTAAAAGAACCATGGAGGACCACAGTTATGTAAAAGAACCATGGAGGACCACAGTGATGTAAAAGAACCATGGAGGACCAGTTATATAAAAGAACCATGGAGGACCACAGTGATGTAAAAGAACCATGGAGGACCACAATTATCCCTTGTAGTATGTTAAGGGTCAATTTGACCCATTTCAGTTTTTGTGTTGATCAAAGTACTGGTTAGCCTTTATTTTTCTTGCTGAAATTTGGTGACTTTTCCTCATCTACGGTCATGAACTGATGTATAAAATCTGGACACTTTGATGTGTAGTGGAATGTCTGTGCAGAGTTTGTATACAAAGATGTTGCGGGTCATTTTGACCCTGACGCTTTAATGTGGGTAAATAGTTGTTCAGATCCAAAAAAACATGTCTCTTTGACATTTTATTTTGATTACCTCTGAGAGCCAGGTGTGTGAAGAGAGGGAACTTTCTCACACTTGTCCTTGTCACTGTTCTCATGTCATATCTTTTGCCTAGCGTACATCGGATTGGCAACTGAATATATCCGTCGCCTTTGAGTTGCTGCCCCGTACACATCGACAATTTGGCGAAAACGGGCAACTCCTAGTAGCAGGCCAGTCTCGGGAATAACAGCGCGTACATTGACAGCATCTGGCCTCAACTACAGTGTGTTTTCTGACATAAACTGTAGAGGGCGCAATACACGCAATACACACGTTGTTGGAGCGCGCCACGGAGCGCGCACATCGGGTGATATCTCTGGATCTGAGGACAACTAGTTGCCGAAAAGTAGAACACGGGCAACTGACTGAATCCGGGATAATGATGTAGAAGAAGAGATTTCAGAAAAAGAGGATTTTTCAGAGACAGGACAATGTTATTGCTGATCCAGATTGTCAATTTTCTTTCAATAAGGAGGATTCAGAGGACGAATCTTTGGCCAAGTAAAGAGGAAGGGAGGAAGGAAGGAAGGTAGGAAGGAAAGAAGGGAGAAAGGAAGGAAGGAAGGAAGAGAAAAGAAGGGAATATAGAAGGATGAACAGAGAGAAGGAAAACAGGATGAGAAAAAGGAAGGAGAAAGCATGGCAGGAGGAAAGAGGGAGGGAAGAATTGTCATTTTGACCCGAGAGGAGGACAAGAAGATTAGACTAAATATTTCTTAAATATATCGTTGGAATAAAAAATGTATTTTTATTTTCTAAATATTTATATAACCTAAAATGAAGTTGTTATTGGTTTAACCTGTTTTCTTGACTGTTTTGAGTATGTTTACACAGTACGGGTCAAAATGACCCGCAACATAATCAATGTCATCATCATTTTTTTTAACATAATACAAGGGTTAAAGAACCATGGAGGACCACAGTTATGTAAAAGAAAATGCAAACACTTTACAGTATTTTGCTCACGCAGTTTAGCCCCTGATAATTATAAGAATCGCTACGTTTCAAACTCTTCTCATTCTTTAACAGATAATGTAGAAGTTTGTGTCAAAACAAGAATAACGTTTTACAGTTCATTATTTGTATCTGTAATTTTATATAATCATAAAAATCAGCAGTGACTTTTACCGAACAGGAGTTTGATATAATTTCATATATTTCTCTGAACAAACGGAGTCCAGCTGCTGGGACTCAAACTAAACCGGACCAACAGCAACGAGGCTTTGATTTGTAGACTGGGTTTAATAAAGTCTACTTTGAATTAATGCGTGTTACATTCAGGGTTCAATGTTTATAGTCAAATAAATGCTGTGGTTTATTTCTAGAAAATATTTACTTTAAAATGATGCATAAAATCTGAAACAGACTGAGTGCGGGCAGCACCGACAGTGATGTCCACGTGGGGACGACACAAGCCCCGGTGATCCAAGATGGCGCGCTATTTAAATGAATGGCTTGTGCTCAGTAGTGCATTGGGACTTCACGGTGATGCATATCTCAGAAATGCTGCACACGTCGTCTATATTTTCAGTGATTTCATGTACTAACACTTTTACACTATGTTGTTAGTGTTTGTGAAGAACTAATCACATTTCAACAACATAATCTCTTTAATACATGTTGTCAGCCGCTGGTTCAAAACTACAGGTTATCTGGACATCAGCACAAACAGACAAGTTACAGACTACAGTCTAGTCTGGGTCTCTGCTAGATGAAAGCAGCAGAATGACCAAGAAATGGACAAAGAACTCTGGTCTTATACCATGATAATTGAAGCCATATGTCCCTCCATCCCTAGGTGAAGACAATACCTCTCTGTTTCAGGACAAACAGTAGCCCTCTCAAAGTAAGCCTGAGGCTACTCTAAACAGATGTTCTCTGCGCTCTTCTTAATTTAACTTCCTGTGTTTAGGGAGAATGCCTGATGCGTCCATCACATCCCATCACACACGTAGGTTAACCCGAAGCTGTCTAAACTTTGAATATATTCTAATTCACTTAATGAAAATCCAACAACTCTACTAACATTTCCCTCCTGTTTTTCATTAAAAGAATTAATCACATTCAATGTTTAGTAAACCAACTTAAAGATGGAACACAATGAAATTAATACAAACACAGTATTACATTTGAATCCAAGTTGCGTCGACTCAACTTAGAGACCCCTCTTGACATGTGTCTTATAAAAATCACATTTGTTACAGAAACACACACAGAAAAGAACTCAAAAAAATTTTTTAGAGATCATTTCATATTCATATGTAATTGCTCCCCCATAAACCATATCTCCCCCCTGTTTGAGACATTAAAAATGGCTCAATAACTAAACATAACTCCTAATTATTCATGTGCATGAAATGAAAAAGACACAAATACCCAATTTACTCATGTAAATTAATGTAGCATCACAATTTTTAAACTAAACGTTCATTACTGGAATGTTTTCACCTGAAATGTATTAACTTGAAATGTGTCAACTTTGGTTAGCAAATTACACCCCACACCAAAAAGCCTATTGTCCAGTAACGCCTGTTGTAGACACGCCTCCACACCCCAATGTCTTCTGCATTCAGCAACGTCCAGCCCCATCCAGCACAGCCCCATCATGTCCAGAAGCCTCTGTCCTGTTCACACACTTTAGAACCGACAGCAAAAACTGGAAACCTCCAGTCCTCAGATCTTTGCACAAAGGTGATGTCTTCGGTCAACCCAGTCTTTCAGATTTTTTGGAAATCTGCAAAATGTCCCAAAAACACACAGAGTCAAGTTGTTGATTTGAGTCTGACCTCTGGATGACCCTTTGCATCATTGCTTCTGTAGTTGCAGCATTTAGCCTTGGTTTGGCCTGCTGGTTTGGCTTGGTTTGGCTTGGTTTGGCTTGGTTTGGCCTGCTGATTTGCTGGTTGATGATTGGTGGGGGTGGGAGTGGGCGTCTCCTTCACAGGAATGAACTCTGAGCTTTTTGAGCATCAAAAGTGGTGTTTTAGGTGTTTCCCTCAAACAAAACACACAAAGTACACATTTGTTAATACATTTCAAACTTAGTTCAGTAAACCCCAAAAGAAAACCTTAGCAGTTAATGAAAACTGTTGCTGAAGACAGTCCTATTACTGTATATTTTCTTGTGTCAGAAATGAAAACATCACAATTAACTATTGAAATAATGTATAACTAGTTATATTCAGAATCAAACAGATTTGCATTTCTTTGATGTAAACATTAAACATGCTACAGTAACTTCCCTTACTGTTGAATTTAAACCCTTCAAATGAAACTAAACATATTTATTATTCAAATCTGAAAAATTAAACTGCTTAATTTCAGAGTGTTTTCCACTTATCTGATTGTTCTGAGTCAGCATCAGTCAGAGAGGACTTCTTAGGCGTCTGATTCGTCGTTCCCAACCACAGCACCTCTGCCGATGCTTCTCCCCCTCCTCCTGCTCTTAGACCTGTCTCTCTGGTTGGAGTGAGGTGAAGCATGTGACCGATGCTGTGCCGGGAACAACCAAACACTGTCCCCAGACGTCCCTCTCTCAGCTGAGACAGAAACAAACTCAGAAACAGAACAAAATATTAGTTGACAATTCTGTTGATTTTACCCTAATATTGTTTCATATTATTTGTGAAATAATATTTTAGTCCTGATGTTTATTCCTATTTTATAGTCCGTTAGTTCAGTCAGTTAAGTCCCAGACACAGAAGACAAACACTTACATGCAAAACCTGAAGTAACAAACAAACAAATACTACTCACATAAGAGGAAATGTTAGTCTGTTAAATCTTACACATAAAGACAGTTACTCACAAAACAAACAAAAACTCCAAATCAAACCCAAAAATTAACATAAAAGTCTACTTGTGTGCACAAAATACCATCTTTTGTGATCATAAGCAAACAAAAATCAAAAATCTGAGCTAACTTTGAGTCTTATTTATCATCAATCTAATTCAGCTTCAACCTAATCCTTTTGAGCTTGTACCAAATGTTGTAACTTTAAAGTTGTCCAATCACAAATTTCACAGCTCAAGTCAATTCAAATCTATCTATGATTCTCTAATCTCATTACCAAATGTTTTCACCAGTAAAATGTTTATCACTGGTTCCACCCCTTTTTAATTATTTTTGTTAATGTAGCTAGCATTAACAAAAGTAGTTAAACTGTAACAAACTTACTACTCCACCCAACTAGAGTTGAGCAGACGGGAGGGACAGAATTGGGAGCAAGGGAGAAGGGGGAGGAGGGGAAGAGGGGGAACAGGGAGGGGGGGGAGAGGGGAAAAGGCAGAAGGGGACACAAAGGATGCACCTCAAACGTGCACGCACACACACACTCACACTTTAGGCCTTTATATCTAAATTTCAATTTCCAATTTAAATTATTATTTAGAAAAATTGTTGTCTTATTATGCAGGCTACCACAACGTTCTACCAAAAAGTCACTAATCGGCTGAAGAAAAAATCACCACTCTCAAAATGTTCCATTTTTCCCTCAAATGGCCAGATCTGGTTTTCCAACTACACGTATGCGTCCATAGTGCTGAATTTGTTTTCTCTTCTCTGAGGATGTTTATTCATCCAGTGGATAGAAGTTTCATCTATTCTGTCGCTTTGTTGGTACCGATGAACTAACCAACGGGGACTTTCACCCTTTTAAATTTTCCACTTTCTTAGAAGTGCGTGATATCTCACTGCCCCAATGCTTTTTGAGAAGATAAATTTGATTTCCTGCCTTCAAAGACGATTTAAATTTAGTTTCTTTTTTTTAGAAAAAAATTGTTTTACCTTGTCCATGTGGATGTCCAGAAACTCTAGTTCTGCCGTCAACTTCAATCCGGAGACTGGCCATGCCTCAAAGATGGAGTCCTCAAAGCAGTTCTGAATGAAGAAGGCCTCACCGCTGCTCCAACTCCATGTTTGAGGCATCCTCAGCTCCGCAGAAAAGCATGTTAGCATCCGGCTCGAAGGACCAAAATATGTGAATAACTAGTCACATTTCAACAACATAATCTCTTTAATACATGTTGTCAGCCGCTGGTTCAAAACTACAGGTTATCTGGACATCAGCACAAACAGACAAGTTACAGACTACAGTCTAGTCTGGGTTTCTGCTGGATGGAAAGCAGCAGAGTGACCAAGAAATGGTCCAAGAACTCTCGTCTTATACCATGATAATTTGAAACACATGTGACCATATGTCCCAGTGTTGTTTGAGGTTTCTGCACATAGGTTTGTTCTTTATGAAGCGGGCTGTTGGACTAATAAGGGAGTTCTTTAGAGGAGGAGATTGATGCCAGACCAGTAACAGCAGCCTCGAGATTTCTTCCTTATCTCAAGGAAGGAAGAAATCTATAGGTTGGAAGTGTGAATCCCTTTTAAGGTGTGGAATGGAGAGATGCGGAGGGGGAAACCAGACAAAGGCCAGACCTGATGCAGAGTCCAGACCGGGACCAGGAACTGGCTGATACGACACGCCCCTTCTGCACATTATTACTTGATGATTTTGCCTGATGTTTTAGTTCAGTCAGATAGGGTGAGCCCATAGGGAAAGAGAGCAGGCATAGTTAGGGTAGAAGCTTTTTAAATTTCTGTATCTGATTGTAAAGATAAATTAAATACAGATGTTTAACTTGGAAATCTTCGTCTTGTTTTCTGCATCAAATTTTGACACACGCCCAAAGGTTTTTTTAGACAATAACGGAGACCGGGAGATTAGCAGAAGTCGCCTTTATTTGGGCCTCGTCTGGTCCTCCTGGTTCTGCGCAGTGGACGAGCTCCCATGATGCATTGCGCAAAATATGCGTGTGTGACTCTCACGCACCGAGGGGCTCGGCTGCGCTTTGACCAATCAGAGCTGCTAATCAGAGCAGCAGCAAAGAGGAGTCGGAGCGGGAAGGAAAAGAGCAGAGTTTGCGGCAGTAAAGTGTGGATTTAAAGAAAACCAAAGGATTTAAGAAGAAAAAAAGTTCAGGATGACAAGGGACACTAAAATCCCAGTGGGGGAGGGTCCCAGCTCAAAAGGGGCCAAAATGACGTGCGCTGACATGCTTGCAATACCACCCCGGGTCGTTGGGGGTGGACCCAGAAGAAGAATTAGCCAATGCTAACATATAGCATTGGCAGACCTCTCAAAAACGTCTTTACAGGATGGACCAAAAGTTGGCTCTTGGCCCAAAGCTCCGTTCCACATGTGTGTCAATGCTGAGGGGGGGTGGAATTTTTTGGTCCACTCTAGTTTACTCGCGGTGAATTTTTGAAGTCTCTCGTTCAAATGAATGGAGTTGCGCCGACTGACGCATGCGCAGATGCGTTTCTTCACAATTTTTCTCTTGGGCGGGACCACTCGCGGCCATTTTGGATTGCTCCAGTAGAGCACATTTTTTGGCCCATTAGTTAGAACGGCGGAGATAGGCGTGACTCTGTCCGTTAATATATACAGTCTATGTAAAATCCCCACAAAATCCTCCTTTAGGAAAGCTGTAGGTTCTCTGTCAGCTGAGGTTGAGCTGTTTTAATTTAAATTGAGTTCTATGGTACTTTTTTCTGGGTAGCCCAAGTGAATTTAGTTTGCAGAACCACGGGCGCCCCCTGTGCCCATGGGTGGGACAGCTGTAAGCTAGTAATACCCTATCCAGTTATTATTATAGATCCATGAGACGACACCATACCTTTTTGTGGACCGCAAATGGTCTGCGGGCCGCATGTTTGAGACCATGATTCAAAACGGTGTTGCTGAACCAATCAGACAACAAGCTGCTGGACTGGAGAGGATCCCAGACTTAAAAACCACCTGCTCAGAGTGAATGTTGAAGTAAAAGAAAAAAGACGTCATTCAGGGGGCGTTATGCCGAGGGGAGGGGCCACAGAAGGCTTTCTGACATAATATGATACTACATTCTGAAGCAGTACAGTACAGATACAGCACAGTGTGGCCCTCCCCGAAACCAAACCGTCATGAGCAATGACGTCATAGAAAGTAGCATGTTTGCCTGTGCGCGTGCACCGTGCAGTCATATCGGCACGTGGTCGCGGGTGAAATCCCCCAAGTGCGCATGCAAAACAGGGCTCACTACTGCTCCTGGTGCGTGTGCTGGTGCGTGTGCTGGTGCGGCTGTAGCACTGAAGGAGTCTGCCCCACATCACACAGCGCTTTGGGATCCAGCCTTCTGCCTTTCCCGCCCCGTGCGCATGTGTGTGTTTGTGTACGTGTGTGTATGGTGTATGTGTGTTTGCGTGCGTGTGTGTGTGTGCACGCTGGGAGGACTGGCCAGAGCAGAGCAGAGCAGAGCAGAGCAGTTCCGCCTTCCGTTAGCGCTTGGGACGAGCAGAGCTAACGACCTGTCATGGAGGTACGTGTGCGTGTGTGCGCGTCTGTGTGTGTGTTTGCGTTTGTAGGTTTGTGTGCGTGTGTCCTTTTCGAGCCAAACTTTGCGCGCACGCACTTAAATAAAACACAACACTGGAGCAAGCTACGATAGACCGAGATTCGCAACTTTCCCGTATGTACGTATGTGTGCGTGCGCACCCTTGCCGTGGACGCGCGGACATGTGCGTGTGCGTGCGCATGTATATGCGTAGTGCGCTCTGCCACGCGCAGTTATGTCATGTGCGGAATGTTGTTATGGGCGGAGGGTGACGTAGTGCGTGACGTGTGGCAGCGGTGGAGTTTATACAGAGGCGTTCTGATGTACGTTAGGGCTAGTCTCCGTGTGGTCTCCCTGGTCTCTCTCTTGTCTCTCACTGGTCTCTCTAGTCTCTCACTGGTCTCTCTAGTCTCTCACCGTTCTCTGTAGTCTCTCATTGATTTCAATCTGGTCCCTCTCTCTCTGGTGTCTCTGGTCTCTCTCTGGTCTGCAGCTGTAAAGTGCCAAACTATGGTTGTGTCCTTAGGCAAGACACTTCATCCATATTAGAATGAGACGTGTGTGCGTGCACGTGTAAGAGACTCGCTTCAGTCAGTGTGACCTGAGGCAGCTGTGGCTATCACCACTGTGTTTGGAGTGAAAGAAAAATGATGTGAAGAGACTTTGAGAGTCTTGAAAAGTGCTGTTAAAACCTGATGCATTTTTATTATTATTGTTACTTTGTCATTTCATGTTTTAGAAGTACAAAATGTATATTTTCACGACCAAGGGTTACAACCCTCGGCCTCCCCCTGTCATCTGCAGCCACTGCCATGGGATTTAAAGAACTCCACTGGAGAAATGACTAAAGCTACACCAATACAGAGAGTGTTGTCATAGTGATGTCATAGTGGTACAATGAAAACACACTATTGCAGAACTGAGACAGAGGCTTTTAGACTGATGGAGGTGTTTCATTTCTTCAGCAGGTCACTCAGAATCTCGCTCCCTCCACCACAATGCAGGCAGAAAACAGTTCATCTTTAAAGCTGTGGTACTTCATTTACAAACTACAAAACGTCTCCAGTTCCTATCACTAGTTTTCACTGTGTTTCTGTCAAAGGCTTAGCGTTAAGTTAGCTTAGCCTTATGCATGAGTAAACTCCATAGACTGTATATATTAACGGACAGAGTCACGCCTATCTCCGGCGTTCTAACTAATGGGCCAAAAAATGTGCTTTACTGGAGCGATCCAAAATGGCCGCGAGTGGTCCCGCCCACAAGAAAATTGTGAAAAAGCTCCATTCATTTGAACGAGAGACTTCAAAAATTCACAGCAAGTAAACTAGACTGGTCCAAACAAATTCACCTCCCTCAGCATTGACACACATGTGGAACGGAGCTTTGGGCCAAGAGCCAGCTTCCATCCTGTAAAGACGTTTTCGAGAGGTCTGCCAATGCTATATGTTAGCATTGGCTAATTCTACTTCTGGGTCAACCCCCATCGGCCCGGTTTGGTAATGCAAGCATGTCAGCGCTCGTCATTTTGGCCACTTTTGAGCCGAAACCTGCCCCCATTGGTAATATCTGGTCCATGATCATTTCCTACATGTACGTCTGGGTCTGATCCTAGTGGCTGCAATTTCCTCGGTTTAATCTCCTCCGACCAATCAGAGAGCGGGGGAGGCGGGTGTTGTAGGTCGGTGATTGTGACGTCACGAGTTTGCGCTGAATTTGCTGCTTGTAGCGGAGAATACGATAGTAAAGTAATCTGTTCTGGTTTGGCTCCAAATATCAAGAAATTGAAGCTGGAGCAAGAGAAATGTTTAGCAAATATGATTGCTGCAAAGATGTTGTGGCTCTACTCCCCTCGGGCTCCGTTAGTGGCAAAGAAGATGGCTAAAGCTAGGCTAAATGCTAAAGCTAGGCTAAATGCTGAATGCCTCACTCACTCGGGCGCATTACATACGCCACAGTACGCTCAGATCTAATCGTTTTAATCTGCAAAAGGAAATAACCCCTCCCACCTGCTAACAGAGCTCAATGGAGAAAATCTAGACCTTAGTACCAAATGAAATGTATACAGTGGTGTGGTAAGACCAGGCTAGCATTAGGAATTCAATGCATTGATGCAATATATTTGATTTGTTCTTCTTTGCAGTGACTCCTGACCGGAAGCATAATGAAGCGGCACCGGACAAAGACGACCATCAATAGGAAATCCATCACATGACCCAGAACACATATGACCTAGAACACGTATGACCCAGAACACGTATGACCCAGAACACGTATGACCCAGAACACGTATGACCCAGAACACATCGCCACATTAACTTTGGGATCGTCCGTGTGATAAATATGCAAAATGGAGAAGGACTTCACACAGTAGCCTCCCTTGTCTCCACTCTCTTTGTTTTGCACTCACCGCTTTGACCTTAAGACGTAAACCTGTGGACTCTTCCCGTCTTCAGTCTGAGCTACCAGGACTACAAACATGGCCGCCACAGCCAGGAGACACCGGGTCCGCGACTTTAACCACTTCATCACGTGCTACCTGTGCCGCGGCTACCTGATCAAGCCCACCACAGTCACCGAGTGCCTGCACACCTGTGAGAGCCCGCTGCTACAAACCTAACATTTAATACCATTAATATTATACCATGTGAGCTGGTTATTTAGTATTGTTGGGTTGGGTCAGATCTGTTCATTAAGAACCATGTAGATTTGTCCATAAGAACCATGTAGATCTGTCCATAAGAACCATGTAGATCCATCCATAAGAACCATGTAGATCCTTACATAAGAACCATGTAGAACTGTCATTAAGAACCATGTAGATTTGTCCATAAGAACCATGTAGATTTGTCCATAAGAACCATGTAGATCTGTCATTAAGAACCATGTAGATTTGTCCATAAGAACCATGTAGATTTGTCCATAAGAACCATGTAGATCTGTCATTAAGAACCATGTAGATGCATCCACAAGAACCATGTAGATTTGTCCATAAGAACCATGTAGATCTGTCATTAAGAACCATGTAGATGCATCCACAAGAACCATGTAGATTTGTCCATAAGAACCATGTAGATCTGTCATTAAGAACCATGTAGATGCATCCACAAGAACCATGTAGATTTGTCCATAAGAACCATGTAGATCTGTCATTAAGAACCATGTAGATGCATCCACAAGAACCATGTAGATCCGTCCAAAAGAACCATGTAGATCTATCCATAAGAACCATGTAGATCTGTCAATAAGAACCATGTAGCTCTGTAAATAAGAACCATGTAGAACTGTCAATAAGAACCATGTAGAACTGTCATTAAGAACCATGTAGATTTATCCATAAGAACCATTTAGATCTGTCAATAAGAACCGTGTAGAACTGTCATTAAGAACCATGTAGATCTATCCATAAGAACCACGTAGATCTATCAATAAGATCCATGTAGATCTGTCATTAAGAACCATGTAGATGCATCCACAAAAACCATGTAGATCTGTCCAAAAGAACCATGTAGATCCATCCATAAGAACCATGTAGATCCTTACATAAGAACCATGTAGATCTGTCAATAAGAACCATGTAGATCCGTCAATAAGAACCATGTAGAACTGTCAATAAGAACCATGTAGAACTGTCATTAAGAACCATGTAGATCTGTCCATGAGAACCATGTAGATCCATCCAAAAGAACCATGTAGAACTGCCCTTAACCATGTAGATGCATCCACAAGAACCATGTAGAACTGTCATTAAGAACCATGTAGATTTGTCCAAAAGAACCATGTTGATCTGTCAATAAGAACCATGTAGATGCATCCACAAGAACCATGTAGATTTGTCCATAAGAACCATGTTGATCTGTCAATAAGAACCATGTAGATGCATCCACAAGAACCATGTAGATCTGTCCATAAGAACCATGTAGATCCGTCCAAAAGAACCATAAGAACCATGTAGATCCTTACATAAGAACCATGTAGATCCGTCCAAAAGAACCATGTAGATCCTTACATAAGAACCATGTAGATCTGTCAATAAGAACCATGTAGAACTGTCAATAAGAACCATGTAGAACAGTCATTAAGAACTATGTAGATCTGTCCATAAGAACCATGTAGATCCATCCAAAAGAACCATGTAGAACTGTCCTTAAGAACCATGTAGATGCATCCACAAGAACCATGTAGAACTGTCCATAAGAACCATGTATATCCATCCATAAGAACCATGTAGATCTGTCAATAAGAACCATTTAGAACTGTCATTAAGAACCATGTAGATCTGTCCATAAGAACCATGTAGATCCTTACATAAGAACCATGGAGATCTGTCAATAAGAACCATGTAGAACTGTCATTAAGAACCATGTGGATCTGTCCATAAGAACCATGTAGATCCATCCAAAAGAACCATGTAGATGCATCCACAAAAACCATGTAGAACTGACCATAAGAACCATGTAGATCCGTCCATAAGAACCATGTAGATCCATCCAAAAGAACCATGTAGATCTGTCCATAAGAGCCATGTAGATCCATCCAAAAGAACCATGTAGATCCATCCATAAGAACCATGTAGATCCATCCAAAAGAACCATGTAGATCCATCCATAAGAACCATGTAGATCTGTCCATAAGAACCATGTAGATCCATCCATGAGAACCATGTAGATCCCTACATAAGAACCATGTAGATCCTTACATAAGAACCATGTAGAGCCATCCATAAGAACCATGTAGATCTGTCATTAAGAACATGTAGGGATGTACAGATAACACATTATTGCCTCTGATCCTGATCTGATTATTCAACTTAAATTGCGTTCCGATCTCGAGTCCCGATCCAATGCTTTTGGTCATCGGTATTGTACATTATTAAACCAAAAGACATTGATATCTAAGGCAGGGACCGTTGTGATGAAAAATCAAAGTCAAGTTTTTCAGCCATTTTATTCTTTCAGGAAAAAATAAGAAATCAATCTCTCGGTCGGGACAGTAACAAAGCACCAAATATATAGGTATAGCTAAACCGTGCTAAACACAGTCTGCTGTATGGGACCATATGGGACCCCCGCAACTGACGAGCTGCAATACGACTTTGAACCATAAGTAAACACCAGTAAAGCTGAGTAAAGGGACACCCTCTGAACTCCCAAAATCTGTAGTAAAACCTTTAGCTGAACATTCCCTTTGGAAGATTTGCTGTGTTTAAGATCTAAACAACTTATTGATTGTAATCAGACTTTATTTTTCTATAAATCCACACTTTTGTGCAAAAAACTCTGCTCGACGCTCTGATTGGTCAGAACGCTCAGGTGTCCCTCTGGTCCTACTGATGTTGAACTACTGCACAGACCAGAGAACCAGAACTGCCCATTGGTTCATTGGCTCATGAACCATAGGGCACAGGACACTGATCTGAATGAGCAGACATCTTGGAGAGACCAGGAGCAGACATCTTGGAGAGACCAGGGGCAGACATCTGGGAGAGACCAGGAGCAGACATCTTGGAGAGACCAGGGGCAGACATCTTGGTAGAGACCAGGGGAAGACATCTTGGAGAGACCAGGGGCAGACATCTTGGAGAGACCAGGAGCAGACATCTTGGAGAGACCAGGAGCAGACATCTTGGAGAGACCAGGGGCAGATATCTTGGAGAGACCAGGAGCAGACATCTTGGTAGAGACCAGGGGCAGACATCTTGGAGAGACCAGGGGCAGACATCTTGGAGAGACCAGGAGCAGACATCTTGGAGAGACCAGGGGCAGATATCTTGGAGAGACCAGGAGCAGACATCTTGGTAGAGACCAGGGGCAGACATATTCGTAGAGACCAGGAGCAGACATCTTGGAGAGACATGGGCATCTCGAGACCTGTGGCTTGCAAATAGTGACTCACATGGCTTCCTCTATATAGTATTCAAAACAAAACATGTTTTTTTCGACTCTGACAAAGACAGTTGTTTTTTTGTTCTTGAATAGTGTTATTCTAAAGGTTTAGGGCTTTGTTGTGTTGCAGTCTGCAAGAGCTGTATCGTTCAACACTTTGAGGAGTGTAACGACTGTCCTGAGTGTGGCATCCAGGTGCACGAGACCAACCCCCTGGAGATGCTGAGGTGAGAGTCCGACAAACACTTCCTATTACCTGCTGTTGCCGTGGCAATGTGTCCCATCTCCTGGAAATGTGCCAAACAGATTTAGAGTTAGCTTTAACATGATGTGGTTGGGGGTCCCAGTGGTTCTTCTCCCACTGAAGTCTGCTGTCAATGTGTCCCTGGGCAAGACACTTGCAAGACCCCCACCTGCAGGAGGATCAGAGAGGACCCCCACCTGCAGGAAGATCAGAGAGGACCCCCACCTGCAGGAGGATCAGAGAGGACCTCCACCTGCTGAAGGATCAGAGAGGACCCCCACCTCCAGGAGGATCAGAGAGGACCTCCACCTGCTGAAGGATCAGAGAGGACCCCCACCTGCAGGAGGATCAGAGAGGACCCCCACCTCCAGGAGGATCAGAAAGGACCTCCACCTGCAGGAGGATCAGAGAGGACCCCCACTTGCAGGAGGATCAGAGAGGACCTCCACCTGCAGGAGGATCAGAGAGGACCCCCACCTGCAGGAGGATCAGAGAGGACCTCCACCTGCAGGAGGATCAGAGAGGACCCCCACCTGCAGGAGGATCAGAGAGGACCTCCACCTGCTGAAGGATCAGAGAGGACCCCCACCTGCAGGAGGATCAGAGAGGACCTCCACCTGCAGGAGGATGATTGTTATATTTATAGACATTCGTAAACACATAAACTACATTGTTGTTTGCAGAGAGAGCGAGATTTATAATGAGGTATGACAGACCATTATCAGAGTCTCTGTGTTTAGGTCACATGTCTCTCAGGTCACATGTCTCTGTGTTCAGGTCACATGTCTCTGTGTTCAGGTCACATGTCTCTGTGTTCAGGTCACATGTCTCTGTACTCAGGTCACATGTCTCTGTGTTCAGGTCACATGTCTCTGTGTTCAGGTCACATGTATCTGTACTCAGGTCACATGTCTCTGTGTTCAGGTCACATGTCTCTGCACTCAGGTCACATGTCTCTGTGCTCAGGTCACATGTCTCTGCACTCAGGTCACATGTCTCTGTACTCAGGTCACATGTCTCTGTGTTCAGGTCACATGTCTCTGTACTCAGGTTGCATGTCTCTGTGTTCAGGTCACATGTCTCTGTACTCAGGTCACATGTCTCTGTGTTCAGGTCACATGTCTCTGTACTCAGGTCACATGTCTCTGTGTTCAGGTCACATGTCTCTGTGTTCAGGTCACATGTCTCTGTACTCAGGTCACATGTCTCTGTGTTCAGGTCACATGTCTCTGTACTCAGGTCACATGTCTCTGTGTTCAGGTCACATGTCTCTGTACTCAGGTCACATGTCTCTGTACTCAGGTCACATGTCTCTGTACTCAGGTCACATGTCTCTGTACTCAGGTCACATGTCTCTGTACTCTGGTCACATGTCTCTGTGTTCAGGTCACATGTCTCTGTACTCAGGTCACATGTCTCTGTACTCAGGTCACATGTCTCTGTACTCAGGTCACATGTCTCTGTGTTCAGGTCACATGTCTCTGTGTTCAGGTCACATGTCTCTGTGTTCAGGTCACATGTCTCTGTACTCAGGTCACATGTCTCTGTACTCAGGTCACATGTCTCTGTACTCAGGTCACATGTCTCTGTTGTTCAGGTCACATGTTTCTCGTTCAGGTCACATGTCTCTGTCTCAGGTCCATGTCTCTGTGTTCAGGTCACACATGTCTCTGTACTCAGGTCACATGTCTCTGTGTTCAGGTCACATGTCTCTGTACTCAGGTCACATGTCTCTGTGTTCAGGTCACATGTCTCTGTACTCTGGTCACATGTCTCTGTACTCAGGTCACATGTCTCTGTTCAGGTCGCATGTCTCTGTGTTCAGGTCACATGTCTCTGTACTCAGGTCACATGTCTCTGTGTTCAGGTCACATGTCTCTGTACTCAGGTCACATGTCTCTGTACTCAGGTCACATGTCTCTGTGTTCAGGTTGGACAACACTCTGGAGGAGATCATCTTTAAGCTGGTCCCAGGCCTCAGAGAGAGTAAGTGTTCAGATGAAGAGAGCCACCTGCGACTGAGGAGAACCTCCCCGTACCAACCGTCTCCTGAGGGAGGTTCTGGTCCTGACTGTTGCCTCCTGAGGGAGGTTCTGGTCCTGACTGTTGGTTCCTGAGGGAGATTCTGGTCCTATTTTTAAGTAAATATTTCATTGAGAAAATTGAAAAGCTTCGAAGTGATATGGGTCAGGGTAACGACACAAAAGTGGAAGAATTGATATCGAATAAAATAATGGCAGGTAAAATGTGTAAATTTAAATTTGTTGAAGTTACTGTGAATAAAGTAGAAACATTATTATATGAATGCAAGGATAAACCATCTGGTGTGGACAACATTGAAGCAATATTACTGAAAATGGTAGCAAATCTAATTGCTCTGCCAATTATTCACATTTTAAAATTGAGTTTTGGTTTAAGTATCTATCCACAGGCCTGGAAAGCTGCAAAGATAATACCATTACCAAAGAGCTCTGCTGCACCTTTTTGTGGGCCTAAAGCCGCGTTCAGACCGGATCATGCGTTGCGTCTGCTTTCAATGCAAAGTCTATGGTGACGCGCGTTTCAAAACGCTTCAAAACGCATGGACCACTGCACGGACGCACGGACCGCGCAGTAGAGACACACGGACTGCGCGGGAAAGTCAAAGGGGAGGAGCACGAGCGGAAAATCGACACCCACAGGAGATAAACTTTGCTCAACCTTTCCTCGGGACGTTTGTGCAGCGACCAATCAGAGAGCCGCAAAGTGGTGATAAATATTATTGAGAACAAAATTCCAAATGTGCTTTAATAAGAGCTCGGTTTTAGTTCTGGTGAGCACAACTATGAACTATGTTACCCAAAGTAAAAACAAATGATGGAAAAGCGACTGTAATGTACAGGTCAATGTTTGCCTGGAATCATCCCGAATGACATTGTTAATGCAAACAGTAAATACCCCTTTAAAATCCTTTTAAAAAGACATCTACTGATAAATTAGTATAAACATGTGATATCACAACTGTGCTGTAATCTCTCTAACCACCATTGACAATTGAAATTGGGTCTGGGTCGTGTGTGTGTGTGTCTGTGTGTGTGTGTGTGTGTGTGATCTTTTGTCGTCATCTGTATAATTTTTGTTTTTATTTTAGTATAATTATTGTCATGTGTTTTTGTTATTGCATCTTGCTTGACTCCAGGAAGAATAGCTGTGTTGAACAGCTAATGGAGATCAATACTGTTGTCTGTGCAGAGGAGGAGCAGCAGGAGCTGGACTTCTGGAACAAACACCGACCTCTGGAGGAAGGACCAGGTCCCTGCACTGCCCCTTATACACACACACACATATATATATTCATATATATACAAATACACACACACACACACACACACACACACACACACACACACACACACACACACACACACACACACACACACACACACACACACACACACACACACACACACACACACACACACACACACACACACACACACACACACACACACACACACACACACACACACACACACACACACACACACACACACACACTTTTTTGTCATGAATCAACAACAAGTGGGACACAATCGTGAAGTGGAGTGACATTTATTGGATAATTTATACTTTTTTAACAAATAAAAAACTGAAAAGTGGGGCGTGTAATATTATTCGGCCCCTTTACTTTCAGTGCAGCAAACTCACTCCAGAAGTTCAGTGAGGATCTTTGAATGATCCAATGTCCTAAATGACTGATGATGATAAATAGAATGCACCTGTGTGTAATCAAGTCTCCGTATAAATGCACCTGCTCTTTGATAGTCTCAGGGTTCTGTTTAAAGCGCAGAGAGAACCATGAAGACAAAGGAACACACCAGGCAGGTCCGAGATACTGTTGGGGAGAAGTTTAAAGCCGGATTTGGATACAAAAAGATTTCCCAAGCTTTAAACATCTCAAGGAGCACTGTGCAAGCAATTATATTGAAATGGAAGGAGTATCAGACCACTGCAAATCTACCAAGACCCGGCCGTCCCTCCAAACTTTCATCTCAAACAAGGAGACGACTGATCAGAGATGCAGTCCAGAGGCCCATGATCACTCTGGATGAACTGCAGATAACTACAGCTGAGGTGGGAGAGTCTGTCCATAGGACAACAATCAGTCGTGCACTGCACAAATCTGGCCTTTATGGAAGAGTGACAAGAAGAAAGCCATTTCTCAAAGATATCCATAAAAAGTCTCGTTTAAAGTTTGCCACAAGCCACCTGGGAGACACACCAAACATGTGGAAGAAGGTGCTCTGCTCAGATGAAACCAAAATTAAACTTTTTGGCCACAATGCAAAACGATATGTTTGGCGTAAAAGCAACACAGCTCATCACCCTGAACACACCATCCCCACTGTCAAACATGGTGGTGGCAGCATCATGCTTTGGGCCTGCTTTTCTTCAGCAGGGACAGGGAAGATGGCTAAAATTGATGGGAAGATAGATGGAGCCAAATACAGAACCATTCTGGAAGAAAACCTGTTGGAGTCTGCAAAAGACCTGAGACTGGGACGGAGATTTATCTTCCAACAGGACAATGATGCGAACATAAAACCAAATCTACAATGGAATGGTTCACAAATAGACGTATCCAGGTGTTAGAACGGCCAAGTCAAAGTCCAGACCTGAATCCAATCGAGAATCTGTGGAAAAAGCTGAAGACTGCTGTTCACAAACGCTCTCCATCCAACCTCACTGAGCTCCAGCTGTTTTGCAAGGAAGAAGGGGCAAGAATTCCAGTCTCTCGATGTGCAAAACTGATAGCGACATACCCCAAGCGACTTGCAGCTGTAATTGCAGCAAAAGGTGGCGCTACAAAGTATTAGCGCAAGGGGGCCGAATAATATTGCACGCCCCACTTTTCAGTTTTTTATTTGTTAAAAAAGTTTAAATTATCCAATAAATGTCGTTCCACTTCACGATTGTGTCCCACTTGTTGTTGATTCTTGACAAAAAATAAAATTTTTATATCTTTATGTTTGAAGCCTGAAATGTGGCGAAAGGTTCAAGGAGGGTGAATACTTTCGCAAGAAACTGTACATATATATACAAATACACACACACACACACATATATATATTCATATTTATTATATGACTTGGACCGTGCGCACGCTCTGATTGGCTGATTTACCGGTCTGATATTTTCCCATCTCGGACCGTTACCATGACAATTGGTCCGAACAGCGCGTATCACATTTGATATCTTTCCTCGGACCGTTATCATGACAATCTGTCCGCAGCGTGTATCACACAAAACCAAGTCGGACATAAACATACTTCACAAATATCTCAAAATCATTGATAAAGACACCGACGAGAGTCATATAATAAAACATTTATTAACCTCGCTTGCTCGGTCTGTACAGAGAAATATCAGCCCTTGGCCTTTTTGCACAGACCTCGCCACGGCTCGGTCTGTACATTAAGGCCGCGGTCTGATATTTCTCCATACAGACCTCGCGCTCGGTTAATAAGCCGTTAATATACAAATACACACATATATATTTCATTCGTAAAGTTTGTAAAGCCGTCCGAGTCGCCTGCTGTGATTTAGAGCGATATACAGACAAATAGAGTTTAATTGAAAATTTCTGTTAAGACTAACCCCAAGTGAACAGTTAAAGTGAAGCAGTCTGAGGGGCTGTTTCCACTGAGACGCTGCGATGACCTCAGCACTTCCCGCACGTACATTTGGACCCAGTAGAACCTAAACAACAATGGCGGCAGGTTGACTAATGCTACGTGTGCTTCGTATTCCAAATCACAGCTGTTTCACTTTCCATTTTCACTGCTGTTGTTAAAGAATGATGTTGGTTCATTCCCGTCTTTGGCCTGAGGAGGATGTTGTTGAGGAAGCGCTTCTACTGCTGGGGGTCGCATGTGTCGTGTTGTTCCACTGCCCCCTACTGGCCGCAAGCTACAACTACGTTGTTTTCCATCGTCATCTAAACGCTGTGCATCTGAACTCGAAGCCTGGTCGTTTTTGCAAATTGCTTTGCAGCGTCTCCACAGCGTCTCCGTCTAAACGGGGCCTGAATGTGTTGTGTGTGTTTAGCCGACAGCCCCAAGCTTCCGGAGCCGTTGGGAGGAGCAGGAGGAGCAGAAGGAGGAGCAGAAGAGGAGGAGCATCAGCAGGAGCAGGACTTCCACCGCAGTGACCCTCAGATCGCCATCTGTCTGGACTGTCTGCACAACGCAGGACAGAACTGGGACGACTCGTCGGTCACGGTGCGCACGCATACACACACCCACACAAGTACACACACACACACACACACACATACGTACACGCACACACACACACACGCACAGAGTACAGGTCAGTATCATGGTCAAAGGAGACACACATGAAGTGGAGGTTTCATAGCTTTTACTTGTCATTATGGTTTGAATCTATTCCATGATTGGACCATGGACCGCAGGCTGAGACTCAGTCCATGGACCGCAGGCTGAGACTCAGTCCATGGACCGCAGGCTGAGACTCAGTCCAAGGAACGCAGGCTGAGACTCAGTCCATGGACCGCAGGCTGAGACTCAGTCCATGGACCGCAGGCTGAGACTCAGTCCAAGGAACGCAGGCTGAGACTCAGTCCAAGGACCGCAGGCTGAGACTCAGTCCAAGGACCGCAGGCTGAGACTCAGTCCAAGGACCGCAGGCTGAGACTCTGTCCAAGGACCGCAGGCTGAGACTCAGTCCAAGGAACGCAGGCTGAGACTCAGTCCAAGGCACGCAGGCTGAGACTCAGTCCAAGGACCGCAGGCTGAGACTCAGTCCAAGGAACGCAGGCTGAGACTCAGTGCCAAGAACCGCAGGCTGAGACTCAGTCCAAGGACCGCAGGCTGAGACTCAGTCCAAGGAACGCAGGCTGAGACTCAGTCCAAGGACCGCAGGCTGAGACTCAGTCCAAGGACCGCAGGCTGAGACTCAGTCCAAGAACCGCAGGCTGAGACTCTGTCCAAGGACCGCAGGCTGAGACTCAGTCCAAGGACCGCAGGCTGAGACTCAGTCCAAGGAACGCAGGCTGAGACTCAGTCCAAGGAACGCAGGCTGAGACTCAGTCCAAGGACCGCAGAACACACAGGGGTCAGAGGTCAGGGCTACAGGGCACACAGGGGTCAGAGGTCAGGGCTACAGCTCTGGTCACACAAACATTAAAAAAATCTTTGAACTGCTCAGAGCACTGTCCTATCATCTGGGAAAAGTATGGCACAACTGCAAATCTACCAAGACTTGGCTGTTTGTCCAAACAAGGACAGATATAAAATTGATCATACTAAAAAATCTAACAACAGTAATAATGAGCAACAGCCCTTCAGGTCACAGCAGCAGAGGTGGAGCAGCCTCTGGGTGGAGCAGGACGAGTCACAGCAGCAGAGATGGAGCAGCCCCCGGGTGCAGATGCAGACAAGAGGCCAATGGTCGCTCTGGAGGGGCTGCTCCTGGGGGACACATGTGATCCTGTGTCCTCTTTGTTCATGGGGCAAATGTTGCAGTTAGCTCTAAACTCTGAGGGTGATGTTAGCACTGGGTTTGTCCTATGCCTGTCCCTGTGCTCAGTCCTTGTGCTCATTCCCTGTGCTCAGTCCCTGTGCTCAGTCCCTGTGCTCAGTCCCTGTCTTCTCCTCCTCAGGACCTGATGAAGAGGTTCATCCGTTGCTCCAGCAGAGTCACTGTGGGAACCATCAAGAAGTTTCTGAGTCTCAAACTGCAGCTGCCCAGCTCCAAAGAGGTCAGTCAGGGGTCACAGGTCAGTGAGGCGTCAGAGGTCAGGGGTAATGAAAGCTCATATTGACAGAAAATGTGCCAAGTTCCGAATGTCAGTAGTTTATGTAAAAAGAAACTGCATCTAAATGATGAAACCTTGAGTCTGAAACTTTGGAACGCTGTTACCAACAAAGAAAGGGTTTGAATATTGTGAGATTATAATGAAGAATACTTTTGTTAGGATTTTAAAACAGCTTTTGTTCGAAATATACATATTTAGCAGCGTGGGCGAGTTTATGCTCCAAAAGTTCCATGAGCGCTGACATGTTGCAATCTCACTTCCTCGGTGGGGTGCACCCAGAAAGAAGAATTACCCAATGCTTTAGAATGACGTCTACTTTTCTCTAGAAAACGGCTTTACAGGATGGTTCCAAAGTGGCTCTTTGTCCAAAAGTGGCTCTTGGCTCTTTTGTTGGACCAGTTTAGTTTAGTTGTTGTGGACTTCAGAATGCACTCGGTAAATGAATGGGGCTCGTGCAGCTATTGCACCTGTAAATGTGTTTTTTCAATACACTGTAAAAATTAACGGATAGAGTCACGCCCATCTCCGCCGTTCTAATTAAAGGGCCAAAAATAGTGCTCTACTGGAGCTATCCAAAATGGCCGCGAGTGGTCCCGCCCACAAGAAAATTGTGAAAAAACGCATCTGAGCATGCGTCAGCCGGCACGAGCTCCATTCATTTGAACAAGTGACTTAAAAAATTCACAGCGAGTAAACTAGACTGGTCCAAAACACCCCCCTCAGCATTGACATGTGGAACGGAGCTTTGGGCCAAGAGCCAACTTTTGGTCCATCCTGTAAAGACGTTTTCAAGAGCTAAGAAGATGCTATATGTTAGCATTGGCTAATTCTTATTCCGGGTCCACCCCCATCGGCCCGGGGTGGTATTGCAGCATGTCAGCGCCATAGACGTCGGAACTAGGGGTGTGGGGGGTGCGGCCGCACCCCCTCCGCGTGTGCCGGGAGCGAGAAGTTATCACTATCCTGCGTTCCTTGCAGCCCAAAACCCGCTCCATGCTGTCGGAGAAGCTTATGAAGCTCTGTCTGGCTAATATCTGTCGCAGCCTCTGAGCGCTCTTTCTCAGCCTTGCACAGATTAGAGACCTGGCTACACCAGTGACGTGCGGTGGGGGATCAATCATGTGTTCATATGATTATACATCATATAAACCAACAGGAACAGGAGCGGCTTATACACAATTTGTTTGGCTACAGCAGAATATGATTTAATGTCTGCATTGTTTTCTCATACAAAACGCAAACGTTTGTAAAAAGTAAAAAGTGTGTTATGGGCCTTACCTTAGGTATTAATGAACAGCACAGACCACTTCAGTTAGGACCAGTTTCATGTTTAAGTCCAGATAATAGTTTGAGCACAGACATGTAATCCTCCATTTGGAAATAAATTCAATGAGTTTTAAAAAGTAAAAAAAACGGGTGTCTCCTCCGTAAACTCCGAGTTTTGCTGCAGCCGACTCCCGGTTAAATCCAATTTCTAAATTCAACCTTACCCTTCACCTCCTTTTCTTATGATTCATATCATCATTGGAAGCAAAACATTACTCTAAGTGCATTTTAAATTATCTTAAAATGTATTATAGGTATGTTAGCCAAACCTGTAGCTGCCCTTAGCAGAAGAAGAACAAGAAAGGAGCTTTCTGATGGAATTGGATGCAGCCAAAGTTTGGGCTCACAAGCGCCCCCTTGAGGCTTTCCTCACTTACAAGCTGTGGTTGAGCGCGATTAAGACCCATATTTGCTTCAAAAACACAATTTATGAGCCATCCTCTTAAATGTAAACATGTTGATTGTAAATTAAATATTTTTGAACTTTTTAAACTGTGATAAACAGAGAAAACAGTTTGATAGCACCTCACAGGACTCTCCCTGTGAGCTGTTGCTTTTTACGTCTCCCAAGAGAGGCTCGCCTCACAGCACCGCTCTGTCAAATCTGCGATTTCAAGGTATAAATAAATGAAATAAGACACAGCACAAATCACTTGATAAAGTGACCAAACATTATTGTATCCATTTTATTACTTTTCTTTCTATGATCTTAGGTGAGGGCCTTGCCTGCCTCATCTGACCGCACGTCACTGGGCTACACAACACAATGAAGCCACCGGAGAGACTGACGCATGAATGCGTATTGAAAAAAAAAAGTTCAGTTTGATAAGTGACTTGCTTGATATATATTGTTTATTTTGTTTTTCTTAACAATTAAGATGGTATGTTATTATCCAGTGTAATCCAAGTATGAGTCTCTCCCTCGACTCTCCCAACAAAAACCCGCCCCCCCTCTCAGAAAATAGTTCCGACGTCCATGGTCAGCGCACGTCATTTTGGCCCCTTTTGAGCTGGGACCCGCCCTCACTGGTTTTGTCACATTTGCCAGCACCGCGGCCATTTTGAGAAATTCCACAGAAGCCAAAAGTGATTAGTAGTGACACATTGGTTTCAACAACAGAGATAGGCGTGACTGCATCCAACGTCCATTCATATTTACAGTCTATGATATCTACATCAACTCTAAGACTCTAGCTTTAAAAGTATGCATCCCACAAACATGTGACGTGTAAGATGGGTTTCCATTTGCAAAGACATTTGGGTACATGCAAAGTGAGGCGAGGTCAATAACACACGGAGCCATTGGTCCAGAAGTCCTAATGTAACAGTGCTACTGTAGTTACTGCGTGTGTGTGTGTGTGTGCGTGTTTGTATCTGTGTGTACAGTTGGACGTGTTGTGTAACGGTGAGATCATGGGTCGAGATCACACTCTGGAGTTCATCTACATGACGCGCTGGAGGCTGAAGGGAGACAACGTGAGTCTGTCCTACTCTGGGACACAGAGGACACAGAGACACAGAGACAGAGGACACAGAGACAGAGGACACAGACACAGAGACAGAGGACACAGACAGAGGACACAGAGACAGAGACAGAAGACACAGAGGCAGAGGACACAGAGACAAAGGACACAGAGACAGAGGACACAGAGACAGAGGACACACACACAGAGACAGAGGACACAGACAGAGGACACAGAGACAGAGACAGAAGACACAGAGGCAGAGGACACAGAGACAAAGGACACAGAGACAGAGGACACAGAGACAGAGGACACAGACACAGAGACAGAGGACACAGACAGAGGACACAGAGACAGAGACAGAAGACACAGAGGCAGAGGACACAGAGACAAAGGACACAGAGACAGAGGACACAGACACAGAGACAGAGGACACAGACAGAGGACACAGAGACAGAGACAGAAGACAGAGAGGCAGAGGACACAGAGACAAAGGACACAGAGACAGAGGACACAGAGACAGAGGACACAGACACAGAGACAGAGACAGAAGACACAGAGGCAGAGGACACAGAGACAGAGGACACAGAGACAGAGGACACAGAGACAGAGAGGACATGAAGACAGAGGACACAGAGAGAACCCCTGAAACCTCTTCTTCTCTTCTCTGTGCAGACGTACCCCATGGTCCTCGAGTACAGGCCCCGGATCGACTTCGGTTGAGGGGCCCTAGACCCCATACCCTGTGGGCCCCATACCCTGAGGGCCTCATCCCTTGTGGGCCCTAGACCCCAGACCCGGACGCTGCCCCCGATCCAAGCACTTGTTACTTTTGCACACGCCTCGTGCGCAGACAGAGATTTCATGTATTTTTGTACAGCTAACAGCTAACGGCTAACACATGTTATGTGTTTTACATAGAATAATATATATGCTGTAATGAGACACATATTTTTACTGTTCTGTCCTTATGCCTAAACCATGAAGTCTGAGCATACGCCTGTCTCACTCCTGTAGAGTAAATGTGATTTTATATTGTTGAGACGTGTGCGCGTCACTTTATTATTGTGTTGAGACTGTTCTGGTCATCTACCATGACCAGTGGGAGGTATAGACTGTATACAGATGGACAATGCTAACCACCGAGCTCAATGAAGCCCAAAGGGAAGTGCTCATGGATGAAGTTTTTCTCTGTGTTGATCTGTGTTTACAATTTGATACTTTCTTTGTAAATCCAGATTTGAGACATGTTAGAATTGACTAATCAGATCCGTTTTGCATTTGGAGACCAAACTAGTACCCGTACAGAGAACCTAACACATTCCAGTCATCTCCCACTCCATAAATGTCTGCAAATATTTCTGTCTATTTAATACCTGCAGATTTTGGGTTGTTATCAAATAGTTGCATTGATTGTGATCGAGGGGAATGACAAGATGAGGCCCGAGCTGAGAGTTATCAACTTTAATGACATTTTAGAAAAAATCTACTCAAAGTTAATGGCTTCTTCTGGCGTCATCTTTTGGACCAGTGTGGATTGGACACAGACTGTATGTGTGTCTGTGTCTGTGTGTCTATGTCTGTCTGTGTGCTTGTGTGTCTTTGTGTGTGTGTCTGGACAGGACACAACCAGACACAGAAGTACATCGATTTTACTGAAAGAATGATGAACTAATGTGCAGTTTTTGTTTTTTCTTTGTCAATTAATCCAATTTATTTGTGTATCGCCCTAAATCACAACAGCAGTTTACCTCAGAGACTTGAAACCTTGAAATCACCAACACAGATCAGAGAATCAAACAGTTCCAACACAGGAAATGCATTGATACCAAATAAGGAAGGATGCAGCATGTGGTCTGCTGTCCTGTTCACACTGTACAACACCTCCCTCTTGTGGTGAAATCATGAAACACTCATATGGGGAAAAACTTGCAGTGAGAGCCATATCCCGTCAGACCTCTGAAGCTATGCAGGACAAGGCCTGGTTAGTGCTGTGATGGGAGACCTGTGGGAACACCAGGTGCCACAGTGGGGCGGTTGTGTGTGTGTTTACATTCTCAAAGGTATTTAGGATGATTTTGTACTTCAGGAAGGATCATCGAGTCTATTGGTCCTCCAAGTTGTCAATCATTCTAGTGACACATCCTCGTCCAATAAGACCAGAGAGTTTTGTTCTAAAAGTGAAGAGAGCGGGTTTTTCCTAAAATGTGTAAAAATCCTCCTTTGAGCCTTTAGGTGGATGTTTGCATCAGTGATGAACGATGTTGATGTGAGTCTGATGTACAATAATGTGAACAGGATCATGGCAATAAAACATGTGAGCAGCTGTGATGCTACTGAACTTAGAAGCACAGCTAACTGTGAACATACCTAGAACATGCCATAGAAGCTCATTATCATTGAAAGTCTCTTCAGGGACACGCCCCTCTGTTTGGAACACTACTCCTTAAAGGTACAGTGTGTTCAAATCAACAGCTCAGCAGAAAGTTCTACTTTCACAATACTACAGCAGTACTACTACTATAGTACTACTATAGTACTACTGCAGCAGTACTACTACTATAGTACTACTACAGCAGTACTACTACAGCAGTACTACTACTATAGTACTACTACAGCAGTACAACTACTATAGTACTACTATTATAGTACTGCTACAGCAGTACTACTACAGCAGTACAACTACTATAGTACTACTACAGCAGTACAACTACTATAGTACTACTACAGCAGTACTACTACAGCAGTACTACTACAGCAGTACAACAGCAGTACTACTACAGCAGTACTACTACAGCAGTACTACAGTACTACACTACAGCAGTACTCAGTGGCGGGCCGTACATTTCAGACCTGCGCCTGCACTGATGTCCTAACCCAGCCATCTCTTCTCTATCTTTTGAATGCGCTGCAAAACGGCTGCAAGTAGCTCTGAAACAGTTGTTGTTTTGTGCTTTACATTTGTTATTTTTCTTGCTTTTTTCTGCCTGAGATGTTGCTGCAGTTCAGTGTTCATGGTTTTGCACTGGTCCAGACCAGAGCAGAGAGGATTCATGGTCCAAACCAAGAGGATCAGGTGAAAATCCACTGGAGAAAGGCTAACTTTTTAATAAATGCTAATGAAGCATTTAGCATTTTACTTTGGTCTAGAGCAGAGAAAATGGTCCGAACCAAGCGGCTACTCCACCTCTGCTGCTGTGACCCGTCCTGCTCCACCCAGAGGCTACTCCACCTCTGCTGCTGTGACCTGTCCTGCTCCACCCAGAGGCTACTCCACCTCTGCTGCTGTGACCCGTCCTGCTCCACCCAGAGGCTACTCCACCTCTGCTGCTGTGACCCGTCCTGCTCCACCCAGAGGCTACTCCACCGTTGCTGCTGTGACCCGTCCTGCTCCACCCAGAGGCTACTCCACCTCTGCTGCTGTGACCCGTCCTGCTCCACCCAGAGGCTACTCCACCTCTGCTGCTGTGACCCGTCCTGCTCCACCCAGCGGCTACACCACCTCTGCTGCTATGACCCGTCCTGCTCCACCCAGCGGCTACTCCACCTCTGCTGCTGTGACCCGTCCTGCTCCACCCAGAGGCTACTCCACCTCTGCTGCTGTGACCCGTCCTGCTCCACCCAGAGGCTACTCCACCTCTGCTGCTATGACCCGTCCTGCTCCACCCAGAGGCTACTCCACCTCTGCTGCTGTGACCTGAAGTGCTGTTGCTGATAATTACTATTGTTAGCTTTTAAGAATTATCAATTTTGTTATTATTATTTTTGCAATAAAGTATCTATCTTTTCAGTGCCACAGACGCCCCAGCCTACAGCAGTGTGCCTCCTGTGTTCAAACGACAGGAGGCATATCGCTGTAGTTTGTACAGACACACGTGCATGTGCAGCAGGAGGGTTCAGGACCCAGTTTTCAGCATTAAAGGAGCAGTATGTAAAAATCTTGTCAAAATGGTACTGCAGCCTCTCCCACTCTCCCTGACTCAGGTTGCCAGATATGCAGACAAATCCAGCTGGGACCACAACAGCTGAGTAGACAAGAAGAACACCTTTTTCACAAATGTTGCCACAACATTTGTTTTGGCAAAAAATATTATTATGTTGGTTTTCTTTGGTATTAGACAAAACTAAAGAAAATACCCCTGTTTGCACGTACAAAGTGAGATTGGAAAATTTGAATCGGTTGTTTAAGATCAAGTTTAATTATTTATAGTACATTTTAAAAACAGACATGACTTTCACAAAGTGCTTACCAGACATTACAAAATATGACGCACAAAATACAGCATAAAAAATACAGGTCACTGTCATAAAAGTTTCACCATGGCTTGAGTTAAAGGGTTAGCTCTCTACAGAGGGTTAGCTCTCTACAGAGTAAGTAAGTAATCTTTATTTATATACCGCCTTTTCACTGCACATCGGAGTCTCAAAGCGGTTTACAATTGTTATTTTTGGGAGTGGGGGTCCCAGTACAGGAAGCGCATGCCAGACCTATTGTACATATTTTTAGTGGTAGGGGAAACCGGAGCACCCGGAGGAAACCTACGCAGACACAGGGAGAACATGCAAACTCCACTCAGAAAGGCCCTGGTCCAACCGGGATTCGAACCCAGGACCGTCTTGCTGAGAGGCGAGAGTGCTATCCACTCAGCCACCGTGCCGCCCAGTACAGAGGGTTAGCTCTCTACAGGGGGTTAGCTCTCTACACAGGCTTAGCTCTCTACACAGGATTAGCTCTCTACAGGGGGTTAGCTCTCTACACAGGCTTAGCTCTCTACACAGGATTAGCTCTCTACAGAGGGTTAGCTCTCTACACAGGGATAGCTCTCTACACAGGGATAGCTCTCTACAGAGGGTTAGCTCTCTACACAGGGATAGCTCTCTACAGAGGGTTAGCTCTCTACACAGGGTTAGCGCTCTACACAGGGTTAGCGCTCTACAGGGGGTTAGCTCTCTACACAGGATTAGCTCTCTACAGAGGGTTAGCTCTCTACACAGGCTTAGCTCTCTACACAGGGTTAGCTCTCTATAGAGGCAGCTCTGATACAATAAGGGAGAGTGTTTGGGCCCTGCCACAGCAAAGGCTCGGTCTGCTCTGGTCTTCAGTCTAGACCTGGGACAGTGTAAAAGAAGTCGGTCGGAGGACCAACTTCTTTTGGTTTAACTTTTGGGTAAACTGTGAGTGTAAAACATGTCATTATAGCATTAGCACGCCCTACAGACTGAGTCAAGTTTGCTTCTGTTTGCTTTCTTTCATTTGGCGGATGGCCTTGTCTTTCAGCTTCATCTTCATCTTCTTCTTCAGCTCTTGGATGGTGTGATCTGAGGTCCTCTTGGCCTCCTTCACAGCCTCTTCCACCTCCAGAGCATTGACTCCTCTGTTGCTTCTCTCTCTTCAGATTCTCTACCAGACGCTGGTGTTGTTCCTCCAACACCATGAGGTGGTATTCAAGCCTTTTTCAAGCGTTAAAACCTTGGTCCGGCTCCTCCTAAAGTCACTACGCTGCCGAACGGAACGTTTCAAGAGATCCTTTGTTCCTTCGGCTGTCAGACTGTACAACAAACCTGGATGAGTCTCCTGCTGCTGGACACCTGAATTTCTCCTACGGGGATCAATAAGTATTTATCTATCTAAACAATGTTAATTTTTCAAGACTCGATCATGATCCTTGTCCTTACTTAAAATAAAATGTGCAGTGGACGAGCTCTCATGATGCATTGCGCTAAAAATATGCGTGTGTGGCTCTCATGCACGTGCACCGAGGGGCTAGGCCTGCGTAGTCCAATCTTTGACCAATCAGAGCTGCTGATCAGAGCAGAGTTAGAGTGGGTGTTAGAGAGGGAATTAGAGAGGTTGTTAAACAAGCAGAGTTTGAGACAGTAAAGTGTGGATTTTAAGAAAACCGAAGGATTTAAGAAGAAAAAAAGTTCAGAATGACAAGCGACACAGCAATCCCCATAAAATCCGATCTTTATGAAAGCTGTAGGTTCTCTGTCAGCTGATGTCGAGCTGTTTTGGTTTACATTGAGTTCTATGGGGAAAATTTCTGAGTTGCCCACGAGAATTTAGTCTTGTTTAGTCTGCAGTACCGCGAGAATCCCCCAAGCACATGGGTCCTTCATTTCCTAGCTAGTAAGAACCTATCAAGTTATTATAATAGATCCATGGTGCAGGCTCAGACGCTACCCAGGCCCCCGAGGAAGGAGACTTGACACTGATTGTTTAATGCCTCAGGTTAATTTTCATTGACTTAAGCAACTGTGGGCCAGCAATGTAGAGTCTGAAGGCCTAGAGGCAGATGAGTAATGATTGGATTAAAACTCTGCTAGACGCCTGACCATCTAAATGTCGACCTGGAGTTGGAAGCTGCACAACCAACATAGCCTGGCCATAGCCATCCGTACACTCCTAGTTTGGCAATGGCGAAGTATGCGATACTAAAGTATTCTGGTCTGGTTCTATCAAGAAATTGAAGCAGGAGCAAGAGGAATGTTTAGCAAATGTAATCGCTGGCAAAGATTATGGCGCTACTCCCCACCGGCTCCGTTAGCGGCAAAGGAGATGGCTAGGCTAAATGCTAAATGCTAACGACTCACTCAGGCGCACTACATACGTCACAGTAAACTCAGCTGTACTACAGTACTACTACAGCAGCACTACTACAGCTGTACTACAGTCAGAGCCAGCGCTTCCTATATGCAGACTACGCAGGCCATTCCGGATAAGAATGGCCTCGTAACTCATGCAGTTACGAGGCCATTCTTATCCGGAATCACCCATTTTATTGGTTGTTAAAGTTGTCACTTGCTGTCTCCCACGATCCTCATACGTTACGTCCTTACGTCGCACTTTCTACCCTCCCTCCACCCTGTTGTTGTCAGTCGCGCAGAAACTATGGCGTCAAAATAGGGTCTGCTTAAACGTAACTGTGATGCAAGAATTGTAAACGTAGGTTGTAAGTATTGTAAACATAAAAATATATTGTAAACGAAAAAACGGTAGTAAGCGTAAAACTTACACTTACGCTTCACATTTTTCATGTTTCGCTTCAAAAGTTCGAGCTCGCGCCCCAACGCCTAGCGCTAGAGCCGAGCTCGCGCACGGAAACATTCACTCACACCATGCGCCTTCCATAAACGCAGCAACCAAGTCATGGAAAATGCATCGCTAGCCAAGCTCTCTTTTTGGGGATCATGATCTGCACCCAGGCGCAGATCTCTTCAGAGCATGGCCACAGCGGGGCCTAAGCTCCAAACCAATAAACAAACTCAATCCATAAAATAAACAACTCTTAAACGCATCTCGTCTCTTGTAGTCTCTCCAGGTTGAACTACAGCTGTACTACAGTACTACTACAGCAGTACTACACCTGTACTACTACAGCAGTACTACAGTATGACTACAGTACTACTACAGCAGTACTACACCTGTACTACTACAGCAGTACTACAGTATGACTACAGCAGTACTACAGTACTACTACAGCAGTACTACAGTATGACTACAGCAGTACTACAGTACTACTACAGCAGTACTACAGTACTACTACAGCAGTACTACAGTACTACTACAGCAGTACTACACCTGTACTACTACAGCAGTAGTACAGTATGACTACAGCAGTACTACAGTACTACTACAGCAGTACTATAGTACTACTACAGCAGTACTACAGTACTACTACAGCAGTACTACAGTATGACTACAGCTGTTTGTTTGTGATGAGGAACACATTTGTAGCAAGCATAATATGTTACAATACAGTAATAGCATAACTATTACTGTTATTACACTAAAGATAAGGCTACTTTAAATAGGAAACAATTACCCATGTCAGCATGTGGTCAGGGCAGCTGTGGCCAGGGCAGCTGTGGTCAGGGCAGCTGTGGCCAGGGCAGCTGTGGCAGCAGGTCAGTGGTCACGGAGGATACTCAGCATTTGGAAAAGTGTGTTGGAGCAGCAGCCAGGCGTAATTACGGCCTGCGGATTTATTTGTGTGAGAGGAAAAAGAGACGGAGCTATAAGGAGCTAGACAGAGCGTTGCCACGGTAACCAGGACTCAGCTCTGTGTTGTTCTGCTGAAGGAGAGGGATTTTTCTCAATACAAGCCTTCTCTCTGTCTGTAGTTTGGGTACAACTAAGGAACTTCAACCTGTGTTTCCAAACTTTAGACCATGGAAATGCTTTGTTGTCCAGATTTCCAAAAAATGTTCTGAAAAGTTTAGGTCGATCCAATGGAAAGTCCAGAGGATCTGTGAGACTCACGGCTACAGAGTCTATCACAGGATTCTGAAACTGCTTCAACCTGAGACCGTTCTCCTGCAGAGGCCCTGAGACACCGGCTGTAACTGCAGACACAGCAAAACAGCCCAAACAACACAACAGTGAGGAAGAGAAGAGGGAACTAAAGCCCAAAAATGATCAAAGAAGAAATCAAGCCCTGAACATAGCTAGCTTACATCGTATCCTCAGGAGAGACTGGTCTATGGGAGAGACCTACTGCCTCGGACTATCTACAGTATGCTCGGACTGTCTATGCTCTGTCTATCTACGCTCGGACTATCTACGCTCGGTCTATCTACGCTCGGACTATCTACGCTCGGACTATCTACGCTCGGACTATCTACTATCTCGGACTATCTATGCTCGGACTATCTACGCTCGGACTATCTACACTCGGACTATCTATGCTCGGTCTATCTACGCTCGGACTATCTACGCTCGGACTATCTACGCTCGGACTATCTACGCTCGGTCTATCTATGCTCGGTCTATCTACGCTCGGACTATCTATGCTCGGACTATCTATGCTCGGACTATCTACGCTCTGACTATCTATCTATGCTCGGATTACATTCGGACGCAAAAGTAGCGGTAATCTTTCAGTTATATATTAAGCTAGCAGTGCGTTGCTTTTGTACCATTTCATCAGTGATTGTCGTACAGCTTACAAGAAGTTGCGCTAATGCTAATGTTTGCATATAGATCGCAAATAAAACTAGATGGCTCCGTGGGATGAGAGCGATGGGGAAATGAGAAGCCTGTGAGCGAGCTGGGAGCGGTCCTAAACATTCAAACCTTGCAGAAACGGTTATAGCTTCTTTAAGTGTTTTGAATTGATCTCAACTCCTCAGCTGCAGGTTTGCTTCTACCAGCCTTAAAAGCAGTTGACATCTTCTGTAAAACTTTACATTTTTACATTTCAATGGCATCAACGGATTGGCTTTTTCTTTAGTTTCTTTGCAGTAGGTGTGCAAGGTCCAGGAGGGGACGGTCATCTTCATCTTGGAGAAGAGAATGTTCCTCAGACATCAGAGGGACATTGTCGTCTGTGTCACTGGATGGCTCCCTCTCTGCAGCCAGGCCATCTTTAAATGATTGAGGCAGCGATATAAAAGATATGAAGGGTTTATAGACAAAAAACTTTAATATTGGTAAACATTGAACAGTTAGGCTACACAAGCTGCTTTCAGAAAGACGTGCCTCCAGATGCTTCCTCAGACACATAAGTGTCTTCATGAGCAGTCTTTGTTTGCTTCTCAAAAGTCCCCTTGGTTTAGTTTTCAGAATCTTGCTGAACTGGGTTCTTTAAGTTGTGGCCCCCGTCTTCCACTTCTTCCACTGAAAGAAACAAACACGAGACATTTATATAAACTAATGGAGCTTCGCGAAAGTTCACTGTGGTAGACCCGGCTGCTGCTGCCCAGGCCACAGGCTGCTCTTCCTCGACTCATCAATACCAGCAACGCCCACATCCAGTCAACCAATAACCACCAGGACAGCAAGTTAAAAGCCGGAGATGCCCACTTTCCGGCCTTCTGAAGTCTGCAAGGTGCATGTCGCTAACGCACCTGTTCGCAAATGCATGCGTTGTTCTGGAGGGGTCGCTTCTGCTCACGTGTTGCTCGTGCGCGTGGCCCGGCTGTCCTCAGTCTGGCTGCTTGTGGTCTGCTCCTCCTTTGCGTCCCTGCCTGCTGTGGTTCGCGCGTCTCCACTGCTCTCCTCTTCTGCGGGCTCTTTCTGCGGGCTCTCCGTGGGGCCCTCCGCGGGTTCTGTGCTGCTCGTTCCTCGTGGTCTGCTGCCGCGCGCAGACGGTCTGGCGGGCCGCGTTGTCCCGTTGCTTTTCCCAAGTCTCCTGGCATGTGAGTACAGTGAGTGTGCCGACCGCGGACGGATTAATCCCGGAGTCTGGACTGCGGGCTTGGTTTTTGCCCCGTACACTACACTGCAGGCTTCGTTTTCACTTGTGTTTGAGCTAACTGAGGGGCAACGCATGTTAAATGGTATCAATATCCATCGTCTGAGGGATATAAGAGGAGCACGTGCATTAATTCAGATTCAGGTTCTGCCACTTGCAGTAAAACCACGTTGGAAGCTTCATACTGCTTGCTGCTGCTGCTTCATTTACTTGACATCTCTCTTCCCTTTACATCTCTCTTTCTGAAACACTAAACAGCTACAAAAATTTCTACTGCTGTGGCCTTGATACAGGATTATTGCTGTTATTATCTAAGGATGCTGCAACTGCTGCTGTTGCTACTGCTACTGCTGCAACCACTGCTGCAACACTGCTGCTGCTACTGCTTCATTTACTTTGACGTCTCTTCACTTTACATCTCTCTTTACTGCTGAGCTGTCAATCAAACTCCTACTCAAAGGCATCCGTACCCGTATTTTTCACTCTTCTGATTGCAGGCTCCCCATCCTGCCGCCCATCCTGCAGCAGCTCTGAGCGGCACTGAACTCCGGCTCATCGTCCAAGTACATGTCTGCCCTCCTCGCAGCATCTTCCTGCTCGCCTTCTATGGCTTCTCTGCATAAGCGTTTCACTACTGCTCACTCAACCTTCAATGCGGTCCGAGACACGCTTTCCCGACCTATCCTACTGTCCTGATTATCTAATCTCCATCCCCAGATTCTAAGCGTAAGGGCGCCTGCAACATCATTGGCCCTCCTCGGTATGTCTCTCTGCCCCTACAGGTCTCCGCTTCTACACGGACGCTGCCCCTTCCGTGGGTTTTGGGGGGTTCTCCCAGGACCAGTGGTTGGCGGGGCCGTGGCCCGCTACTTTTCCCCGGAGCATTTCCTCTGCCCTACACGAGACATTCCCAGTGGTCGCGGCCTCGCTGGGGCTCCCCCACTCTTCTCTACAACAGCTGGGGCGCTGGTCCTCTTCGGCTTTCTCCCCCTACATCAGGCCAGATGCGACCGCTATCATGGCCGCTCAACGTTTACCGGCTTTCTCGTAAGCTCCCAGCAAAGCAAGTAAGCAATATATTCTGGTGGCGGCACGCACTTCCTCAAACGCGCATGTCTCAGCTCGCTCAAAGATTCCTCTGCTGCAGCGCTTCAGCGTCTGGCGAATATGAGCGTGCATCTCATATTCCCAGCTCGCTCAAAGACTCCCCTACGCTGCGACTGGCTGAACATGCGCGTGCGCGCATGTTCCCAGTTCGCTCAAAGATTCTTGGCTTCAGCGTCTGGCGAATATGAGCGTGCATCTCATATTCCCAGCTCGCTCAAAGATTCCCCTACGCTGCGTCTGGCTGAACATGCGCGTGCGCGCATGTTCCCAGTTCGCTCAAAGATTCCTCTGCTTCAGCGTCTAGCTGAATATGAGCACGCTCATATCCTCAGCTCGCTTTGCCTAAACAAACACGGGCCCCAGCGGACGCAGCCGGCCGAAGCGACCGTGCGAGAAGCCTCACTCATGCTCTCAGGCCCGCGCAGTACATCCTGCTACCCCAATTGCAGGCCCGCTTTTTGGGGATTATGCACGCGAGCAAGCGCCGTGCTCAACAGCATCCCTCCCGGGCCTAGGGCGCCAAACATGCTCAATCATAAACATGCTTAAATCTAATAAGTCTAACGGCATCTTCCTCATGGGTCTCTCCAAAGTGAAATGGAGCTTCGCGAAAGTTCACTGTGGTAGACCCGGCTGCTGCTGCCCAGGCCACAGGCTGCTCTTCCTCGACTCATCAATACCAGCAACGCCCACATCCAGTCAACCAATAACCACCAGGACAGCAAGTTAAAAGCCGGAGATGCCCACTTTCCGGCCTTCTGAAGTCTGCAAGCCTCCGCCGCCCCACCTCCTCCTTCTCTCATCGAAGCGCGCTTGCCTACTGCCTCTGCCGTCACCAGTACCTAGGCCCCGGGGGGATTATGCACGCGAGCAAGCGCCGTGCTCAACAGCATCCCTCCCGGGCCTAGGGCGCCAAACATGCTCAATCATAAACATGCTTAAATCTAATAAGTCTAACGGCATCTTCCTCATGGGTCTCTCCAAAGTGAATTATTGTCATGCTAGCGATGGGTAGTGGAAACACAGTGAAGCAGCAATTTCTGCCCAATTCCTCTCCTTGTCATTTCGGTTTTGATATACAGTACCTTACACAAAACGTTGTTCAAACATTCACGGTGTCGCCATAGGTCGACGAGGTGGTCCGCCATCTCTAACGTCTACCAGACTTTCTGGTGATTTTTTTCCCCAGGTGTTTCCTCGTCACCTCGTCTTCAGATTGGCTACACCGCAGTCACCTGGCAACGCGCTCGTCTGTCCCTGACACCACACACCAAGAGAAATGGGGACACAACAATCCAACATGTTGGATATCCCCAATTTGAGATCGGAGCAGACCAGAAGTCCTTCTGAGCGACGCAGTCTTAACACACCACACGTCTCTGTGTGTTTGTGTTTTCCTCCCTTTACAGAAGACCTGCTCGTGAATCCTGGGCTCTGATTGGCCAGTCGTTCCCCACCTGACTGTGTTACCTGGGTGCTGATTGGGCAGCAGCTGAGGCGGTCCCCCAATCAGCGCCCGTTCACCTGGACCCGCCCATAGAAGCGGCCATCGTCAGTGACCCGGGGTCAGTGGACTGCAGTTGTGTGTATGTGTTCTGTCACTTGTGCCTTTAGTTCAGGGATGTGTGTAGTTTTGGTGGAGAAACTTTAGTTTAGCTCACACTTTTGGGTCTGTCATTTGTTTACTATAGTTTTATGGGATATTTATTTACTTTATTTACTTTACAAGTATTTTGTAAATGTTTTATCCTATTTTGTAAATGTTTTATCCTATTTTGTTACCCATTTTACTCATTCTGTCACCAAAATAAACTTTGATTTCAGTTACCATTTAAACATCTTCTTTGGTTTCTTACACCTGAGCTCAGCCGGGTCGGAACAAACACCAGAGAGAACGCTCTGGAAACAGACTCAGGACAAATCGAATGTCTCTGAGCAGAGGAGGAGGAGCTGAGCCGTGATTGGCTGATGGAGGAAGATAAGGAGAGAGACTTCAGCCAATAAGATTGACAAACTGTGTGTCACTTCAGTTAAATTCAATGTATTTGTGTATCGCCCTAAATCACAACAGTAGTTATAACAGAGGACTTAACACAGCTGTCGATTCACCAACACAGATCAGAGAATCAAACTGTTCAAACACACATAGCATAGTGTGTGTGTGTGTGTGTGTATATGTGTTTGTGTATGCGTGGCTCTTCACTTGATAACAGCTGCACTTGAGCTCCAGACACACACACACACACACACCCACACACGCACACACACACACACACACACACACACCCACACACCCACACACACACACACACACACACACACACTGCTCCAGTGTTGAGACCAGAGTGAGACCGGAGGCTGCAGTGGTCTGTGTTTGCTTTAGGAAAATGGCCTCTGGAGTCATTAAAGCTCGGGCACTTACAGTCTGTGCTCCCCCATTCCCCTCCTCTCTCTCTGTCTCTCCTCCTCCTCAGTCTCCCTCTCCCCCCTCTCCTCCTCTTCCCCCCTTTCTCTCCTCCTCTACAGCTCTCTCTCCACCTCAGTCTCCGCTTCTCTCCCCACAAGTCCTTTCCTCTTCTCTCCCCCTCTCCCCCCTCTCTCGCCTCCTCTTGCTCTCTCTCTCCCCTGGTCTCCTCTCCTCAGTAACCTCCTCTCTCCCCCTCTCTCTCATCCTCAATCCCCTCCTCTCCCCTCCACACTCTCTCTCTTCAGTCTCCTCCCTCCCCCGCTCACCCGATTTCTATTTCTTCCTCCTCTCCCCCTCTCTCTCCTCCTCAGGCTCCCCCCTCTCCTCTCCTGTCCCTCTCTCCCCTCCTGTCTCTCCCTCCTCTCTCCCCTCCCTCCCCTCTTCAGTCTCGCCCCTCTCTCCTCTCCTGCCCCCCCCCCCCCCCCCTGCAGTCTCCATTCTCCTCCCCAGTCTCCCCTTTCTCCCCTCCTGTCTCTCTCTCCACCTCAGTCTCCTCCTCTCGCCTCCTCTCCTCTCCCCACAAGTCCTTTCCTCTTCTCTCCCCCTCTCCCCCATCTCTCGCCTCCTCTTGCTCTCTCTCTCTCCCCTGGTCTCCTCTCCTCAGTAACCTCCTCTCTCCCCCTCTCTCTCATCCTCAATCCCCTCCTCTCCCCTCCACACTCTCTCTCTTCAGTCTCCTCCTCCCCCGCTCACCCGATTTCTCTTTCCTCCTCCTCAGGCTCCCCCTCTCCTCTCCTGTCCCTTTCTCCCCCTCCTCCTCTCTCCCCTCCTGTCTCTCTCCCCTCCCTCCCCTCTTCAGTCTCGCCCCTCTCTCCTCTCCTGTCCCTCCCCCCTGAGTCTCCACTCTCCTCCCCAGTCTCCCCTTGTGTCTCTCTCTCTCCCTCAGTCTCATCCTCCTTTCTCCTCCTCCCCCTCTCTCTCCCCCTTCTCTCCCCTCCTATCTGTATCTCTCCCTCTTAATCTTATCCCCCCTCTCTCTTCCTCAGTCTCCTCCTCTCCCCTCTTTCTCCTCCTCCCTCTCTCCCCTCAGTCTCCTCCTCTGCCCGCTCTCTCTCCTCTCCCCTCAGTCTCTCTCCTCCTCTCCCCTCTCTCTCCCCTCAGTCTCCTCCTATTCCCTCTCTCTCCTCCTCTCCCCTCTCTCTCCTCCTCAGTCTCCTCCGCCCTCTCTCTCCTACTCTCCCCTCTCTATCCCCTCAGTCTCCTCCTCTCCCCTCTCTCTCCTCCTCTCTCTCCCCTCAGTCTCCTCCTCTCCCCTCTCTCTGGGCGGCACGGTGGCTGAGTGGATAGCACTCTCGCCTCTCAGCAAGAAGGTCCTGGGTTCAAATCCCGGCTGGACCAGGGCCTTTCTGAGAGGAGTTTGCATGTTCTCCCCGTGTCTGCGTAGGTTTCCTCCGGGTACTCCGGTTTCCCCTACCACTAAAAATATGTACAATAGGTCTGGCATGCGCCTCCTGTTCGGCGACCCCACTCCCATCTCTGTGTGGAGTGAGAGGACAAGTGCCCAAAAAAAAAAATAAAATAACAATTGTAAACCGCTTTGTGACTCTGATCTGTGAAAGGCGGTATATAAATAAAGATTACTTACTTACTTACTTACTCTCCTCTCTCTCCCCTCAGTCTCCTCCTCTGCCCTCTCTCTCCTTCTCTCTTCCTCAGTCGCCTCCTCTGCCCTCGCTCTCCTCCTCAGTCTCCGCCTCTGCCCTCTCTCTCCTCCTCTGCCCTCTCTCTCCCCTCTGCCCTCTCTCTCCTCCTCTGCCCTCTCTCTCCCCTCTGTCCCCTCTGCCCTCTCTCTCCTCCTCTGCCCTCTCTCGCCTCCTCTTCACTCTCTCTCCTCCTCTTCACTCTCTCTCCTCCTCAGTCTCCTCCTCTGCCCTCTGTCCCCTCTGCCCTCTCTCTCCTCCTCTTCACTCTCTCTCCTCCTCAGTCTCCTCCTCTGCCCTCTCTCTCCTCCTCTGCCCTCTCTCTCCCCTCTGCCCTCTCTCTCCTCCTCTGCCCTCTCTCTCCCCTCTGTCCCCTCTGCCCTCTCTCTCCTCCTCTGCCCTCTCTCGCCTCCTCTTCACTCTCTCTCCTCCTCAGTCTCCTCCTCTGCCCTCTCTCTCCTCCTCTGCCCTCTGTCCCCTCTGCCCTCTCTCTCCTCCTCTCCCCTCTGTCCCCTCTGCCCTCTCTCTCCTCCTCTCCCCTCTCTCTCCCCTCAGTCCCCTCTCTCTCCTCCTCTCCCCTCTCTCTCCCCTCAGTCCCCTCTCTCTCTCCTCCTCTCTCTCCTCCTCTCCCCTCTCTCCCCTCAGTCCCCTCTCTCTCCTCCTCTCCCCCCTCTCTCCCCTCAGTCCCCTCTCTCTCCTCCTCCTCCCCTCTCCCCTCAGTCCCCTCTCTCTCTCCTCCTCTCTCTCCTCCTCTCCCTCTCTCCCCCCCTCAGTCCCCTCTCTCTCCTCCTCTCCCCTCTCTCTCCCCTCAGTCCCCTCTCTCTCCTCCTCTCCCCTCTCTCTCCCCTCAGTCCCCTCCTCTCTCCTTCTCAGTCTCCTCCTCTTCTCTCTCTCTTCACTCTTCACTCTACACTTCTCTGGAACATGGCGACGGGCAGCTGCAGGCGCCTCTCCGCCAGACGAAGCTCCAGACACCAGACCGAGCGGAACTAAAACCCGACCCACGGAACCCACGGAACCTCCAACGAACTCCCCCACAGCAGAGTCTAGTCTGAGCAGAGCCGAGTGAAAGGCTCGGGGCTGGAGCGGATGTCTCTGCATATCTCCATGGGATAATTACGCAGTGGAAAGTTCTCTATGTTTATTATAAGTTTATTATAAGTTTATTGTAAGTTTATTGTAAGTTTGGGACTGGAGCGCGGCGCTGGAGCAGACATGTGCAGCGGGAGCGGGGCGACCCCAGGACGGGAACAGACGTCGTGAACGCGGTCCGTGAGACTTTTTGTTTCCCTGATGGATGGAGACGTGGACCGGGAGCGGGACAGACTGCCTCCCATCTACAGCAGCGCGCCCCCGGCTGTAAGTATCAGGCGTCCGCTGTTTACACTGAAGAACCATGTGTGTGTGACATCAATAATACATGTTACAGTTAGTTATGACGCTCCAACTCCAAGGTCAATGTTCTTTTTCTGTTCTCTCTCTGGTGTCTCTCTCTGGTGTCTCTCTCTGGTGTCTCTCTCTGGTCTCTCTCGTCTCTTGCTGGTCTCTCTCTCTGTTTTCTTTCTAGTCTCTCTGTGGTCTCTCTCCCTCGTCTATCTCTGGTCTCTCTCTATCTGGTCTCTCTCTCTGGTCTCTCTCTGGTCTCTCTCTGGTCTCTCTCTGGTCTCTCTCTATCTGGTCTCTCCCGCGTCTTTCTCTGGTCTCTCTCTCTGGTCTCTCTCTCTGGTCTCTCTTTGGTCTCTCTCTGGTCTCTCTCTGGTCTCTCTCTGGTCTCTCTCTCTGGTCTCTCTGGTCTCTCTTTGGTCTCTCTCTGGTCTCTCTCTGGTCTCTCTCTGGTCTCTCTCTGGTCTCTCTCTGGTCTCTCTCTGGTCTCTCTCTGGTCTCTCTCTAGTCTAGTCTCTCCCTCGTCCATGAATGTAGTAGAATCCTGGATCCTCACAGTCCTTCTTGTTCGACACTAACGGTCCAACAGACCCCGTGCGTCAGAGAAAAAACTCTAAAACCCAGTGGGAAAAAAGTGAGAAACCTCAAGGAGACAAACATTGAAAGAGGGATCCACTCCCACGGACAGACGGGCTGTAGATCCAGGACTCAGACTGTAGAACGAGGACTGAGGCTGTAGATCCAGGACCAAAGCTACAGAACGAGGACCAGGGCCACGCAGCAGCGGCAAAACGTGGACAGGTCCGGTGCAGGACTGAAGCACTCCCAGGCGGGTCAGTCCGCAGGTGTGGATGGAGGAGGCCAGGTTCAGAGGTCCCGTTGTCGCGCCATGAAACAGACAATGGGACAACGGGTGAATAGCAATGAAGCAATCCTAATAATGCAAACAGATAAAGTAGGAAGGAGGAGAGGATAGAGCTCAAGTTACCATACTTCTCCCAGCAAACTGACTTCCTACTAGGGCTGGGCGATAAAACAATAACAACATATATTGCGATAGACCCTTGTTCAATATCAATAGAAAATGGGGTTGATAGAATGTTCGATTTTAACTACACTGTGTTAGAAAAAACAGGAAGAAAGCCGAGTCAGAATCGCGCGGCATTATGGGGGATGTAGGCAAAGGCTCCTCAACCTATCACAGCCGAGCATTAACCGCAAAACACCATGTGTAGCGTCCATGGATCTATAGATCGTGTTTCAATGTCGTGTCAAAAGTTATGCCCGTCGCTGTAGAGGCAGTGGGTACAGGACTCGATGCATGCGGCAAAAGCAAGAGATTCACTTTTTCCTCGGGAAGCAGGAGCCGTCACAGGGACAAATGACACTCGAAAACAGCCAAAACAGGAGCTAAACCAGTACTAAACCAGGATTAAACAGGACTGACAATGGAGGACACTGTACTTATGAACATATGCCTCCAGCCTGAGTTCTCATTCCCCCGTGACTGTGTGTAATCCACAATCTATTGTAACAAGGTTGGAGATTCAGTGGATCGGGTCCCTGACAAGCACAGATATGCTAAATTGAAGAAGAGTGTTTTAATCCTGGCCTTGAATGTGGAGACCGTATCTGCTTCCTTAGCATGGATGAAGCTGATTCCACAGTAAAGGAGCTTGGCGCTAAATGCTCTGCCACCGACAGTGCTTTTTGAAACCTTACGGACCACCGGACGTCTGGCGTTTTGTGAGCGCACTGCTCGGCTTGGTTGATATGACACTAACGTGTCAGAAGATAAGAGGGAGCCAAGCCATTTATGGCTTTATATGTTAAGAGAAGGATTTTAAACTTTATTCTGTACTCCACAGGGAGCCAGTGGAGTGATTTTAACACCGGAGTTATGTGCTCCCTCCTTTTGGTACCTGTTAAGATCCTAGCTGCTGTATTCTGAACGAGCTGGAAGCTGCCAGCAGGGGGCGCTACAGTAGTCAAGCCTTGAGGTGACAAAAGCAGGGATCAGTTGTAGTGACCAGGTGTAGTGACCATAAACCAGGTGTAGCAACAGTAAACCAGGTGTAGTGACTGTAAACCAGGTGTAGTCACTGTAAACCAGTTGTAGCGACAGTAAACCAGGTGTAGTGACAGTAAACCAGGTGTAGTGACTGTAAACCAGGTGTAGCAACAGTAAACCAGGTGTAGCAACAGTAAACCAGGTGTAGTGACTGTAAACCAGGTGTAGTCACTGTAAACCAGTTGTAGCGACAGTAAACCAGTTGTAGCGACAGTAAACCAGTTGTAGCGACAGTAAACCAGGTGTAGTGACAGTAAACCAGGTGTAGTGACAGTAAACCAGGTGTAGTGACAGTAAACCAGGTGTAGTGACAGTAAACCAGGTGTAGTGACAGTAAACCAGGTGTAGTGACAGTATATTAGCGCTAAAACAAAACTCGAAGAATGGACAAAAATCTCTACATTGTTTGAAGAGAGCATTAAAGCTTGTTTGCGTATTTTTCAAATACAGTCTATCATAAAAACATATATCTAAAAGTGCAAATGTTCAGACAGACTTGTTGTACAGTCTGACAGTGGTAGGAAAACATGGCACACGTGTCTGTGCAGCCACGCTCTGAGGAACAGGCTCAGCTTTTGTTTTATGGGTCTGTGTGCGTCTGTGTGTGTGTGTGTGGGTCTGTGTGTGTGTGTGTGGGTCTGTGTGCGTCCATAAAACACTGCTTTTTTCACTGCTTTTTCCTGGAAGTCCACATGTGCAGCTCAGCGCCAGACCCAAGGTTCTTATGCAACGGCACAAAGAGCCGCAAGCACCAACTCTCTCAGAGCCAGAGAAGAGCCAGAGAAGAGCAGAGCCAGAAAAGATCCAGAGCCAGAGCAGAGCCAGAGAAGAGTCAGAAAAGAGCCAGAGCAGAACCAGAGCCACAGCCAGAGCCAGAAAAGAGCCAGAGCAGAGCCAGAGAAGAGCCAGAAAAGAGCAGAGCCAGAAAAGAGCCAGAGAAGAGCCAGAGAAGAGCAGAGCCAGAAAAGATCCAGAGCCAGAGCAGAGCCAGAGAAGAGTCAGAAAAGAGCCAGAGCAGAACCAGAGCCACAGCCAGAGCCAGAAAAGAGCCAGAGCAGAGCCAGAGAAGAGCCAGAAAAGAGCAGAGCCAGAAAAGAGCCAGAGAAGAGCCAGAAAAGAGCCAGAGTCAGAGCAGAGCCAGAGAATAGCCAGAAAAGAGCCAGAGCAGAACCAGAGCCACAGCCAGAGCAGAGCCAGAGAAGAGCCAGAGGAGAGCCAGAGCAGAGCCAGAGAAGAGCCATAGTCAGAGCCAGAAAAGAGCCAGAGTCAGAGACAGAGCCAGAGTCAGAGCCAGAGAAGAGCCAGAGTCAGAGCCAGAGAAGAGCCAGAGACAGAGCCAGAGAAGAGCCAGAGTCAGAGGAGAGCCAGAGGAGAGCCAGAGTCAGAGCCTGAGCCAGAGGAGAGCCCGAGTCAGAGCCAGAGCCAAAGCCTGAGTTTTAAGATGTGAAAAAATACCTTCAAAAACCACTATACATGAAATGATAACTAAATGTGCCACTGTCTCTGGGTCCCAGAGCCTCATGCTGCTAACAGGCTAACATGCTAGCATACAACTACATATATGTCTGCACGAGAATATACAGGATTTATACTTTATTATGCTAAAGTTAGAGATTGTATTTTATTTTAGTATGATTTTGTGTTATTGTTTGTGTTCTCTGTTCTGTAACACTGACACTGCCCCGCTGAGGGATCAATAATCAAGATATTTCTCGTGTCACAAAGATCTCCACATAATTCAGTACATCTTATTATTAGATATATTAGATTACAAAATCTGCGGTGAAACTTGGGGTTGGTTTGACAGAGCTGCTGCTGATGAGTTCTCATGGTTCTCTCCTGGTCCTGTTCCCTGTTGTCCTCATCTGTACCTGTGTCTCTCCGTGTGTTTACGTACCTGTGCTCTTCCCCTTGTGGCAGGCCCATTGTCTGGTTCCTGTGGTGGATTCTTCTTTTATTGTCATGTAATCATTATTGTTTGGGTCCCTCCATGGTCTCTCCACATAGTCTCTCCACATGGTTTCTCCACATGGTCTAATGCAGTGTTTGTCTTCAGGGTCTGGGGCGTGGCTCTAAGCAGGCCTTCCCGTCTTTGGGCTCCTTCATCCACAGCCTGAGCCAGCGGCGAGAACCAGGGGGGCGGGGCCTCAGCACCAGCCTCAGCTTCAGACACGGTGAGGCCTCTGTCTGGTCCTTATACATGGGCTGTTTTCTGTTTTCTTCCTGAAATATAGTTATGTTTTAGGGCTGTGTATATTGGACTATTGGATTAATTCTGTATCAAGTGTTGCGCTGTAGGGAAAAGCTCAACCAGGGTCAGCATACACTCTGTATGTGTCGCATCAGTCGGCTGTAACTATGTAGGACTACATGGTCCCTGTCAAATAAATAGATCAGTAGAAAAAATAAATGAATAAATGTCCTACACTGCAAAAAGTCTGACTGCCTTAAAAGAAGATTGGTCAATGGGAAAAAAAAAGATAATTTTTTAAGAATATTAATCTCGCACAGGAGAATTTTAAAAAGACACACGTGTCCCTTGGAATGAGAAAATATAGACTAAATGTCTTTGTCCCATTGGAGAATCTGGTCAACCACATGTGATTAGTGTGAATAGGATCGATGGAATAGAGGAAAAAATCCTTCTCCCATAGATACAAAAACAAGTAAGTAAGTAAGTTATATAGCTCAGAGTAAGGCGAGAGTGCTAACCACTCAGCCACCATGCTGCCCAAATAAAAGATAGTTCTCAGAAAAACAATGGACCACATCACTGCAGACGCTGCACTGATCCACCTTCAATCTCACGCTCCATCCTTCCCTCACTGAGACCAAGACCAGAACTGCCAGAGAAGAACTGCTCCACTTGAGGAAAAACCTCTCCACCTGGAGAGGACAGGACATGGAGAGGACCAGGACATGGAGAGGACCAGGACCTGGAGAGGACCAGGACCTGGAGAGGACCAGGACATGGAGAGGACCAGGACATGGAGAGGACCAGGACCTGGAGAGGACCAGGACCTGGAGAGGACCAGGACATGGAGAGGATCAGGACCTGGAGAGGACCAGGACCTGGAGAGGACCAGGACCTGGAGAGAAGGATCAGGACCTGGAGAGGACCAGGACCTGGAGAGGACCAGGACATGGAGAGGACCAGGACATGGAGAGGACCAGGACCTGGAGAGGACCAGGACCTGGAGAGAAGGACCAGGACCTGGAGAGGACCAGGACCTGGAGAGGACCAGGACCTGGAGAGAAGGACCAGGACCTGGAGAGGACCAGGACCTGGAGAGGACCAGGACCTGGAGAGGATCAGGACCTGGAGAGGACCCTCCGGAACCCTCCTGCGGCCCATGGCTGCGGCTAGAATTTCTGTCCATAAAGACAGTGAACAGAACCGGTGACAAAGGGCAGCCTTGGCAGCGGCCAACACCGGGTAAGTAAGTAAGTAAGTAAGTATTTATTTATATACCGCCTTTTCACTGCAGATCTGAGTCTCAAAGCGGTTTACAATTGTTAATTTTTGGGCATTTGTCTCTCACTCCACACAGAGATGGGAGCGGGGCCAGTACAGGAGGCGCATGCCAGAACTATTGGACATATTTTTAGTGGTAGGGGAAACCGGAGTACCCGGAGGAAACCTACGCAGACACGGGGAGAACATGCAAACTCCACTCAGAAAGGCCCTGGTCCGACCGGGATTCGAACCCAGGACCTTCTTGCTGAGAGGCGAGAGTGCTATCCACTCAGCCACCGTGCCACCGGGAACAGGTCTGAGTTACTGCTAATGCGAATGCAGGTCCCTGTAGGACCAGAACCATACAGGGACCTGCAGACGGCCCTCAGCAGAGGACCCCGGACCCCGTACTCACAGGGAACCCTCAAAGGACACCCTGGGGAACACGGTCGAACGCCTTCTCCAAATCCACAAAGCACATGTGGACAGGTTGGGGAACTCCCATGATCCTCGAGTATCCGATGGAGAGTATAGAGCTGGTCCAGTGTTCCGCGACCGGGACGAAAACCACACTGCTCCTCCTGAATCCGAGATTCGACCATCGGCCGTAACCTCCTCTCCAGTACCTTGGAGTAGACCTTACCAGGGAGGCTGAGGAGTGTGATCCCACGATAATTGGAACACACCCTCCGGTCCCCCTTCTTGTAGAGAGGGACCACCACCCCGGTCTGCCACTCCATTGGCACTGCCCCCGATCTCCACAAGATGCTGCAGAGACGTGTCAGAGACAGTCCTACAACATCCAGAGACTTTAGATAGTTAGAAACACTGCATGCCCTTCGTGAGGCGCCGGACGGTCTGCTAGAACCTCTTTCGAGGTCTCAGGAGTCCCACCAACCATCATTGGCTCGATAAGACTCCTTCTTCAGGACCGAAATTGAGAAGCTTCAAAGGCAAAACTAAATGGCATAATTATGGCTATTGCTGCAGCTGGAATGCTGCGTGTGTGTATGTTTGTGTGTGTGTGTGCCTGTACCTGTGTGTGTGTGTGTGTGTACGTGTGTACGTGTGTGCCTGTACGTGTGTGTGCCTGTATCTGTGTGTGTGTGGGGCCCTCATCTGCTTCTCGTTAGCAGGAGGAGGTTAGCTTTAATGGCGCTGGCCTCGGTCGTCGTGGTGACAGCAGCAGAGGAGGCTGCTTTCTCACGGTCATCAGTCTGGGGCCTCCGTCTGCTGTGATCACCAAAGACTTCTGTGTTCAAACATCTGCAATGTTAGCTTTATGTGACATCACTTCTTAATAGAACATATCTGAATAAACATTAAAGCTGGGAACTAGCTGAGAATATAGTCACAACAAGCAGACGTCATAGAGTCACAACAAGCAGACGTCATAGAGTCACAACAAGCAGACATCATAGAGTCGCAACAAGCAGACATCATAGAGTCACAACAAGCAGACATCATAGAGTCACAACAAGCAGACATCATAGAGTCGCAACAAGCAGACATCATAGAGTCGCAACAAGCAGACATCATAGAGTCACAACAAGCAGACATCATAGAGTCACAACAAGCAGACATCATAGAGTCACAACAAGCAGACATCATAGAGTCACAACAAGCAGACATCATAGAGTCACAACAAGCAGACATTATAGAGTCACAACAAGCAGACATATAGAGTCGCACAGGCAGACATCATGTGTCTCTCTGTCTCTGTGTCCTCTGTGTCTCTCTGTCTCTGTGTCTCTCTGTGTCTCTGTGTCCTGTGTCTCTGTGTCTCTTGTGTCTCTCTCTGTGTCCTCTCTGTGTCTCTGTGCCCTCTGTGTCTCTGTGTCCACTGTGTCTCTGTGTCCACTGTGTCTCTGTGTCCTCTGTGTCCTCTGTGTCTCTGTATCCTTTGTGTCTCTGTGTCCTCTGTGTCTCTCTGTCTCTGTGTCTCTGTGTCCTCTTTGTCTCTGTGCCCTCTGTGTCTCTGTGTCCACTGTGTCTCTGTGTCCTCTGTGTCTCTGTGTCCTCTGTGTGCTCTGTGTCGTCTGTGTCTCTGTGTCCTCTGTGTTCTCTGTGTCTCTGTGTCCTCTCTGTCTCTGTGTCTCTGTGTCCTCTGTGTCCTCTGTGTTCTCTGTGTCTCTGTGTCTCTCTGTCTCTGTGTCCACTGTGTCCTCTCTGTCTCTGTGTCCTCTGTGTCTCTGTGTCCTCTGTGTTTCTGTGTCTCTGTGTCCTCTCTGTCCACTGTGTCGTCTCTGTGTCCTCTGTGTATCTGTGTCCTCTGTGTCCTCTGTGTCTCTGTGTCCTTTGTGTCTCTGTGTCCTCTGTGTCTCTCTGTTTCTCTGTGTCCTCTGTGTCTCTCTGTCTCTGTGTCTCTGTGTCCTCTGTGTCCTCTGTGTCTCTGTGTCTCTGTGTCCTCTGTGTCTCTCTGTCTCTGTGTCCACTGTGTCTCTGGGTCTCTGTGTCCACTGTGTCCTGTGTCTCTGTGTCTCTGTGTCCTCTGTGTCCTCTGTGTCTCTGTGTCCTCTGTGTCCTCTGTGTCTCTGTGTCCTCTGTGTCTCTGTGTCTCTGTGTCCTCTGTGTCTCTATGTCTCTATGTCTTCTGTGGGGAGTGTGAAGCCTCTCCCTCCTCACACTTCAGAGCTGATGTTGTGAGAGGGAACCATGGTGACGACACTTTTGTTTCTGTCTGGACCTGATTGGGTCACGGACGCGCTGACAGGGCACAAGCCTGGATATATAATCAGTGGATAGAGTATTACTAGCTTATAGCTGTCCCACCCATGGGCACGGGGACCACCCGAGGTACTGCAGATACCCAGAAAAATGTCCCACAGAACTCAGACCTCAGCTGACAGAGAACCTGACAGAGAACCTACATATTTCATTAATGAGGATTCTGTGGATTTTGATGTCTCTTGGTGGAACAGGGCCTTTCAGAGTGGAGTTTACCATGTTTACATTTACAAAAGGTAAAGTCCTCCTCCTCTGGTCCTGACCATGTGAGCATCAGTACGTATCTGGAGATGGTCCTTGTTACGACCTCATTTTAAAAGTTTTACAATGTGACCCTAAACTGTGGGCCCTGGTCCTATTCTAAAACATGACAATGTCCACATTTATCATAAAAGGTACAATGTACATGATATTGTCCTGACCGCTGGAGGATTTACCCACGTGCTTGTTTTGGATGGTGGAGGAGGAAACTCACCCGGACATGGGGAGAACATGCAAACTCCACACAGAGACTGATAGAGATCAAAGCCAGGACCTGAGCTCACTGTCGTGACAAAGAGCACAATCTGTCCGACCCACAATGCAACGGGGCAGGCTGCTGATGACTGTCGCCACGGTGACCAAAACAATGGGGTTAATTATAAACATGCTCATCAAAGGAGCCATGTGACCAGTAGGTGATAAAGATGTGAAAAAGATCGTTGCCAAGGTAAGCCGGAGTCTCCCCCGCGAAGGAAGCCATCTGATTGGTCAATCCTAATGTGGCTCATACTGTATCTGGATTTACATATATTACAATATTACATTAAAACACCAGGATTCCAGAGTGTGACACCAACGGTTACTGAGCTAGAGTTTACTTTAACATGTAATGGTGCTTTCAGACCGGCAACGCTGAAACGCAGACGCGCATTCTCTAGTTTCAGACGCAGGGGTCTTCACACCGAGATGTCCTGACGCACACCGGAAGTGCCAGAAGTAGCCGGCCGGCTCTGATGCTAACAGAGTTTAGCTAGCGGTGTACAGATCTTCTTGTGTACAGATCTTGTGTACAGATCTTCTCCAATATGCAGCTTTGCAGCGTGTCTTTGAACAGAGACCTTCCACGGGCTTTATTTAACAGCAGTATGTGTTCACGGAGGTGCGCCATACGTTTTTTCATATTATTAAACGGTATTTCCGCATCGGCGAACACACTCGAAGCCGTTGCATAAGGTCACGAGAGCATGACAACGCATAGATTCACAAGCACACAGTCCCCCATTGTCAACCCTGGTTTGAGTTCTGGTGAAGCCTGGTGTGGGTCCTGTTTTGGCTATTTACGAGTATTTTCAGTCTGCTCACTCAGTCCGCTAATGTCCCCGTGACCACTTTGCTGCTCTCTGATTGGTTGTCGCACGAATGTCCCAAGGAAAGGATGAGCAGAATCCATCTCCTGTGGGCGTCGATTTTTCGCTCCAGCTCCTCCCCTTTGACTTTCCCGCCAAGTCCGTGCGTGTCTACTGAACAGTCTGTCCGTGCGTGCCGAGAGGTCCGTGCGTTGTGACGCTCGAACGCGTGTCACCGTAGACTTTGCATTGAAACACGACGCAACGCATGATCCGCTCTGAAAGCACCATAAGTCTATGGAGCCAGGGCGAGCAAAACTTTGTCTATGAGCCCTTCCGCACTTTTTTCTGCCTCACCTATGGCACATGTGACTTTTCTCCCCTCAGGGCTTTTCTGTCGTGGATATTAACCACATTTCATTTTAAAGCAGGTATTATTTGTTTGTAGCCTCCAAACATCTTTAGCTTTAGCAAACAGCAGCAGGACACTTTTTGTCGCATGTCTCTCCCTATTGGACTTCAGTGAGCTAGTAGGGGTAGCGCTGCCCATCCAAATACAGCCTGTGGTCACTCACTCTAGACGCATCAGCAGTGTGTTGGTCATCCTCATTACTGTGTCCTCTCAGGAGCCGACACAGCTGCGGCAGACGGCCCCTCTGCCTGCAACCATAGCAACGGCTACAAACACTCAGCTCCCACCGTGTGCAAAAGACATCAGTGCAATACGCTGCTCCATCTCCTCACTGCGATGAAAGCATGTGGCCTTACTGTCAGGGAGCATGTTCTTCAATGGTCAGACTGTACAACGAACACTGAGGACTAACAAACACTGCCGACCTGACCTCACATGTCGTGCATCTGTGCATAATCGAAATAATGTCTGTGTTTGTGTGTGTGTGTGCATATCTGTGTGTGTGTGTGTTTGTGTGTGAATGTGTGTGTGTATCTGTGTGTGTTTGTGTTTGAGTGTGTGTGTGTGTGTGTGTGTATGTGTGTGTGTATCCGTTTGTGTGTGCATGTGTATGTGTGTGTGTAGCAGGACAAGAGCTGCCTCCCATCGGTGTGCGTCAGAAGCAGCGTCTCATCGACACCCTTCCCCCTGAGGCCAAAGCTCCCTTCCCCTGTGACCCCATCATCCCCCTGAGGACCAAGACCATCAAGGACTTCCAGTAAGGACCATGTGTACTGAGACCATGTGTAATGATGTGTAATGAGACCATGTGGACTGAGACCGATGTGTACTGAGACCGATGTGTACTGAGATCATGTGTACTGAGACCATGTGGACTGAGACCATGTGGACTGAGACCATGTGTACTGAGACCATGTGGACTGAGACCATGTGTACTGAGACATGTATACTGAGACATGTATACAGAGACATGTATACTGAGACATGTATACTGAGACATGTATACTGAGACATGCATACTGAGACATGTATACTGAGACATGTACACTGAGACATGTATACAGAAACATGTATACTGAGACATGCATACTGAGACATGCATACTGAGACATGTATACAGAGACATGTACACTGCGACATGTATACTGAGACATGTATACTGAGACATGTACACTGAGACATGTATACTGAGACATGTATACTGAGACATGTATACGTTAACATGTACACTGAGACATGCATACTGAGACATGTATACAGAGACATGTACACTGCGACATGTATACTGAGACATGTATACTGAGACATGCATACTGAGACATGTATACTGAGACATGTATACTGAGACATGCATACTGAGACATGTATACTGAGACATGTATACTGAGACATGCATACTGAGACATGTATACTGAGACATGTACACTGAGACATGTATACTGAGACATGTATACTGAGACATGTATACGTTAACATGTATACTGAGACATGCATACTGAGACATGTATACAGAGACATGTACACTGCGACATGTGTACTGAGACATGTATACTGAGACATGCATACTGAGACATGTATACTGAGACATGTATACAGAGACATGTATACTGAGACATGTATACTGAGACATGTATACTTTAACATGTATACTGAGATATGCATACTGAGACATGTATACTGAGACATGTACACTGAGACATGTATACTTTAACATGTATACTGAGACATGCATACTGAGACATGTATACTTAAACATGTATACTGAGACATGTATACTGATACATGTATACAGAGACATGTATACTGAGACATGTATATTGAGACATGTACACTGAGACATGTATACTGAGACATGTATACTGATACATGTATACAGAGACATGTATACAGAGACATGCATACTGAGACATGTACACTGAGACATGTACACTGAGACATGTATACTGAGACATGTATACTGAGACATGTATACTGAGACATGCATACTGAGACATGTATACGTTAACATGTATACTGAGACATGCATACTGAGACATGTATACTGAGACATGTATACTGAGACATGTATACTGAGACATGTATACTGAGACATGTTCACTGAGACATGTACACTGAGACATGCATACTGAGACATGTATACTGAGACATGTATACTGAGACATGCATACTGAGACATGTATATACGTTAACATGTATACTGAGACATGCATACTGAGACATGTATACTGAGACATGTATACTGAGACATGTATACTGAGACATGTATACTGAGACAAAGTGTGTCACAGAGAGGACATGGAGCGGGCGGTGGTCAGCGGAGACTGGAGAGAGGTCAGAGACTTCTTCCTCACCACCTTCACCTCCTTCATCGAAATCAACGCAGCCTTCAAGGTACGACACCAGCAACAGACCAACGACTGAGACCAGCAACAGACCATTGACTGAGTCACAGTCTGTGACCTCACATGTTTGTGTATCTATTGTGTGTCTGTTGTGTGTCTTTGCAGCGAGAGGCGAATGGATCGTTCAACACGATCGACGACTCAGGAGTTAACAGCAAATTTGTAAATGCAGTGTACGACGCACTGCTCAACACGGTGAGCTCTAACACAGAGGCGTGTTTGATGTTGTGTGTTTGTTGTGTGTTTCATGTTGTGTGTTTGATGTTGTATGTTTGGCTTTGTGTGTTTCAGCCTCAGGACATCCAGAAGTCTGTGCTGAAGGGAATCATCAACAGTCTGCTGCGGGAGTGGAAGGGGTGAGGACTCTGTGTGTGTCTATATGTGTGTGTCTTTATATGTGTTTCTATATGAGTGTGTCTTCATGTGTGCGTCTTTATATCTGTTTCTATATGTGTATGTCTATATATGTGTGTCTATATGTGTGTGGGTTAGAGCTGCAACTAACAATTATTTTGTAATCGATTAATCTATCGATTATTTTTACGATTAATCGAGTAATCGCTTGGCTGTTAATTGTGTAGAAAAAATGTATTTTTTCATCACAAAAAGCTAAAGTGGCAACACTCGAGGACGTATTGATGGCGTAAACTTAAAGTAAATTTTTGTAACAGGCTCTTTGTGCTAATTCTGCTATCTGCAATCTAAGTCGGTTTTAATCAAAAATACTACATTTTCATGTCATTTTTGCTCTGTTTGAGTCTGTGTGAACCAGAAAACGATTAATCGATTACTAAAATAGTTGTCGACTATTTCAATAATCGATCAGTTGTTTCAGCCCTAGTGTGGGTGTGTTTGTGTGCGTGTGTGTATATTCTCCTAATGTATTGTGTTGTGGTCTCAGGCCTCGGACGAAAGACGACCTGCGAGCATATTTCATCCTGGTCCAGGTGATACCACGGACCTCAGACCCACAGACTCTCCTCTCCCCTCTCTCTCCTCTCCTTACTCTCTCCCCTCTCTCCTCTCTCTTCTCTCTCCTCTCTCTTCTCTCTCCTCTCTTTTCTCTCTCCTCTCTCTCCTCTCCTCTCCCCTCTCTCTTTACTTCTCTCTCTCCTCTCTTTTCTCTCTCATCTCTCTTCTCTCCCCTCTCGCTCCTCTCTCCCCTCTCGCTCCTCTCTCCTTTCTCTCTCCTCTCTCTCCTCTCTCCCCTCTCTCTCCCCTCTCTCTCCTCTCTCCCCTCTCTCCCCTCTCTCTTTACTTCTCTCTCTCCTCTCTTTTCTCTCTCATCTCTCTTCTCTCCCCTCTCGCTCCTCTCTCCCCTCTCGCTCCTCTCTCCTTTCTCTCTCCTCTCTCTCCTCTCTCCCCTCTCTCTCCCCTCTCTCTCCTCTCTCCCCTCTCTCCCCTCTCTCTCTTCTCTCTCTTCTCTCTCTTCTCCCTCCTCTCTCTCCTCCCTTGGGGCGGCACGGTGGCTGAGTGGATAGCACTCTCGCCTCTCAGCAAAAAGGTCCTGGGTTCGAATCCCGGTCGGACCAGGGCCTTTCTGAGTGGAGTTTGCATGTTCTCCCCGTGTCTGCATAGGTTTCCTCCGGGTACTCCGGTTTCCCCTACCACTAAAAATATGTCCAATAGTTCTGGCATGCGCTTCCTGTACTGGCGACCCCGCTCCCATCTCTGTGTGGAGTGAGAGACAAATGCCCAAAATTAACAATTGTAAACCGCTTTGAGACTCAGATCTGCAGTGAAAAGGCGGTATATAAATAAAAACTTACTTACTTACTTACTCCCTTCTCTCCTCTCTCCCCTCTCTTTTCTCTTCTCTCCCCTCTCTCCTCTCTTGCTTCCCGCTCAATCCCATATATGGTTCTGGAAATTAGAAGTCTGGAACCCACAGTAGTTGAGCTGTGGTTCAGAGCGTGTGCGCACGCACACACACACACACATGCGCACACACACACACACACACACACACACAGGGTGAGGTCATGCTGGATGACAGTGGCGCTTTAGTGAAGCTTGGAAAATCTTCTGCAACTTTGCACAGACGTATCATTAGGGTCAGAGTTATTTGTATAAATAGTTTTTTCACTTTATTTAACCCAAAGATCTGAACAAAGAACTGTTCAGACGGAAAGGGGACAGAGCTTCTGTGACCCTCTGACCCGACACCTCTGACCCGACACCTCTGACCCGACACCTCTGACCCGACACCTCTGACCCGACACCTCTGACCCAACACCTCTGACCCGACACCTCTGACCCGACACATCTGACCCAACACCTCTGACCTGACATCGCTGACCCGACACCTATGACCCGACACCTCTGACCCGACACCTCTGACCCAACACCTCTGACCCGACACCACTGACCCGACACCACTGACCCGACACCTCTGACCTGACACCTCTGACCTGACACCTCTGACCCGACACCTCTGACCCAACACATCTGACCCAACACCTCTGACCTGACACCTCTGACCCGACACCTCTGATCCGAAACCTATGACCCGGCACCTCTGACCCAACACCTCTGACCTGACACCTCTGACCTGACACCTCTGACCCGACACCTCTGACCCGACACCTCTGACCCGACACCTCTGACCCGACACCTCTGACTCAACACCTCTGACCCGACACCTCTGACCCGACACCTCTGACCCGACACCTCTGACCCGACACCTCTGACTCAACACATCTGACCCAACACCTCTGACCTGACACCTATGACCCAACACCTCTGACCCGACACCTCTGACCCGACACCTCTGACCCAACACCTCTGACCCGACACCTCTGACCCGACACCTCTGACCCAACACATCTGACCCAACACCTTTGACCTGACACCTCTGACCCGACACCTCTGATCCGAAACCTATGACCCGGCACCTCTGACCCAACACCTCTGACCTGACACCTCTGACCTGACACCTCTGACCCGACACCTCTGACCCGACACCTCTGACCCGACACCTCTGACCCGACACCTCTGACTCAACACCTCTGACCCGACACCTCTGACCCGACACCTCTGACCCGACACCTCTGACCCGACACCTCTGACTCAACACATCTGACCCAACACCTCTGACCTGACACCTATGACCCAACACCTCTGACCCGACACCTCTGACCCGACACCTCTGACCCAACACCTCTGACCCGACACCTCTGACCCGACACCTCTAACCCGACACATCTGACCTGACACCTCTGACCCGACACCTATGACCCGACACCTCTGACCCAACACCTCTGACCCGAAACCTATGACCCGGCACCCACTGACCTAACACCTCTGACCTAACACCTCTGACCCGACACCTCTGACCTGACACCTCTGACCCAACACCTCTGACCCGACACCTCTTTCTCACTTAGTATTACTCACCCTCCCCTCTCTTTGCAGAACCCTCAGTACTCCAGCACCAGCACATACGTGATCTACGCCCACCTGCTGCGCCAGATCTCTGCTCTGTCCGAGGCCGACCACCACTTCCTGGTCCACTGGCTCAAGAAGTAGGTCTGCTTCACCGTGTTAGCTAGAAGGCTATGAGGCTAGGGGGTTTACTGTGTTAGCTATTGGCCCTGACCCTCACCCTGACCCTCACCCTGACCCTGACCCTAATCCTCACCCTGACCTTCACCCTCACCCTAATTCTCACCCTTGCCCTGACCCTGACCCTGACCCTCACCCTCGCCCTGACCCTGACCCTCACCCTCACCCTGACCCTGAACCACTTGTGTCTGAGTTGGGTCCTGGTTGTAGAACTGGACCAGCTCTAGACCCATCATCAAAAACTCAACATGTGCTTTGTGGATTTGGAGAAAGCGTTCGTTCTGCTGATCAGAGCGGAGCTAGAGCTCGAGTTAGAGCGGGAGCCAAAGGAGCCGAGTTTGTGGCGGTAAAGTGTGAATTTAAAGAAAACCCGAAGGATTTAAGAAGAATAAAATCTGACCTTTATGAAAGCTGTAGGTTCTCTGTCAGCTGAGGTCAGGTTGTTTTAGTTTACATTGGGTTCTATGGGGAACATTTCTGGGTAGCCCACGTGAATTGAGTCTTGTTTAGTCTGCAGTACGTTGAGAATCCCTCGAGCACTTGGGTCCTTCAGCTCCAAGCTAGTAATACCCTATCCAGTTATTATTATAGATCCATGGTATGACCAGAGTCAGAGATGTTCCCGGTGTTGGCCTCACCCTCTGTCACCGCCTCTGTTCCCTGTTTATGTGAGTCTGGTTTAGCTCATCACAGCAGGTCGTCCCACATGGTCCAGGGCTGTATGGGAAGTGTCCCACATGGTCCAGGGCTGGAGAGGAGCCTGCCGTCTCCAGGGGGAGCTGAGGTTCTTCCACGGGAGAAAGTGTCTCAGGTCTTGTTCACAGAAGAGGGAGGAGGGAGGTCCAGTTAAAAGGCTCAGACTGTGTTTCCACCCTGGCCTTTAGACCTGCTTTAGTCCTGCTTTAGGCCTGCTTTAGCCCTGCTTTAGCCCTGCTCTAGACCTGCTTTAGTTCTGCTTTAGCCCTGCTTTAGCCCTGCTCTAGACCTGCTTTAGTCCTGCTTTAGACCTGCTTTAGTCCTACTTTAGACCTGCTTTAGTCCTACTTTAGACCTGCTTTAGTCCTGCTTTAGGCCTGCTTTAGCCCTGCTTTAGCCCTGCTTTAGCCCTGCTTTAGCCCTGCTCTAGACCTGCTTTAGTTCTGCTTTAGCCCTGCTCTAGACCTGCTTTAGTCCTGCTTTAGACCTGCTTTAGTCCTACTTTAGACCTGCTTTAGTCCTACTTTAGACCTGCTTTAGTTCTGCTTTAGTCCTGCTATAGACCTGCATTAGTCCTGCTTTAGACCTGCTTTAGTCCTGCTTTAGACCTACTTTAGTCCTGCTTTAGACCTGCATTAGTCCTGCTATAGACCTGCATTAGTCCTGCTTTAGTCCTGCTTTAGACCTGCTTTAGACCTGCTTTAGACCCGCCAGTCCTGGTTCAGTCCTGGTCCAGTCCAGGTCCAGTCCTAGAGCTCTGTGGCGTCGCAGCTGCTTGTGGATAGTTTTCCTGTGACATCTTTGTTTGGACTGAAGCAGGAGCAGCTCAGGCCACAGAGGAGACCGTCCAGGACTGATGATGTCATCAGACAGTTATGAGTCTGTCCACAGACGTTTGGGGCCGGTCCCTCAGAGCTTCCACTTCTGCTTCAAATGTTCCATAGATATGTTTCAATCTCGAAGAGACTCGAACAGCCAAAGTTTAGAAAAGCCGTAGTATTAGAATTGTTTGTTGATTGGCAGTTATTTGATACTACATCAATTACACATATGACTCTGAGGACAATATTTTCAAGATTACATTTATTTTTGCTGTACAGAATGTGGTTAAGATTTGGCGCTTAGACCCCGGACAGACCTGCACGATTGCAGTAGAGCAAAGAGATTATGAGATGAAATCCCCCGGAGCCTGGACCCTGGTGGTGGTAGCTAGGAGAAGGATGAAGGAGCTGGCCTAGAACAAGGCGGAGATGGGGAGGAGGAGGGTTGCAGCGTGAATGAAGCTGCTACTTGGTTGGAGCTTCTGCGCGATATGAAGCTGATACGGTTAGTGCCTGATGCTGCTGATGAGCGTGATTGACTGATGCTGCTGCTGTGGGCAACAGCAAGAGGACTTTGAGCGAAGTGAGCTGGGATTTTTAGTCTTCCAGTCTGAATTTGCGCTTAAGCTTCATTTCATGTCAACTGTTAAATACAGCTTTATCATTATGTTTCTGGATTCATATATTTGATCCATCTGGTCCTGTTGGACCAATGTGTTTGAACTGCTTGATTCTCTGATCTGTGTTGGAGAATCGACATCTGTGTGAAGTCCTCTGAGAGAACATCTGTTGTGATTTAGGGCAATAAAAGAATAAATGGAATTGAACAATGGTGTGCCTTATGACACCTCTTGTCCTCCCTCTGAGCACAGACACATCAGTCTGTGTGAAGCTGAGTCCTGTAGTTGTGGCCTCTCTTTACAGGTGGGGTAGGAGCAGAGATGTAGTAAGGGCCTGTGTGTGTTTCTGTGTGTGTGTGTTTCTGATGGGCCTCTTGTGTTGCAGGCTGTCCGTGCGCAGGTTCAAACAGCTGGTAGAGCGCCTCCTACAGTTCATCTCCACACGTCTGCTCCCTGCAGACCCTGATGAGCTGCCTCCTCCATCCAAGTGCTCCTGGTGGGTCCCTGCAGCCACCAAGGTCCTGGGCCTCTTCAGTGAGTACTCCTGCCCCCTGTCCCCCCGGTCCCCCTGAACCAGGAGTAGAAGCAGGAGCAGAAACAGGAGTACAACCAAGAGCAGAACCAGAAGTACAACCAGGAGCAGTACCAAAAGCGGAACCAGGAGCAGAATCAGGAGTAGAACCAAGAGCAGAACCAGGAGCAGAACCAGGAGTAGAACCAAGAGCAGAACCTGGAGCAGAACCAGGAGCAGAATCAGGAGCAGAATCAGGAGCAGAACCAAGAGCAGAACCAAGAGAAGAACCAGGAGTAGAACTAGTAGCCGAACCAGGAGCAGAACACGGAGTAGAACCATGTTGCAAAGCTCTCTAATTACCATCATACTGAGAATCAAAGAGAAATAGATAAACATTACATTCAATTCTACCATGTGACGATGTGGGTGATTATTGAACTAATGCACCTTTTCCTTCAGGATCAATAAACGTTTTTGAAAAGCAGAAGTTTGTAAAATGTTTGAATAATGTGAGGGACATGGATCACAGTGTCTCACAGAACCCCAACCTGTGTGTGTCGTCTTCAGATGCGGCGAACAGCGTGTCGTCTCCTCCCATCATGCCTTTCACCGACTTCTACAACATCACTCTGGAACACATCAACTTCATGGAGGAGTACAGGACCTGGCAGAGCTACGGCAACTCCAGCAGGTCTGAGAACCCTCTCCCACCACTACTTAGCAGTAGTTTCCTAGCAGCTATTTTACCATTTAGGCCTGATTCCCACAGTTTCCTCTTAAAAGTTGTGTCTGCTGCTAGCACGCGATTTCTGAGGCTGGCGACTCATCCTCTGCAGCAGAGGTGACTCTTGGTCTTCCTTTTCTTGAGCGGCAATAATGTGAGCCAGTTTCTTTGTGGCGCTTGATGGTTTTCGTGACTGCCCTTGGGGATACTTTCAAAGTTTTCCCAATTTTTCAGACAGACTGACCTTAATTTCTTAAAGTAATGATGGTCACTAGTTTTTCTTTACTTAGCTGCTTTTTTCATGCCGTAATACAAATTCTAAAAGTCTATTCAGTATGACTATCAGGGGTGTATCCATCCAGTTGGGGACAGTTGGAGACAGTTGGGGACAGTTGGGACAGGTGGAGACAGTTGGGGACAGTTGGAGACAGCTAAAGACAGTTGGTGACAGTTGGAGACAGTTGGGGACAGTTGGAGACAGTTGGGAACAGTCGAGACAGTTGGGGACAGTTGGGGACAGTTGGAGATAGTCGGAGACAGTTGGAGACAGTTGGGAACAGTTGGAGACAGTTGGAGACAGTTGGGAACAGTTGGAGACAGTTGGAGACAGTTGGGGACAGTTGGAGACAGTTGGAGACAGTTGGGGACAGTTGGAGACAGTTGGAGACGGTTGGGGACGGTTGGGGACAGTTGGAGACAGTTGGAGACAGTTGGGAACAGTTGAAGACAGTTGGGGACAGTCGGAGACAGTTGAAGACAGTTGCAGACGGTTGGGAACAGTTGGAGACTGTTGGGGACAGTTGGAGACAGTTGGGGACAGTCGGAGACAGTTGGAGACAGTTGGGGACGGTTGGAGACAGTTGGGGACAGTTGGAGACAGTTGGAGACAGGTGGAGACAGTTGGAGAAAGTTGGAAACAGGTGGAGACAGTTGGGGAAAGTTGGAGACAGATGGAGACAGTTGGAGACAGTTGGAGACAGTTGGAGACAGGTGGAGACAGTTGGAGACAGTTGGAGACAGTTGGGGACAGTTGGAGACAGATGGAGACAGTGGGAGACAGGTGGAGACAGTTGGGGACAGTTTGAGACAGTTGGGAACAGGTGGAGACAGTTGGAGACAGTTGCAGACGGTTGGGAACAGTTGGAGACAGTTGGAGACAGTTGGGAACAGTTGGAGACAGTTGGGGACAGTTGGAGACAGTTGGGGACAGTTGGGGACAGTTGGAGACAGTTGGAGAAAGTTGGAACCAGGTGGAGACAGTTGGGGAAAGTTGGAGACACTTGGAGACAGTTGGGGACAGTTGGAGACAGGTGGAGACAGTTGGAGACAGTTGGGGACAGTTGGAGACAGTTGGAGACAGTTGGAGACAGGTGGAGACAGTTAGAGACAGTTGGAGACAGTTGGGGACAGTTGGAGACAGTTGGAGACAGTCGGGGACAGTTGGAGACAGTTGGGGACAGTTGGAGACAGTTGGAGAAAGTTGGAAACAGGTGGAGACAGTTGGGGAAAGTTGGAGACAGTTGGAGACAGTTGGGGACAGTTGGAGACAGGTGGAGACAGTTGGGGACAGTTGGGGACAGTTGGAGACAGTTGGAGATAGTTGGAGACAGGTGGAGACAGTTGGAGACAGTTGGAGACAGGTGGATACAGTTGGGGACAGTTGGAGACAGTTGGGGACAGGTGGAGACAGGTGGAGACAGTTCGAGACAGTTGGGGACAGTTGGAGACAGTTGGGGACAGCTGGAGACAGTTGGGGACAGTTGGAGACAGTTGGGGACAGTTGGAGACAGATGGGGACCGGTGGAGACAGGTGGAGACAGTTGGAGACAGATGGAGACAGTTGGGGACAGTTGGAGACAATTGGCGACAGGTTGAGACAGTTGGAGACAGTTGGAGACAGTTGGGAACAGTTGGGGACAGATGGAGACAGTTGGGGACAGTTGGAGACAGTTGGAGATAGTTGGAGACAGGTGGAGACAGTTGGAGACAGTTGGAGACAGGTGGATACAGTTGGGGACAGGTGGAGACAGGTGGAGACAGTTCGAGACAGTTGGGGACAGTTGGAGACAGTTGGGGACAGCTGGAGACAGTTGGGGACAGTTGGAGACAGTTGGGGACAGTTGGAGACAGATGGGGACTGGTGGAGACAGGTGGAAACAGTTGGAGACAGATGGAGACAGTTGGGGACAGTTGGAGACAATTGGCGACAGGTTGAGACAGTTGGAGACAGTTGGAGACAGTTGGGAACAGTTGGGGACAGATGGAGACAGTTGGGGACAGTTGGAGACAGTTGGGGACAGTTGGAGACACTTGGGCACGAATACCAAAAGTGTGCAAAGCAGTAATCAGAGCAAAAGGTGCTACTTTGAAGAAACTAGAATAGAAGACACATATGTTCTGTTGTTTTACACTTTTTGTTAAGTTCATAATTCCACACGAGTCAATTCATAGTTTTGATGCCTTCTCTGTGAATCTACAGCCAATAGTCATGAATGAGAAGGTGTGTCCAAACTCTTGGTCTGTGCTGTACATAACACATATATAAAAGCTCTATGACACATTGAGATGGCATTGTACATAACACATTCTGTATATAACAGAGAGAGTGCTTGTGTTGCAGGTTCTCCTTCTGTCAGTTCCCGTTCATCCTGTCCACTGTGGTGAAGAAGACCATCATCCAGAAGGACTCAGAGCAGCAGATGATCAGCCAAGCCAGGGTCAGTGTCTCCACCTGTCTCCATCTGTCTGCATCTGTCCGCATCTGTCCGCATCTATCTCCAACTGTCTCCAACTGTCTCCAACTGTCTCCAACTGCCTCCAACTGTCTCCAACTGTCTCCACCTGTCTCCACCTGTCTCCAACTCCCCAACTGTCCCCAACTGTCTCCAACTGTCTCCACCTGTCTCCACCTGTCTCCACCTGTCTCCAACTGTCTCCAACTGTCTCCAACTGTCTCCAACTGTCTCCACCTGTCTCCATCTGTCTCCAACTGTCTCCACTTCCCCAACTGTCTCCAACTGTCTCCAACTGTCTCCATCTGTCTCCAACTGTCTCCACCTGTCTCCATCTGTCTCCAACTGTCTCCAACTGTCTCCAACTGTCTCCACCTGTCTCCAACTGTCTCCAACTGTCCCCAACTGTCTCCAACTGTCTCCACCTGTCTCCATCTGTCTCCAACTGTCTCCACCTGTCTCCATCTGTCTCCAACTGTCTCCAACTGTCTCCACCTGTCTCCAACTGTCCTCAACTGTCCCCAACTATCTCCAACTGTCCCCAACTGTCTCCAACTGTCTCCATCTGTCTCCAACTGTCTCCATCTGTCTCCATCTGTCTCCACCTGTCTCCACCTGTCCCCAACTGTCTCCATCTGTCTCCACCTGTCTCCAACTGTCCCCAACTGTGTCCATCTGTCTCCATCTGTCTCCATCTGTCTCCACCTGTCTCCACCTGTCTCCATCTGTCTCCAACTCTCTCCATCTGTCTCCATCTGTCTCCAACTGTCTTCAACTGTCTCCACCTGTCTCCCATTTGTCTCCCATTTGTCTCCAACTGTCTCCACCTGTCTCCACCTGTCCCCAACTGTCTCCAACTGTCTCCACCTGTCTCCACCTGTCTCCAACTGTCTCCACCTTTCTCCAACTGTCCCCAACTGTCTCCAACTATCTCCACCTGTCTCCAACTGTCTCCAACTGTCTCCAACTGTCTCCAACTGTCTCCAACCATCCCAAACTCTCTCCAACTGTCTCCAACTGTTTCCAACCGTCCATCTACAAGATTCTGACTCACCGGAAAGAACGAGGCCCGGGCAACTAACAGCTACGCCATCACTGACACAGATGGACATCAGAAACCAGTTTCTCACTCTGGTGTTTGTCCTGTCCTCAATAACTCTAACTTTAACCCTAACTCTAACCTAAACCCTAACTCTAAATTTATCTCTAACCCTCTCCCTCTGTGTTGCAGCTCTCTCTCGTCAGTAAAGTGTCTCGGAGACAGAGAGTCGACATGAACCTCCTCTTCCTCAACATCAAAGTGAGACGGAGCCAACTGCTCAGCGACTCTCTGGAGGAGGTCAGTCTCTCCCTCACCCTCACCCTAGTGCTCACCCTCACCCTCTCCCTCATCCTAACCCTCACTCTAACCCTCACTCTGACCCTCACCCTCTCCCTCATCCTAACCCTCACTCTAGCCCTCACTCTGACCCTCACCCTCAACCTCTCCCTCACCCTCACCCTGGCCCTCACCCTAATGCTCACTCTAACCCTCACTCTTACCCTCTCCCTGGCCCTCTATCTCACCCTAACCCTCATTCTAACCCTCACCCTGGCCCTTTCCCTCGCCCTCACCCTGGTCCTCTCCCTGGCCCTCACCCTCACTCTAACCCTCACACTCACTCCAACCCTCTCCCTCATAAGAAACTGTCAGTTCGGAGTTACTTTGACGTTGAGTGGGGTGTGTGTCTCCATGTGTGTAACCTTCTTGTGTGTATGGATGTGTGTGTGTGTGACCTACCTGTTTGTGTGACCTGTGTGTGTGTGTATGTTTGTGTGGCCGGTGTGTGTGTGTTTGCAGCTGACCAGGAAGAGGTGTGACCTGAAGAAGAAGCTGCGGGTGACGTTTGTGGGGGAGGCGGGTCTGGACCTGGGGGGTCTGACCAAGGAGTGGTTCCTGCTGCTGCTGCGACAGGTCTTCCACTCAGACTACGGTAACTACACTATCTCTGTTGGTCCTCGGTCCTCAGGGTTCAGACCTTGTCCTCAGGGTTCAATATGGTCTTCTTAAATACATTTACAATGCCTTGCAAAAGTATTCACCCATTGGCATTTTGTGTGTTTTGTTTGGCTCACAACCTGGAATTAACGTGGATTGTTTGAGGATTTGCATCAGTTAATTTACAGAACATGCCTACAACTTTGAAGATGTTGTCTTTTTTATTGTGAAGCAAACAACAAATAGGACAAAATAACAGAAAAGGTCAATGTGCATAACTATTCACCCCTCTAAAGTCAATACTTTGTAGAGCCACCTTTTGCGGCAATCACAGCTCCAAATCGCTTTGGATACGTCTCTATGAGCTTGCCACATCTTACCACTGGGATGTTTGCCCATTCCTCCTTTCAAAACTGCTCCAGCTCCTTCAAGTTGGATGGTTTGCGCTTGTGAACAGCAATCTTTAAGTCTGACCACAGATTTTCTATTGGATTGAGGTCTGGACTTTGACTAGGCCATTCCAACACATTTACACGTTTCCCCTTAAACCACAGATGTGTTGCTTTAGCAGTGCGTTTGGGGTCATTGTCCTGCTGGAAGGTGAACCTCAGTCCTAGCCTCAAATCACGCACAGAGTGGTACAGGTTTTGCTCAAGAATATCCCTGTATTTAGCACCATCCATCTTTCCCTCAACTCTGACCAGTTTCCCAGTCCCGGCTGCTGAAAAACATCCCCACAGCATGATGCTGCCACCACCATGTTTCACTCTGGGGATGGTGTTCTTTGGGTGATGTGTTGGGTTTGCGCCAGACATAGCGTTTTCCTTGATGGCTGAAAAGTTAAATTTTAGTCTCATCAGACCAGAGCACCTTCCTCCATACATTTTGGGAGTCTCCCACATGCCTTTTTGCAAACTCAAAACGTGCCATTTTGCTTTTTGCTGAAGGTAATGGCTTTCTTCTGGCCACTCTGCCATAAAACCCAACTCTATGAAGCGTACGGCTTATTGTTGTCCTATGTACAGATACTCCAGTCTCTGCTGTGGAACTCTGCAGCTCCTCCAGGGTTACCTTAGGTCTCTGTGCTGCCTCTCTGATTAATGCCCTCCTTGCCCGTTCCGTGAGTTTTGGTGGGCGGCAGTCTGTTGGCAGGTTTGCTGTTGTGCCATGTTCTTTCCATTTGGCTATGATAGATTTGACGGTGCTCCTGGGGATCATCAAAGATTTGGATATTTTTTTAATAACCTAACGCTGACTTGTACTTCTCAACAACACTGTCCCTTACTTGTTTGGAGAGTTCCTTGGTCTTCATGGCAGTGTTTTGTTTGTGGTGCCTCTTGCTTAGGTGATGCAGCCTCTGAGGCCTTTCAAAAAAGGTGTGTATATGTACTGACTGATCATGTGACACTTAGATTGCACACAAGTGGACATCATTTCACTAATTATGTGACTTTTGAAGGTAATTGGTTGCACCAGAGATTTTTATGGGCTTCATAACAAAGGGCATGCCAATTTCCAGTTTTGTTTCTTTCAGTGCCTTCTACATTTCCTGGTAATTTTATTTGAAATGTTTGTGCAAATTGGACAAAATCTCACTTTTGAGCCTGAAACCGTCCGTGTGGCTCCCTCTCTACCTCTTTGGTGGCATTACATTTTAATTTTGTTCCTGGCCCCCTTCTTGTCTCCTGGTCCTCGGGAAACGCCCTTCTTTGGAGGCGGAGTCAGGCTGGGCACAGGTGTTCAGTTGATCTTTAAACCCTTTTTGATGGAAACTCAATCCTTCACTTTGGAGTCAGAGTGAGCTCCGGATCAGTCACAAAGTCGATTTTTATGAGATGTGGAACAGAGGAGGGAGGGGTGGTTTAAGGACAGGCTCAGGCAGAAGAGGCAGGAGAGGGGGTAACACCAGGACCATCAGAGGCAGGAGAGGAGGTAACACCAGGACCATCAGAGGCAGGAGAGAGGGGATAACACAGGACCATCAGAGGCAGGAGAGAGGGGGTAACACCAGGACCATTAGAGGCAGGAGAGGGGGTAACACCAGGACCATCAGAGGCAGGAGAGGGGGAAACACCAGGACCATCAGAGGCAGGAGAGAGGGGGTAACACCAGGACCATTAGAGGCAGGAGAGGGGATAACACCAGGACCATCAGAGGCAGGGGAGGGGATAACACCAGGACCATTGGAGGCAGGAGAGAAGGGGTAACACCAGGACCATCAGAGGCAGGAGAGAGGGGGTAACACCAGGACCATCAAAGGCAGGAGAAGGGATAACATCAGGACCATCAGAGGCAGGAGAGAGGGGGTAACACCAGGACCATCAAAGGCAGGAGAGGGGATAACATCAGGACCATCAGAGGCAAGGGAGGGGGTAACACCAGGACCATCCGAGGCAGGAGAGGGGGAAACACCAGGACCATCAGAGGCAGGAGAGGGGGTAACACCAGGACCATCAGCACAGGGACTGGCCTCCTGCTTGGGACTCTGAGGAGCACAGGGACTGGCCTCCTGCTGGGACTCTGAGGAGCACAGGGTCTAGCCTCCTGCTGGTCTCAGAGTCAGGTCTAAACATGGGGAGGCAGCTAAAGTCTGACAAACGACAAATTTGAAAATGTATTTTTTCATTGTTTTAACTCTTGAATTTGCCATTTTTAATCCAACATATGTCGTATGTATTTGCACTGTGTCATTGGCACAGTATGAAGTGTGCGATGTAAATAAATGTGACGTCTGTCGTGCAGGTATGTTCACCTACATGAAGGACTCGCGCTGCCACTGGTTCAGCAGCTGGAAGTGTGACAACTATTTAGAGTTCCAACTGGTCGGAACTGTATCCTTTATCCACACAGTCTCTGAAGCTAAGCAGGGAAACGCCTGGTTAGTACTGTGATGGTAGCCACAGTTGTGCGGCTGCAGCTCTAAAGTGCCAAACTGTGGTCATGCCCTTTGGCAAGACACTTCATCCACATTAGAATGCCACATCAGGGGCCGATGGCACAGACTGGTAGTAGTTTATTACCACGGAGTCTGGAGTGAAAGAATAATCATGTGAGAAGCATCTTTGAGTATAAACCTATGCATTATGTCGTGTTTATAAGCAAATCGACTTCAACTTGGTATTGAGAATATTTATTTTGGAATTTCATTCTTCAGAGCAAGAAATAGAATAGAGGCGGATCAGGCACAACACCCACCTCTTGGTAGAAGTGGGAAATCACACTCTCCTCGATAACCTAACAATCACGGTCTATTCAAAGGACTGGTTTGTATGAAGAACGTAATCAGAAAAAATCTCTTATTTAGACACAAACCAGATGCTCAACGCAACATCGCAGACTTCGAACTCTGGGAGACTTTGTCTGATTCCTTCTGACTCATTCTGTCTCCCTCTGTCTCCCTCTGTCTCCCTCTGACTCTCTCTGTCTCCCTCTGTCTCCCTCTGTCTCCCTCTGACTCTCTCTGTCTCCCTCTGTCTCCCTCTGTCTCCCTCTGACTCTCTCTGTCTCCCTCTGTCTCCCTCTGTCTCCCTCTGACTCTCTCTGTCTCCCTCTGACTCTCTCTGACTCCCTCTGTCTCCCTCTGTCTCCCTCTGTCTCCCTCTGACTCTCTCTGTCTCTCTCTGTCTCTCTCTGTCTCTCTCTGTCTCCCTCTGTCTCCCTCTGTCTCCCTCTGTCTCTCTCTGTCTCCTTCTGTCTCCCTCTGTCTCCCTCTGTCTCCCTCTGTCTCCCTCTGTCTCCCTCTGTCTCCTCTGTCTCCCTCTGTCTGCCTCTGTCTCCCTCTGTCTCTCTCTGTCTCTCTCTTGTCTCTCTCTGTCTCTCTCTGTCTCTCTCTGTCTCCCTCTGTCTCCCTCTGTCTCTCTCTGTCTCCTTCTGTCTCCCTCTGTCTCTCTCTGTCTCTCTCTGTCTCCCTCTGTCTTCCTCTGTCTCCCTCTGTCTCCCTCTGTCTCCCTCTGTCTCTCTCTGACTCCCTCTGACTCTCTCTGTCTCTCTCTGTCTCCCTCTGTCTCCCTCTGACTCTCTCTGTCTCCCTCTGACTCTCTCTGTCTCCCTCTGACTCTCTCTGTCTCCCTCTGACTCTCTCTGTCTCTCTCTGTCTCTCTCTGGCTCTCTCTGTCTCCCTCTGTCTCCCTCTGACTCTCTCTGTCTCCCTCTGACTCTCTCTGTCTCTCTCTGTCTCTCTCTGGCTCTCTCTGTCTCCCTCTGTCTCTCTCTGTCTCCCTCTGTGTCCCTCTGTCTCCCTCTGTCTTCCTCTGTCTCCCTCTGACTCCCTCTGACTCTCTCAGACTCTCTCAGACTCTAATATGTTTGTGGAATAAGGAGGAATCTGTGTGAGGAGAACCAGACGGCTCTCAGTTGTGTGACAGCCTCAGACTCGTTCAGATTATTCTCCATTTGCAGTAAAACCCCGTTGGAAACATGTGCAAGAAGTCCCAAGTGTGCACCAGACAAGCACAGACATAAAACAAGCTTAAAGTACAGAAAATATTGTGCTGTGAACCGATCAACAAAAACATCTTAAATACACAGATGTTTGAGGGTGATCTCTGCTGCCCTCTGGTGGACGCTTACTCTCACTTCCTGAAACATCGCGTTGTGTGTTTGTGAAAAGCTCTGTTCCCTGTGTTTATCATCTGCTCAGTTTGATACAGTACAGTCTGCAGCTGCACATCTGCACCACACATGTGGGGACACACATATACACATCTCACACACACACATACACAATCATACACGCACACACTCTCATACACACAGACATATAAAACAATCACACACACACACTCTCATACACACATACACACAATCACACACACACACACACACACTCTCTCATACACATACACACGTACACAATCACACACACACACACACACACTCTCTCATACACATACACACGTACACAATCACACACACTCATACACACACACTCGCACTCTCATACACACATACACACAATCACACCCACACCCACACTCTCTCATACACATACACACGTACACAATCACACACACACTCATACACCCACACACACACTCTCACACACTCACACACACACACCCTTCAGCAGATGTGATTCTTATGTCTGCTCTAGAATATACAGGATTTATACTTGCTTTTTGTTATGCTAAAGTTAGAGATTTTGCATTATGCTAATAGCTACATGCTAATGTTAGCAGCTACATGCTAATGCTAATGAATTCTTTGACCCCAGAGATCAGCTGATGGGTTTAGCCGTCTACAACAGCATCGCTCTGGACATACACTTCCCTCTCTATGTTTACAGGTACGTCTGTAGATGGTAGAACAGAGAAAAGACCACAGATAGATAAAATTGTAGATTTCAGTTAGAATCAGCTCCAGTTTTTTTACTCTGTTATTTGCAGTAAAACCACATTGGAATACATGTGCAAGAATCCCCAGTGTGCTCTATAAAACAAGATTAAAGAAACAATGAGAGAAAGCTGAAAGAAGCTGTTAGCATGTTAGCATATCAAGATGTCCTACAGCCAACAATATCTTCTGCCAGAGGGAAGAAGCTGGAACATGGCTTTTCCAGAGGCCAGAGGCACTAGCTTCTTTACACTGTTGTCTAATTGAAAGAACCTTCTGAGCCTTAAAGCTCAAAGACATAAGATTATTTATTTTATTTTAAGAGTCATTGATTATTTCAGAGTGTAATCAGTCTCCTCTTGTCTCTTGTACAGAAAGCTCCTGACTCCGCCCACTGCACCATGTGACCCAAACGCCACGGTCGGCATGGCGACGGCCACGCTGGAGGACTTGCAGCAGATCATGCCGGTAACAGTTTACTTCTCTCTCTGCGTACAGTACAAGTGTGTCTGAAGCCTAGTGTATAGTCGCGCGGCGCGGACCTTACGGTGGTGACGTGACGTCACTTGCGCAACACGTAGATCACCACAAGGCCCTTACGTAGCCTGCCACACACCCTCAAAAATGTCTAACTACGCAAGCCGCGCCGCAGAGAAGCTCCGCTGTGATTGGTCCGTGTGTGATTACTTTCTGCAGGGACATGGACAAGGCACTATGGAGCAAACTGCCTCGCGCTTCGAAAAGTAGTTTGGGTTCATGGCCAAGCCTGATATACGCAAAGACTGTGGACTAGAGTTCTGTTGCATATCTAACTTATATATAAACTTATAAACTGTGCAGTCATTTCTCTTGCACTGTTCCTGTCTTTGTTTGAATCGTAGCTTATCGCGTCTGTTCCATTCCTCCTGCACTTGTAAATAGTTCATGTTTGTCTCAGATATTTACCACTTTTATTGTTTTGCCGTTTGTGCTGAATACACTTCAATAATAACTATGTTTCCAACAAGAACAGTGTCTTTATTCACAACATCACAGTTAAATGAGTTGAAACGATGAGTTTAGAACGGTCACACAAACCTACAGTAGAAACACATGTAATGATCTCAAACAGCTTCGCTTTTGTTTTTGTTCTGAAGAGGAGAAAGTAGCAGCACAAATGGGACCGCTTTGGTTTCTCAGGCAACTCCTGTGAGATCGCCATCATGTGGTTGGTTGTGAGATTACAAGATTCTCTTCAAAACTCCGCAAGAGGAACGTAAGAGTGTACCAGCAACTGTGGCTACGTAGGTTCAACGTAACCGTAACCAGCGCCGCGCGAGTGTACACAGGCCTTTACTGTGATGTTTAAAGCAGTGATCGAGCTTTAGTTAGAGTTTGGTTCTCTTTCATTCTCCAGAGGCAGCAAAACGCCTTGATTCCATTCACCATGATGTCAGTTTAAATATGTATAATCCAACAACGCCACCTTAGAGTTTGGCCTAAGGAACCACTCCTCTCTCCAGCTCTCTTGAAATCTCCCCACTGTAGGACGAATAAAGGATATCTTATCTTCTCTGTCCCCTCTCATCTCCCCGTCACCATGGGCGGTAGAGCAATCACCTGCTCTGCTCCCCAGCTCTGGAACTCCCTCGCCCCTGGGCCCTGACCTCCACAACACTGACTCTCCTCCCCTGTTCAAACTGTAGACTGTAAATATTAACGGACGGAGTCAGTGCACAGGTTTTGTAGCGCCAGTGAAATGTTTGTGAATTGTTGTGCGAGGTCATGTGTTGTCTCCATCAGATATTGTATAAACTCTTTTGCTCTGACTTATGGAGGCATTGGAGGTCCTGCCTTTACACCTGTTTTTACTTTTATTGTATACTTATGTTTTTTGTTTTTAATCTATGAACCAGTTTTCTCTGTGTTCTTAATAAAGAATGAATTGAATTGAATTGAATAATAAAGAAGCAAGTATAAATCCTGTATATTCTAGTTCAGACATATATAGTTGTATGTTTACATGTTAGCGTGTTAGCATTAGCATAAGTACAGGTAAAGTGACAGTGGACACTTCAACAACTTGAAAAACAATTGAAAGTTTAAGCCTGAGGAGAGATTGCATATTTGCAGTGCATGCATGGACTAAGAATCTCAAGTCTGCCCTAAGACACTATATTTCTAACTTTGCAATGTTGTTTCAGATGGTAAAAAAAGCTGTTGGATTGTTATTGATTTTATGTGGGCTATTGAAATTTTAGGTCTGAGTCCAGATTACCCCCAAATTTTCTTGACCTTGTCTGAGGAAGTAGGTGAGAGAGACTGAAGTTTGACCAAACTGACGCCCTCTCTTTGTTTCCTGGGGACCAAAGTCAATGATTTGGTTTTGTCCCTTGCATTTAGCTGGAGGAAATTATTTTGCATCCAGTCACTGATTGTAGGAGTACAGTGAGGAGCAAATCCAAGTGGTCCATGTTCCTCCTGCAGTCAGTGAGACATAAGGATCTGAGTGTCGTCAGCTGTAATTGTGGATTGGACACTTTGTTTCTTTGTATTAACTGACCTAACGGCAGATGTTGAGATTAAATAGGAGAAGGTCCCCAGGATCGACCCCTGTGGTAACCACAGGTCACGGCCACATCATCTGAGACGCAGTCTCCAATCTCCAAAGAGTACTTCTATCCTCCAGGTAAGACTAGACCTGTCTATGGCTGTGCCAGTGACACCAGCCAGTCCTCCAGTCTCTGCATGAGGATCTCATGGTCGACAGTGTCGAACGCGAACTAAGATCTAACATGACCAAAACTGTGACTTTACCTCAATCAGTGTGAAGTCGAATGTCCGTTGTTCCCTTCACGTAGAGCGGTCTCAGTGCTTGTGGTGGGGGTTTAAACCCAGGACTGGAACATATCCAATAAGAATTATTCATGTTTTATAAAAATTCAGTAAAGTTGTTGGGGAGGCCAACTTTTCAAGAATTTTTTCAATAAATGGCGGATTCGATATGGGGCGATATAATTTTGACATAAGGTACCGCAGGATCAGACTGCTCTTTTTTAGGAGAGGTCTTAAGACTGCGTTTTAGGGGCCATACGGAAATGTTCCTGACGCACCAGAGACATGTTTACTATTTGAGTCAGTGAAGGGTAACAAACGCTTTCCCCAGGACATTGGACTCAGAAATTTAGAGGAAATATAATCAGGCTACATGTGGAGGAGCTCAGACTATGATTATCTTTTGACAGTTCAGTATCCCACAGGTGCAAAGTGGAGTTAGCTCAAAAAAGCTTTCTCTGGCTGTTGCATTGTTATACGTGCTGTGGAGGTGATGTGTTTTTGATTCCTTGTACTTTGTCATCGAAAAACTGTGCGAAACTCATTACACCTAGATTTAGCAGGAAAATTTCTAGGGGCCAACTTTACAGGGGGGTTCGTTTAATCTACCAACTGTTGAAAACAATAACACGAAAATTGTGTACTGAACCCTCCAATAATGTCAGAAAAATACAGTTCTCTTGTTCTACGTAGAACCCGGTTAAATTCACCCAACTCATCTTTAAAGATTCATAATCGCCCTATGAAATTGGGACTTTCGCCCTTCAGTTTCGGCCCTCCGGCACTCTTGTTCTGTGACCCTAACGAGTCCTAAAGCTGCGCCCCTGGGTATAGGCTTCAGTTTTCAGTACTATTATTTAAAAGTGGCTTCATTTAGTACTATTATTTAAAAGTGGTTTGAGCAAATGGGTCAAATGCCCTAAAAGCTATTGAAGAAAAACTGGTATTTTTAACCAAAAAAATCATTTTAAATGTTAAATGCTTTTAAGAACAATTTCAAGGGCTGAGCCCCATAGCCCTCATTTAGTACTATTATTTAAAAGTGGTTTGGAGCAAATGGGTCAAATTCCCTAAAAGCTATTGAAGAAAAAACTGGTATTTTTAACCAAAAAAATCATTTTAAAATGTTAAATGCTTTTAATAAACAATTTCAAGGGCTGAGCCCCATAGCCCCCATTTACTACTATTATTTAAAAGTGGTTTGGAGCAAATGGGTCAAATGCCCTAAAAGCTATTGAAGAAAAACTGGTATTTTTAACCAAAGTATGATTTAAAAAGCTTTTCAGAACAATTTCAAGGGCTGAGCCCCATAGCCCTCATTTATTACTATTACTTAAAAGTGGTTTGGAGTAAATGGGTCAAATGCCCTAAAAGCTATTGAAGAAAAACTGGTATTTTTAACCAAAAAAATCATTTTAAAATGTTAAATGCTTTTAAGAACAATTTCAAGGGCTGAGCCCCATAGCCCTCATTTAGTACTATTATTTAAAAGTGGTTTGGAGCAAATGGGTCAAATGCCCTAAAAGCTATTGAAGAAAAACTGGTATTTTTAACCAAAAAAATCATTTTAAAATGTTAAATGCTTTTAAGAACAATTTCAAGGGCTGAGTTCCATAGCCCTCATTTAGTACTATTATTTGAAAGTGGTTTGGAGTAAATGGGTCAAAATGCCCTAAAAAGCTATTGAAGAAAAACTGGTATTTTTAACCAAAAAAATCATTTTAAATGTTAAATGCTTTTAAGAACAATTTCAAGGGCTGAGCCCCATAGCCCTCATTTAGTACTATTATTTGAAAGTGGTTTGGAGTAAATGGGTCAAATGCCCTAAAAGCTATTGAAGAAAAACTGGTATTTTTAACCAAAAAATAATTTAAAAAGCTTTTAATAACAATTTCAAGGGCTGAGCCCCATAGCCCCCATTTACTACTATTATTTAAAAGTGGTTTGGAGCAAATGGGTCAAATGCCCTAAAAGCTATTGAAGAAAAACTGGTATTTTTAACCAAAATATGATTTAAAAAGCTTTTCAGAACAATTTCAAGGGCTGAGCCCCATAGCCCTCATTTAGTACTATTATTTAAAAGTGGTTTGGAGCAAATGGGTCAAATGCCCTAAAAGCTATTGAAGAAAAACTGGTATTTTTAACCAAAAAAAATCATTTTAAAATGTTAAATGCTTTTAAGAACAATTTCAAGGGCTGAGTTCCATAGCCCTCATTTAGTACTATTATTTGAAAGTGGTTTGGAGTAAATGGGTCAAATGCCCTAAAAGCTATTGAAGAAAAACTGGTATTTTTAACCAAAAAAATCATTTTAAAATGTTAAATGCTTTTAAGAACAATTTCAAGGGCTGAGCCCCATAGCCCTCATTTAGTACTATTATTTAAAAGTGGTTTGGAGCAAATGGGTCAAATGCCCTAAAAGCTATTGAAGAAAAACTGGTATTTTTAACCAAAAAAATCATTTTAAAATGTTAAATGCTTTTAAGAACAATTTCAAGGGCTGAGTTCCATAGCCCTCATTTAGTACTATTATTTAAAAGTGGTTTGGAGCAAATGGGTCAAATGCCCTAAAAGCTATTGAAGAAAAACTGGTATTTTTAACCAAAAAAATCATTTTAAAATGTTAAATGCTTTTAAGAACAATTTCAAGGGCTGAGTTCCATAGCCCTCATTTAGTACTATTATTTGAAAGTGGTTTGGAGTAAATGGGTCAAATGCCCTAAAAGCTATTGAAGAAAAACTGGTATTTTTAACCAAAAAAATCATTTAAAAATGTTAAATGCTTTTAAAAACAATTTCAAGGGCTGAGCCCCATAGCCCTCAGGTAGTACTATTATTTAAAAGTGGTTTGGAGCAAATGGGTCAAATGCCCTAAAAGCTATTGAAGAAAAACTGGTATTTTTAACCAAAAAAATCATTTTAAAATGTTAAATGCTTTTAAAACAATTTCAAGGGCTGAGCCCCATAGCCCTCATTTAGTACTATTATTTAAAAGTGGTTTGGAGCAAATGGGTCAAATGCCCTAAAAGCTATTGAAGAAAAACTGGTATTTTTAACCAAAAAAATCATTTTAAAATGTTAAATGCTTTTAAGAACAATTTCAAGGGCTGAGTTCCATAGCCCTCATTTAGTACTATTATTTGAAAGTGGTTTGGAGTAAATGGGTCAAATGCCCTAAAAGCTATTGAAGAAAAACTGGTATTTTTAACCAAAGTATGATTTAAAAAGCTTTTCAGAACAATTTCAAGGGCTGAGCCCCATAGCCCTCATTTAGTACTATTATTTAAAAGTGGTTTGGAGCAAATGGGTCAAATGCCCTAAAAGCTATTGAAGAAAAACTGGTATTTTTAACCAAAAAAATCATTTTAAAATGTTAAATGCTTTTAAGAACAATTTCAAGGGCTGAGCCCCATAGCCCTCATTTAGTACTATTATTTAAAAGTGGTTTGGAGCAAATGGGTCAAATGCCCTAAAAGCTATTGAAGAAAAACTGGTATTTTTAACCAAAAAAATCATTTTAAAATGTTAAATGCTTTTAAGAACAATTTCAAGGGCTGAGTTCCATAGCCCTCATTTAGTACTATTATTTAAAAGTGGTTTGGAGCAAATGGGTCAAATGCCCTAAAAGCTATTAAAGAAAAACTGGTATTTTTAACCAAAAAAATCATTTAAAATGTTTAAATGCTTTTAAGAACAATTTCAAGGGCTGAGCCCCATAGCCCTCATTTAGTACTATTATTTGAAAGTGGTTTGGAGTAAATGGGTCAAATGCCCTAAAAGCTATTGAAGAAAAACTGGTATTTTTAACCAAAGTATAATTTAAAAAGCTTTTAAGAACAATTTCAAGGGCTGAGCCCAATAGCCCTCATTTAGTACTATTACTTAAAAGTGGTTTGGAGTAAATGGGTCAAATGCCCTAAAAGCTATTGAAGAAAAACTGGTATTTTTAACCAAAAAAATCATTTTAAAATTTTAAATGCTTTTAAGAACAATTTCAAGGGCGGAGTCCCATAGCCCTCAGGTAGTACTATTATTTAAAAGTGGTTTGGAGCAAATGGGTCAAATGCCCTAAAAGCTATTGAAGAAAAACTGGTATTTTTAACCAAAAAAATCATTTTAAAATGTTAAATGCTTTTAAGAACAATTTCAAGGGCTGAGCCCCATAGCCCTCATTTAGTACTATTATTTGAAAGTGGTTTGGAGTAAATGGGTCAAATGCCCTAAAATCTATTGAAGAAAAACTGGTATTTTTAACCAAAGTATAATTTAAAAAGCTTTTAAGAACAATTTCAAGGGCTGAGCCCAATAGCCCTTATTTAGTACTATTACTTAAAAGTGGTTTGGAGTAAATGGGTCAAATGCCCTAAAAGCTATTGAAGAAAAACTGGTATTTTTAACCAAAAAAATCATTTTAAAATTTTAAATGCTTTTAAGAACAATTTCAAGGGCGGAGTCCCATAGCCCTCAGGTAGTACTATTATTTAAAAGTGGTTTGGAGTAAATGGGTCAAATGCCCTAAAAGCTATTGAAGAAAAACTGGTATTTTTAACCAAAAAATAATTTTAAAAGCTTTTAATAACAATTTCAAGGGCTGAGCCCCATAGCCCCTATTTAGTACTATTATTTAAAAGTGGTTTGGAGCAAATGGGTCAAATGCCCTAAAAGCTATTGAAGAAAAACTGGTATTTTTAACCAAAAAAATCATTTTAAAATGTTAAATGCTTTTAAGAACAATTTCAAGGGCTGAGCCCCATAGCCCTCATTTAGTACTATTATTTAAAAGTGGTTTGGAGCAAATGGGTCAAATGCCCTAAAAGCTATTGAAGAAAAACTGGTATTTTTAACCAAAAAAATCATTTTAAAATGTTAAATGCTTTTAAGAACAATTTCAAGGGCTGAGTTCCATAGCCCTCATTTAGTACTATTATTTGAAAGTGGTTTGGAGTAAATGGGTCAAATGCCCTAAAAGCTATTGAAGAAAAACTGGTATTTTTAACCAAAAAAATCATTTTAAAATGTTAAATGCTTTTAAGAACAATTTCAAGGGCTGAGCCCCATAGCCCTCATTTAGTACTATTATTTAAAAGTGGTTTGGAGCAAATGGGTCAAATGCCCTAAAAGCTATTGAAGAAAAACTGGTATTTTTAACCAAAAAAATCATTTTAAAATGTTAAATGCTTTTAAGAACAATTTCAAGGGCTGAGCCCCATAGCCCTCATTTAGTACTATTATTTAAAAGTGGTTTGGAGCAAATGGGTCAAATGCCCTAAAAGCTATTGAAGAAAAACTGGTATTTTTAACCAAAAAAATCATTTTAAAATGTTAAATGCTTTTAAGAACAATTTCAAGGGCTGAGTTCCATAGCCCTCATTTAGTACTATTATTTAAAAGTGGTTTGGAGCAAATGGGTCAAATGCCCTAAAAGCTATTGAAGAAAAACTGGTATTTTTAACCAAAAAAATCATTTTAAAATGTTAAATGCTTTTAAGAACAATTTCAAGGGCTGAGTTCCATAGCCCTCATTTAGTACTATTATTTGAAAGTGGTTTGGAGTAAATGGGTCAAATGCCCTAAAAGCTATTGAAGAAAAACTGGTATTTTTAACCAAAAAAATCATTTTAAAATGTTAAATGCTTTTAAAAACAATTTCAAGGGCTGAGCCCCATAGCCCTCAGGTAGTACTATTATTTAAAAGTGGTTTGGAGCAAATGGGTCAAATGCCCTAAAAGCTATTGAAGAAAAACTGGTATTTTTAACCAAAAAAATCATTTTAAAATGTTAAATGCTTTTAAAAACAATTTCAAGGGCTGAGCCCCATAGCCCTCATTTAGTACTATTATTTAAAAGTGGTTTGGAGCAAATGGGTCAAATGCCCTAAAAGCTATTGAAGAAAAACTGGTATTTTTAACCAAAAAAATCATTTTAAAATGTTAAATGCTTTTAAGAACAATTTCAAGGGCTGAGTTCCATAGCCCTCATTTAGTACTATTATTTGAAAGTGGTTTGGAGTAAATGGGTCAAATGCCCTAAAAGCTATTGAAGAAAAACTGGTATTTTTAACCAAAAAAATCATTTTAAAATGTTAAATGCTTTTAAGAACAATTTCAAGGGCTGAGCCCCATAGCCCTCATTTAGTACTATTATTTGAAAGTGGTTTGGAGTAAATGGGTCAAATGCCCTAAAAGCTATTGAAGAAAAACTGGTATTTTTAACCAAAAAATAATTTTAAAAGCTTTTAATAACAATTTCAAGGGCTGAGCCCCATAGCCCCCATTTACTACTATTATTTAAAAGTGGTTTGGAGCAAATGGGTCAAATGCCCTAAAAGCTATTGAAGAAAAACTGGTATTTTTAACCAAAGTATGATTTAAAAAGCTTTTCAGAACAATTTCAAGGGCTGAGTTCCATAGCCCTCATTTAGTACTATTATTTGAAAGTGGTTTGGAGCAAATGGGTCAAATGCCCTAAAAGCTATTGAAGAAAAACTGGTATTTTTAACCAAAAAAATCATTTTAAAATGTTAAATGCTTTTAAGAACAATTTCAAGGGCTGAGCCCCATAGCCCTCATTTAGTACTATTATTTAAAAGTGGTTTGGAGCAAATGGGTCAAATGCCCTAAAAGCTATTGAAGAAAAACTGGTATTTTTAACCAAAAAAATCATTTTAAAATGTTAAATGCTTTTAAGAACAATTTCAAGGGCTGAGTTCCATAGCCCTCATTTAGTACTATTATTTAAAAGTGGTTTGGAGCAAATGGGTCAAATGCCCTAAAAGCTATTGAAGAAAAACTGGTATTTTTAACCAAAAAAATCATTTTAAAATGTTAAATGCTTTTAAGAACAATTTCAAGGGCTGAGCCCCATAGCCCTCATTTAGTACTATTATTTGAAAGTGGTTTGGAGTAAATGGGTCAAATGCCCTAAAAGCTATTGAAGAAAAACTGGTATTTTTAACCAAAGTATAATTTAAAAAGCTTTTAAGAACAATTTCAAGGGCTGAGCCCAATAGCCCTCATTTAGTACTATTACTTAAAAGTGGTTTGGAGTAAATGGGTCAAATGCCCTAAAAGCTATTGAAGAAAAACTGGTATTTTTAACCAAAAAATTCATTTTAAAATTTTAAATGCTTTTAAGAACAATTTCAAGGGCGGAGTCCCATAGCCCTCAGGTAGTACTATTATTTAAAAGTGGTTTGGAGCAAATGGGTCAAATGCCCTAAAAGCTATTGAAGAAAAACTGGTATTTTTAACCAAAAAAATCATTTTAAAATTTTAAATGCTTTTAAGAACAATTTCAAGGGCGGAGTCCCATAGCCCTCAGGTAGTACTATTATTTAAAAGTGGTTTGGAGCAAATGGGTCAAATGCCCTAAAAGCTATTGAAGAAAAACTGGTATTTTTAACCAAAAAAATCATTTTAAAATGTTAAATGCTTTTAAGAACAATTTCAAGGGCTGAGCCCCATAGCCCTCATTTAGTACTATTATTTGAAAGTGGTTTGGAGTAAATGGGTCAAATGCCCTAAAATCTATTGAAGAAAAACTGGTATTTTTAACCAAAGTATAATTTAAAAAGCTTTTAAGAACAATTTCAAGGGCTGAGCCCAATAGCCCTTATTTAGTACTATTACTTAAAAGTGGTTTGGAGTAAATGGGTCAAATGCCCTAAAAGCTATTGAAGAAAAACTGGTATTTTTAACCAAAAAAATCATTTTAAAATGTTAAATGCTTTTAAGAACAATTTCAAGGGCTGAGTTCCATAGCCCTCATTTAGTACTATTATTTGAAAGTGGTTTGGAGTAAATGGGTCAAATGCCCTAAAAGCTATTGAAGAAAAACTGGTATTTTTAACCAAAAAAATCATTTTAAAATGTTAAATGCTTTTAAGAACAATTTCAAGGGCTGAGCCCCATAGCCCTCATTTAGTACTATTATTTGAAAGTGGTTTGGAGTAAATGGGTCAAATGCCCTAAAATCTATTGAAGAAAAACTGGTATTTTTAACCAAAGTATAATTTAAAAAGCTTTTAAGAACAATTTCAAGGGCTGAGCCCAATAGCCCTCATTTAGTACTATTACTTAAAAGTGGTTTGGAGTAAATGGGTCAAATGCCCTAAAAGCTATTGAAGAAAAACTGGTATTTTTAACCAAAAAATAATTTTAAAAGCTTTTAATAACAATTTCAAGGGCTGAGCCCCATAGCCCCCATTTACTACTATTATTTAAAAGTGGTTTGGAGCAAATGGGTCAAATGCCCTAAAAGCTATTGAAGAAAAACTGGTATTTTTAACCAAAGTATGATTTAAAAAGCTTTTCAGAACAATTTCAAGGGCTGAGCCCCATAGCCCTCATTTATTACTATTACTTAAAAGTGGTTTGGAGTAAATGGGTCAAATGCCCTAAAAGCTATTGAAGAAAAACTGGTATTTTTAACCAAAAAAATCATTTTAAAATGTTAAATGCTTTTAAGAACAATTTCAAGGGCTGAGCCCCATAGCCCTCATTTAGTACTATTATTTAAAAGTGGTTTGGAGCAAATGGGTCAAATGCCCTAAAAGCTATTGAAGAAAAACTGGTATTTTTAACCAAAAAAATCATTTTAAAATGTTAAATGCTTTTAAGAACAATTTCAAGGGCTGAGCCCCATAGCCCTCATTTAGTACTATTATTTAAAAGTGGTTTGGAGCAAATGGGTCAAATGCCCTAAAAGCTATTGAAGAAAAACTGGTATTTTTAACCAAAAAAATCATTTTAAAATGTTAAATGCTTTTAAGAACAATTTCAAGGGCTGAGTTCCATAGCCCTCATTTAGTACTATTATTTGAAAGTGGTTTGGAGTAAATGGGTCAAATGCCCTAAAAGCTATTGAAGAAAAACTGGTATTTTTAACCAAAAAAATCATTTTAAAATGTTAAATGCTTTTAAGAACAATTTCAAGGGCTGAGCCCCATAGCCCTCATTTAGTACTATTATTTGAAAGTGGTTTGGAGTAAATGGGTCAAATGCCCTAAAAGCTATTGAAGAAAAACTGGTATTTTTAACCAAAGTATAATTTAAAAAGCTTTTAAGAACAATTTCAAGGGCTGAGCCCAATAGCCCTCATTTAGTACTATTACTTAAAAGTGGTTTGGAGTAAATGGGTCAAATGCCCTAAAAGCTATTGAAGAAAAACTGGTATTTTTAACCAAAAAAATCATTTTAAAATTTTAAATGCTTTTAAGAACAATTTCAAGGGCGGAGTCCCATAGCCCTCAGGTAGTACTATTATTTAAAAGTGGTTTGGAGTAAATGGGTCAAATGCCCTAAAAGCTATTGAAGAAAAACTGGTATTTTTAACCAAAAAATAATTTTAAAAGCTTTTAATAACAATTTCAAGGGCTGAGCCCCATAGCCCCTATTTAGTACTATTATTTAAAAGTGGTTTGGAGCAAATGGGTCAAATGCCCTAAAAGCTATTGAAGAAAAACTGGTATTTTTAACCAAAGTATGATTTAAAAAGCTTTTCAGAACAATTTCAAGGGCTGAGCCCCATAGCCCCCATTTAGTACTATTACTTAAAAGTGGTTTGGAGTAAATGGGTCAAATGCCCTAAAAGCTATTGAAGAAAAACTGGTATTTTTAACCAAAAAAAACATTTTAAAATGTTAAATGCTTTTAAGAACAATTTCAAGGGCTGAGCCCCATAGCCCTCATTTAGTACTATTATTTAAAAGTGGTTTGGAGCAAATGGGTCAAATGCCCTAAAAGCTATTGAAGAAAAACTGGTATTTTTAACCAAAAAAATCATTTTAAAATGTTAAATGCTTTTAAGAACAATTTCAAGGGCTGAGCCCCATAGCCCTCATTTAGTACTATTATTTAAAAGTGGTTTGGAGCAAATGGGTCAAATGCCCTAAAAGCTATTGAAGAAAAACTGGTATTTTTAACCAAAAAAATCATTTTAAAATGTTAAATGCTTTTAAGAACAATTTCAAGGGCTGAGCCCCATAGCCCTCATTTAGTACTATTATTTGAAAGTGGTTTGGAGTAAATGGGTCAAATGCCCTAAAAGCTATTGAAGAAAAACAGGTATTTTTTAACCAAAAAATAATTTTAACATTTTAAAAGCTTTTAAGAACAATTTCAAGGGCTGAGCTCCATAGCCCTCAGGTAGTACTATTATTTAAAAGTGGTTTGGAGCAAATGGGTCAAATTCCCTAAAAGCTATTGAAAAAAAACTGGTATTTTCAAACCAAAGTATAATTTAAAAAGCTTTTAAGAATAATTTCAAGGGCTGAGCCCCATAGCCCTCATTTAGTACTATTATTTAAAAGTGGTTTGGAGCAAATGGGTCAAATGCCCTAAAAGCTATTGAAGAACAACTGGTATTTTTAACCAAAGTATAATTTAAAAAGCTTTTAAGAACAATTTCAAGGGCTGAGCCCAATAGCCCTCATTTAGTACTATTATTTAAAAGTGGTTTGGAGTAAATGGGTCAAATGCCCTAAAAGCTATTGAAGAAAAACTGGTATTTTTAACCAAAAAAATCATTTTAAAATTTTAAATGCTTTTAAGAACAATTTCAAGGGCTGAGCCCAATAGCCCTCATTTAGTACTATTATTTAAAAGTGGTTTGGAGTAAATGGGTCAAATGCCCTAAAAGCTATTGAAGAAAAACAGGTATTTTTTAACCAAAGTATAATTTTAACATTTTAAAAGCTTTTAAGAACAATTTCAAGGGCTGAGCTCCATAGCCCTCAGGTAGTACTATTATTTAAAAGTGGTTTGGAGCAAATGGGTCAAATTCCCTAAAAGCTATTGAAGAAAAACTGGTATTTTCAAACCAAAAAATAATTCTAAAAGCCTTTAAGAACAATTAAGGCCTGAGCCCCCTAGCCCAGAGGCAGTAGTGTTATTTAAGAGTGGTTTGGAGTACGTGGGTCAAATTCCCTAAAAGCTATTGAAGAAAAACTGGCATTTTTAACAAAAAAAATATTGAGATATTTGCCTTAGATCTATAGCCTACAGGTAGTCCTGTTATTTAAAAGTGTTTTGGGGTCACAGGGTCAAAATTTTCCAAAGCTATTGAATAATATTATATTTTACTGTAACCTATAATGATCAAAGTGATTTAGAACTTTTACATTACAATTACATCTATTTTGCTCGGTGTCATAATCATCCTTTTTCATTTTTTAAAAGTATATATGAATTTATTGTGTTATTTAGGCATTAAAGTCTTTTTTTATATCCACTTTTATGTAAGTGAAGAGTAGGATAAAATGTTGACGGTCCCTAAATGTAGGCGAAGACTCGCGCGAGTACATGTCCGCTCCGTGCTACTCTCAGGCCGGCTGACGACCTCCTCACTTCCCCTCTCTGAATATCTGCCGAATATCCAATATCCAACCAACTTCACCACGGTCCGCGCAGATCCACCGCGGTCCATACACTGTAGAAATATGTGGCTGCGTCTTTTGTGCGGCACAGGACGTTTTCTGTGCGCTGAGACCATGGATGTTTTATAATAAGACCCCAAAAGAACAGCGCGATTGCGCACGCACGCATCTAAGAGGGAACAGCCCATTAATGACATGCAGAAGCAAAAAAATATTCAATATAGAAGAAGACAAGAGTATGATCCACAGTGGAGGAACACGGCAAGTATTGTTTCAGTCTTTAAACCTCCTGTTTCTCAAATTGAGACTGTTCTGTCTCTGTATGTGTCCAGCACTTATAGATCCATAGTGCAGCCTGAGTTTCCCAGTACAGTGCGCTGACAGATAGAACATATGTAGACATAGCTGGTGCTTGCCTTGTTGGGGCCCTAAGCAGAAGTCAGCATAGGGGCCCTACACCTAATTCAAGAAACCATACAAATTAAAGCCCGCAGACCTTTCCATTACACCTATATATCACAAATAAATAATTCACACTAATTAAGCAATATAAGAATTGATTAGTGATTGATTCAAGACAAGAGAAAACAACATTTGTACTTTTCAAACACGATAAAAGATAAGATATCTTATAGACTTTATTGATCTCACACAGGAGAATGTATGTCACATTTGGCATAGATAGAATAACTCTGATTTGTACAAAAGACAGTGTGCAAACATGTTAAAATACAAAAATAAACAAAATACAAATATTAGTAATATATATAAACATATATATTACTAATATTCGTATTTTGTTTATTTTTGTATTTTAACATGTTTGCACCATATATAAACATATGGGGCGACAGTAGCTCAGTTGGTAGAGCATTGGCCTTAAGGCCAGAAGGTCGTGGGTTCAATTCCCACCTCTGCACCTTCTCCACCGACTCCCACTCCCACTGATGACTGCTGTCGTTGTGTCCTTGGGCAAGACACTTAACCCCACTTTGCCCAAAGCCCCCACTGAAAGATCAAGGCTATGCTCACACTCAGAGAGCAGCCGCCCTCCTGTGGACTCACCACCTGCAGGATTAAAGGGTAGAAAATGGATGGATGGATGGAATGGATGGATGGATATAAACATATATTTTATATAAATAAAAACTAGTTTCATTATTAACACCTCTAGTATTAGTATATTACCTTAATATAAATATTAGTTGTGCATTATACTAACACTGTTATCTAAATTACAAATGTAACAAAATACTTCCGCCTTATACCACCACCAGTACCCTGGTCTTATGCCACCACCAGTACCCTGGTCTTATACCACCACCAGTACCCTGGTCTTATGCCACCACCAGTACCCTGGTCTTATGCCACCACCAGTACCCTGGTCTTATGCCACCACCAGTACCTAGTTTCTGGGGGATTATAAGCAACACACAAGAAATGATCTTCAGACAAAGTGCCGGGGCTTAGGGCCAAACAAACAAATAAATAATTGATTTATTGCAATTTATGTGTCTGTGTCTCCAGAAAACAAGGCCTTCTCCTGCACTCAGTCTGAGGATAATCATTATCTTCTTTATCTTTCAGACTCATAAAAGTGTATCGAGATATGATCCTTTCTCCACTGATTACAAACCACTCAGAGAGCTGTGTGTAACTCTCAGTTGTGAAATGTTTTATGGCTCTGAGTGAGACCTGAGTCTGAGCCGAGGTGACTCTTTCGTCTGACGGAACCTCATGTTTCTCTGGAACTGGGTGAAACTTAGTTTTTTGAGTCTTATCCCAGTGCAGCAGGAGCAGACTGAGAGTTCTTCAGAACAGAAACATTTATGTATTGTATTGTATTGTGTATTTGTTTGGGACAGTATACATGATAATGAACACATGACTCTGGATTGTAGCCAGGAGCTAATTTCCATCCGTTGTCCCACATTCACACTCACAAACACACACTCAATCACCCTGAACTATTGCACATGTTTTTAGTGGTAGGGGAAACCGGAGTACCCGTAGGAAACCTACGCAGACACAGGGAGAACATGCAAAATCCACTCAGAAAGGCCCTGTCCTGACTGGGATTCGAACGCAGAACGTTCTTCCTGAGAAGCGAGAGTGCTATCCACTCAGACTTCAGACTCAGAGCTGGGACAGTGATGTCTCATGTTTTCATTTATTCAAACCAATCACCATCTTACTTACATCTTTTACTGAGAAAGGGACATTTTGATTTGATTTGAAGTAAGTTGTGCAGGAATCCTGCCTTTGGTTCAGGTGTCGACCCACAGGCCTCTCCTCACAGCAGTAGATATCTCGGGGGACTTTACAAAACCTTTAAAAATTGCCAACACAGATCAGAGAATCAAACAGTTCAAGCATAAAAATAAATCAGAAAACACACAGAGCCATTGGTCCATAAATGTGATGTTTTTGTGTCTTCCCAGCTCCGTCTCCGGCCTGTTTCAGTCCTGGTTGTGACCCACACACTCAGTCGGGTCTGGGCTGTGGATATAAACTCAATGGGACGTTCCAGGTAAAATAAAGGTCTATAAACAACTTTGTTCTACCCTCTCCTATTTCACGTTTTGGTGACTGCGTTTGCATTTGAGTCCAGTTTTCCCCAAACCATTTGTGGTATTTGCTTTTATAGTGTCAGATACAGCTCCTGGTGAAACCATGTGAGCAATGAGCTGTAAAAGAATACAAGTATTTTGTTTGTCTATACCAGACAAGGGCTTTAAAACAGCTGGTTTGATGGTGTCTAAGGCCATGTCCAGATCTAAAGGCTCATGGTTTTTAAAGAATATTGCATCATCTCCACTTCACCTGGGAGTGTCATGTGCGTGTGTGGCCTGAAGGGGGCGCAGTGAGGCTGCGACAGGAATTTATTAAAAGTTAACAATAGTACTAGCGCTAAAAGCTTCAAGCCTCCAAACACAGCAGCGGAGAGATCACATTTGACTAAAATGAGAAAGAACATTTCAAATGGACTGATTCTGTATCATGAATGAGCACTGCAGCGATGAATTATACGTCTGTATCTAATATAAACACAAAGACAACTGCAGTTTCACACGTCTCTGCGCCTGTGGACGCAGCTGTATGAGACTAAAGACTTTTTATCCTCTCTGTCTGGACGCTTTATTTGGTTGGAGTGTTCACAATTACAATTATCAATAGATTCTAAGGAGCACTGGGACTGGTCTTCTGCTGTGACTCTGAGGAGCACAGGGACTGGCCTCCTGCTGGGACTCTGAGGAGCACAGGGACTGGCCTCCTGCTGGGACTCTGAGGAGCACAGGGACTGGCCTCCTGCTGGGACTCTGAGGAGCACAGGGACTGGCCTCCTGCTGTGACTCTGAGGAGCACAGGGACTGGCCTCCTGCTGGGACACATATAATAGTATATAAAAGCTAGACTGCACAAAAGGTCTTGATGATGCTGGAGGACCGCGAGCCACAGGGGAGACCAGAGCCCGTGTGGCAGCTTCATTAGAAAAGCACGCCCTACAATCACCATCTGCCCCTTTGTGTGTCGCCCCCTGGTGCTCTCAGCTGGTACTGTCCAGACCGTGTAACTGCTGCGTCCCGACTCTGCCGCAATCTTTTAGGAAAGTTAAAAGCCAATAAATGATGTTTAAAATCAACTCAAATAAAATGCAATAATAAAGAATATATAAACAATATGTCCGTCCCGTGCGCTCTGTACCTGTGCTCCTCCCTCTGTACCTGTGCTCCTCCCTCTGTACCTGTGCTCCTCCCTCTGAACATGTGTCCAGATTCCTCTTGTGTTTTCTGTTGACATCAATAATTCATCTCACAGTTTATCTGGGATCTGGGCGGCACGGTTTGTATCCCAGCTAGAAAAGAGCCATTCTCAGTGGAGTTTGCATGTTCTCCCTGTGTCTGCTACAGGTTCCCTAAAAAAGACATACACAATACAAAGTTTTCCATGACAACACGGTTTTCGCGCAAAGCATCATGGGTAATAAGCACGTGATGGAAAACTATGTATTGGTATGAATAAAAATGAGAAATGAATGGATGGTGTTGGATGGGGGTTTTGATGCACCAGGGTGTTCGGCGTCTCGCTTCCATTATCCCTATACGTGTGGAGGGAGGCTGCTGTGACCTGTCCTGCTCCACCCAGCGGCTACTCCACCTCTGCTGCTGTGACCTGTCCTGCTCCACCCAGCGGCTACTCCACCTCTGCTGCTGTGACCTGTCCTGCTCCACCCAGCGGCTACTCCACCTCTGCTGCTGTGACCTGTCCTGCTCCACCCAGCGGCTACTCCACCTCTGCTGCTGTGACCTGTCCTGCTCCACCCAGCGGCTACTCCACCTCTGCTGCTGTGACCTGTCCTGCTCCACCCAGAGGCTACTCTATCTTTTCTGCTGTGACCTGAAGGCCTGTGGTAGATTAATACTATAGTTAGCTATTTAGAATGATCAATTTTATTTTTGCTGCTACTGCACACCTGAATTTCTCCTTCGGGGATCAATAAAGTATCTTACTTGCTTACTTACTTTTATTTGGCCCTTACACTGTTATACTACATAACGTATATGTCGTATATATTTTGGGGCTGTTAAAATTATTGCGTTAACTCACGTTAATAATTTTTTTTCATTAATCTCGCATTTGACGCATGTGCTGAATAACCCGCCCGTGCATCCCATAATAACACTTGTGCCCGCGGACACATGCGTGTGAGATGGTGACAGAGCAGGTAGGCGTTAGTTAGCATTAGCACAACTTCCTAAACTGTGCAACAATCACTGATGAAATGGTACCAAAGCAACGCACTACTAACAAAATATATAACTGAAAGATTACCGCTAGTTTTGCGTCAAATGTGGTCTGAGGCGGTCCGCACCGGTAGGTCTCTCCGGAGGATACAATGTAAGCTAGCTATATTCACCCGGGCTTGATTTCTTCTTAAATCATTTTTATACTTTAGTTCCCTCTTTTCCTCCTCACTTTTGCGTCTTTTGGCCTGTGTTGCTGTGTTTGCAGTTACAAACAGGAGGTACAGCCACTTTCTGCTAATATGCTCTGAGAACGAGCGTCACGCAAAATTTCTACTCAGCACTTTTTACGGCCTGAATTCATACACAGCTGAATCAATGAGCTCAATTTTTCAATTAAATTATGGATTTTAATACAACTTTTTAAACAACTCAAAAAAATACTATCTTCTACAGAAAGACGGAATGTCTAATGGATCCAGTGGATTTATTGTTGACATAAAAAACAAATACAGTACAAATATGGCGATTTATTAATTTCTGAGCTGTAATTAACTTGTTTTAAAAACGTTGTTGTTTGACAGCCCTAATATAATTACAACAATAATGTCTTCTTCTACAGTGTGTTTTTCTCCTTGACTGTGATTGGTTGTTCATCTTTCTTGTGTGTTTGGACCTCGGCTGACTCTGGGTCGATAGGTTCAAAAACAGGTTAACCTTGAGCTTCCTGGTTTGGATTCTTCTGTGTGCCTAAAACTTTACATCTCTGTGTTCGTTAGCAACAAGACTCCAATGTCCGCCACATGAACCCTGGGGAGGACATGGCCAGAGGTCATTGGACATGTTGGACCTATGTGGTAAATGTTGGACAGGAGATACTCAAACAAATACAGGTTGAACAAGCACAAAGATCACAGTATTTGTTTAATTTGATATAACGTTTGGCTGCATCTTATCAAGAGGGCGGTGTGCAGATAGGATAGTGGGTTAAAGAGCTGTCCTCATGCTACCCTGACACACACACACAAACACACACATATACACACACCCACACACAGACACACACAGACACACTGTGAACTTGTGACCAACTTCTCTGGTTCTGTGTGCAGTAAACAGTACCTGCTTTAACAGTCTTTTTGACTGTCGACAAAATATGGCTGAACTTTGGCTCTGTGTATCCTCTGCTGGTGTTTAGTTTAGGACCCTCACGGCTCTCCACAGACATGCCTGAGCAATAACATTCACATTATCTAGAGTTATTTTATATTAAACAGATTCTATTTGTTCTGTCCTCTACACATTTAACAATGTTATTAACGTTTAACAGACAGCACAAAAATATAAATATAAGATAAGATGTACATTTCTCCATCAGAGATCAATAAAGTCAATGTCACATCTGGTATGGACAGAATCACTCAAGACTGCGCCAAATAAAGAAATGTGCAAACATGTTAAATGAAGGATATATTATGTACAATAAAAAAGAAACAAGAAACAGAGCCAATAGTAGTGCAGGTTTTTCAGTCCTAGTGCAAGTGACTTAAAGTGACTTATTGTACAGTCTGACAGCGGTCTGATGTTCATCCTCAATACAAAAATATAAAATATAAACGGACACAAACATGTGACGGTCCGAATGATTAAACAAAGTCCGTACATGAAACTGAGACGTCATATTTGATCTGATGAAACCTGCAACACGTCTGCAGATGGGAACGATTCACTCGATGGTTCAACAACTTCAATAAAAGCAGCTACAGTTTGTTGTGGTGACGGTGTTATGCTGTGTCCCTCTAAACATGATCTTTGTCACCTCCATCTGTGGAATCGCCCCGAGGGAAGAGCAAAACAAAAGACAAACAAGTTGTTGTTGTTGCAAACACCTGAAATGTCAGATACTGGATGTAAAACATGACCCGAGAAAACTCAAACCTAATGAATTCAAACTGATGTGAGCTCCTGCTGTGGACAACAGTCATTTCACTTTAAAATAAGAGCCTTTATCCACAAGGAACACAACATACAGGCCCTGCTTACACTGAGACGCTGCAAAGCAATTTGCAAAACCCACCTTTTAAATTCGAAGTGTACAGCGTCTACACGGCGATGCAAAGCAATGTAGTTGTAGCGCCCGGCCTGTAGGGGGCAGAGAAACGTAACAATGCGACAATGAATGTATGTATATATATATATATATATATCTATCATCCACCCATTTTCTTCCCCTTAATCTATTTCTGGGTCGGGTGTGGCAGTCAGAGCTGCCCAAGGACACAACGATCGCAGTCATCAGTGAGAGTCGTGAAGTAGGTCTTGTGGTGGGCTCGAACCCACAACCTTCAGGCTCAAAGGCCAATGCATGCTCTACCAACTGAGCCACTATCAAATATATACAATACAAATATCTTGTATAAAATATATTTGACATTAGGCAGTATTGCACATTGCACATTATTGCAGTATTTAAGTACAGACTCATGCCATGTCCACGCGTAGCCGGACCGAATATATCCCCCTCCCCTCCGTTCATAAAATAATTTGCATCAACACATAACCGAACATTCATAACATTCCAAACATGTGCGTCCTCTGACGTCCTGCGTTGGGGAAAAATACAGAAGTGGGCGGAGCACTTTTACAGTCATGTAGAAACTCAGGATAAAGACATATGTTTACAAGCACTGACCCCCGCCTCAGTCCTGGTTTAATCCTGGTTTAGCTCCTGTTTTGGTTGTTTTTGAGCGTGAGTCCCTGTGATCACAGCTCTCTGATGTGGAGGATGTTTGCTGCTGTGAACCGCTGCAGCAGTGAACAGTTTTTAAGGCAGTAAGATCCATGCTTCAGTGATCAGAGGTTGCATGTTTTGTTTGTTGTCATTTTGGTACACACTATGACGTGCGAAAACGCAAAACTCTGGTTATCTCTATCAACACGCAAATACATAAACGGAGTTTTCAAAAATCCGAACTTTGCCCGGATATTTGTTATATATTCGTTTATGATGCGTTGTCATGTGAATGACAGGTGCAAGTGAAGACAAATATCTGCGGTTTAGCAGATACCCGGCTTCGTGTGGACGGGGCCTCAGACAGTCACTGAAGCTGCTCTCCAGAGCAGACTAGACAGAAGCACTCCTGCTGTTGTTACGGCAACAGCATCTGTCAATCACACTCAGCGGCAGACTGCCCTCCCCTGGCACAGGTCAAGCCTCATATCATGCAAGAAGCTTCATTCATGCAGCAACCCTCCTCCTCCCAGTCACGCCTCATCAGCTGAGCCACTTTTTCACCCTTCTCCTGCTCCCACCACCAGGGTCTAGGGCCTGGGGAGTTTTGATCGACAGTATATCAGCTGTTCCACATCTCCCAGGTCATGTGGCCCGTCCCAGCCAACGCCCTCGTCCACTGACCTTGTGTTTCTGCAGTTGTTATGGAGAGTGACCCTTGTAGGTCACAGAGGCTCTCCCTCACAGTTGTGATGTCACACAGAGGCTCTCTCACACAGCTGTGATGTCACACAGAGGCTCTCCCTGACAGCTGTGATGTCACACAGAGGCTCTCCCTCACAGCTGTGATGTCACACAGAGGCTCTCCCTCACAGCTGTGATGTCACACAGAGGCTCTCACTCACAGCTGTGATGTCACACAGGTTTGTGTGGAGCCTGGTTCCAGAACACTGCTTTAGACTGAAGTTAGACCTCAGGTCTGTGTTTCTGTGGCCAGTGTTCTGTTACTACAATCACCCGATGCTATCATTCCATAAAGCTCCATGTGGACCATATTTTTTTACAGGTAATTCTCAATTGTTAAAGTGTCAACTCATGATTTCACAAACTGTGAAATTGTGAATTTCTGATGTTGAGCAGGATCAGTGTGAATCAGTAAAATTAAAACACCATGTCCTCTCTCGGTCCTCACCATGTCCTCTCTCGGTCCTCACTCGGTCCTCACCTTGTCCTCTCCATGTCCCTTGTCCTCTCCACCTGCTCCTTCACAGATCGATGCAGTAAATAAGTTAAAAATAGCAGTTGAGCCAAACACAGATGTCCTTTAAACCACATCATTGACACAGCGTTGGGTAAAAGTCCAGATTTTTATCACTTATTAACGATTGCTTATTTATCTGCAATGTGACTGAAATTGATTTGAAGATTTCACTGATAAGAAGTTTGAATACAACAAGCCCCTCATGCTGCTAACATGTATACAACTATATACGTCTGAATATACAGGATTTATACTTGCTTCTTTATTCTACTAAAGTTAGAGATTTTATACCTACTTCTTTAATATTCTAAAGTTAGAGATTAAATATGTGTTTCTTTATTCTGCTAAAGCTAGAGATTGTATACTTTATTTTTTATTATGCATAAGTACTTACTTTTTATGTATGTGTGATGTTGTATGCGATCATATTCCCCCTCCACATTGTTACTCAAGCTCTATTTTCAGCCTGCAGTCAAGCATTCCGTCCTTGCACCTCGCTCTGGGTCACTGTGATCCCAAATACCTCCTATCTCTCACAACCATCTCCATTTCACCCTCTGACCAGCGTGAGACTGTCCCACCAGTAGGGGTCCGCCTTGCTGCTCAAACACCAACTGAATCAACAGCCCTGAGGCTTCCCAACCCCCAACCATTCCTCCCCTCTCCACTGGACCACTGCCACAGCAACACCAGCCCCCATTGGCCGAGCGAAACCCTACCACCTTCTCTCATTGGCTGCAGGGCGAACCACGTGAAAGGCTATGCAAATGCAAAGGCTGAGTGGGGGTTGAAATCCGGGAGAGCAGAGCAAGCCTAGGCACTTGCACACGGGTCAGGGGAGAGAGGGAGAGACCAGAAACCAGAGCGCTGCCTAAAAAGGGGGTGTGACGCAGTTATGCACTTTATCAAATAGAAGAAAACTGAGAAAAGTTTCAAGGATTGACACGTTTTGCTGTGTACTTTTGGATATATTTCCTCTTCCATGAGTGCAGCCAGGTAAGGTGATGCTTGTTTGGTGTTGGTTGGAAAGTGGGGGAGAATGTGGTTCTCTGCAAAGACTTGGAATGCCTTTTCTTTGCACAGTTGGAACAGTCAAAACTTGAATTATCTTATTCAAAACTGTGTCCTATTCCCACCACTGTCAAAGTGCCACAAAAAGTACATTTCAAAGTTACAACAAAATTTAAATCTTACATTTGGTGGACTTTAATGTGAGCCAAAATGTCACCAATGCAACTCAAAACTGAGAAAAGTCATACTAAGTTATTAAACTGACTCACTGAACCATTACAGACACAGAGACACCAGTGCGAACCAATCCACATACTTTTTTACTGGCAGCACTGCAGATTGTCTGGTTACGCCGACAAATGACTTTCATTCATGTTCTAGGTGTAATATTTTAGACCAGGAATATGAGCTTATGTGATCAGAAAAAAGTAACTGGTCCAAAACCATTTCTGGCTAATTAGAATCAAGTCTGTTTGTCTTACCACAAAAGGCAAAATAGTCTTGCCTAAAATTTAAAAAAAATTACATTCAAAGTTGTCAGAGACATTTTGAAAGAAGTCAATTATGCTGTACAGTATATAGAAGTATAGTCTGAACTCAAGATAAAATGACCCTAGAAATATATTCTAAATGAGATTATCAGTCGTCAGTTTCAAAAGACCCACATGTCATCAAATCTCCTTTCACAACACTTTTCTACAACATCTCAGAAACTCCCTAAAGTATTTCCCATTCTCACACTGCTCTCCCCTCCCCCTCTGTCTGCAGCGTCCTCCGGTCTTTCAGTCCCTCTGCGATGCCCGGCCCCGTCATGCCCATGGACGTCGCCATGCGCTTCTACATCAGCCACTCCCCCCCTCCTCTGCGGGGCTTCCTTAGCTCCTACGAGGACTTGCAACGCAACAAGAAACGGACCAACAAAGTGGAGAAGTCTCTGTACAAGCCCCTGCGGCCGTGCCTCAGCTCGCAGCAGACCGGACCAGACGGCACTCGATGGGCGGCGAGCAAAAGCAACAAGAAGCGAGTGGTGTTTGCCGACATGAAGGGACTCTCTCTCACCGCCATCCACGTCTTCTCCAAGTTTGACGAAGACTCGTACCAAAGCAGCGAGGACCTGCAGTTCGACATGTGTGATTTGGAAGCGGCCACGGTGGACTTAAAAATCAGCTCCAGCCGCCACCTCTCTCTGGACTTCAAACCCCCGTCCTCAGACTACCTGGACTTCCGGAACCGGCTGCTGCAGAACTCTGTGTGTCTGGAGAACTGCTCGCTGCAAGAACGCTCGCTCACCGGCACCGTCAAAGTTCGCAACTTTGGGTTCGAGAAGTCGGTGCACCTGCGGGTCACCTACGACTCCTGGGCCACGCACACGGACGTAGAGTGCGCCTTCATGAACAACGTGTACGGGTGCCAGGACAGCGACACCTTCACCTTCGCGCTGGAGGTTCCCGCCTACGTCTCGCCGCAGAACCGCGTGGAGTTCTGCGTGTGCTTCCAGACACAAGGGCAGAGTTTCTGGGACAACAACGATGGGAAGAACTACGCGCTGAAGCATGTGGGGGTGCACGGGGAGGAGCTACACGTCCCTGGGGGGAAGCAGGGCTGCGCCAAGCTCCTGGACGCAGAGTTCGATCAGTTCGGAAGCCCCCGCACTTCCAGCGGGATGTTTCCCGGCTGGCAGAGCTGGGGGACGGTGGAGAACGCTGTGCCTTATTGGTAAAACAAACAGAAGTGTGGTTCTGGCTGGGATTTGAAAGGGAAGTTTGGACTTGGACAGGATCCCAGTCTAGACTCGTGGACCTCTGCATCAGACTGAACGCGTTGACTTAAAATGACTTGATTTCAGAATCTAGACTTAAAGGTATATAGGAGGATTTATCCAAATGTTAGGAAAGGACTGCCCTCTACAATTTTTGAACAAGTCTTATTTGACAAGCACGGATCCCCAGAATGATTGACAGTTGGGAGGACCAATAGTCTTGATGATCCACCCGGAAGTAGAAAATCCTCCTAAATACCTTTACGTTTTCCTGAATATTTGAAATATTTCATCAGAATTTTCACATTGCAGTATTTACCTTGAGTTTTAATTGTGTTCGTAAGTTCCTTTCACGCACCTTCAAATGAGTAAAACAATCTTAGTTCATTGAGTTCATGAACCAAACGTGTCAAAACTACTGAAGTTTAGAACAAAATCTTGCATTCAAGTCACTTTAAGACGTGGAGAGATGCGGAGCAGAGGCCCCTGATCTGCAATATGCTGACCTGCTTTTGCTGCACACCAGGAGCGGAAGAGAGAACCCTGGTGTGTTTCTTGAATTTTGTAAAGGAAATAATATGAATGACGAGGAATATAATCGTGTGCCTTATTTCGCAATCCGCTGAAATGTCCAGGCTCCTGAATATGCACTGATGTAGATGTCGTGGTTCTGTGACGTCTGCCGGAGGCTCCTTCATATTGAAGGTCCGTGTGAGCAGCGGTCCTTCACTTTTACTTTTGCCCCATCGCAGAGAGACGAGAAAAAAACTAAAAAACTGGGTTAAACGAAAAATCCTTATGTAGAAGTAACCTAAACCTAGGAGAAATTGTCAAAACTAAAACTGGATTTTTGCGTAGCCATAAATAGAGGCTTTTGTGTGGCATAAAATTAAACCTAAATACTTTCTATTTTTCAAAGTTACTATATTGTATCTATTTTTCTCAGCAGAGACGAGAACTGAGTCACAATAGTTAGGTTTGAAAGGCCTTGAATTCTAACAATGATGAAGAAAATACGGAAGCAAATGCAATGAATTAAGAAGAAAGGGTGGAGGAAGTGTAGAGTTTGAAATGTGTACGGCTCCTTATACAGCTCCTGATACAGCTCCTGGTACAGCTCCTGGTACAGCTCCTGGTACAGCTCCTGGTACAGCTCGTCACAGTTGGTTCCATGATAATTGATCTGTAATTGTCCTATTGCCAAAGTCTCATTTTATAAACTTGTGGGAAACTATTGCAAAGTATGTCTATGGCTTCTCTCGACACAGAAACCCTAACCCTTTCCGATGTAAAGCACACTAAGCATGGGTGACCAGGTAGAAAGACCGAGTCCACACCCAGTGAACGCGCAAAGAGTGTTTACTGATTAAAACCTATATCTTTTTAATCTCTGTCTTTCAAATGACGTGAAGCAGATAACTTAAACCTCACTCTAAAAACATTTACATTTCATTCACAACTTTTCAGGGCCACTTATGGGTGTGAGGTGAGACAATCAAAAAAACATAACATGAAGAAATATGCTTCAAAAACTGAAACAAATCTTATTTTTATGTAATTCTTTGGCGTCATTGTCGCCTTGTGCCTTGGACCGGGACTGCCCCATGGTTCTGGTCGCCCGACTGCTGCACCTTGTATTCACCAGCAATGTTTTTAAACCGTCCTGCCTCGCCGCCGTCGCTTGTAAAACCGTAGACTTAGCTTCTTTAGTAGATCCAGGAAAACCCGAGCTACGACACAGGCCCTGGGGGAGCACATGGTCTGGGAGGGCATCAGGAGGTTCTGTCTGTGGTTTCACTGAGAAATGTCTAAAGCCGTGTTCAGTGTTTGTGTTGAATTGAGTGGTGTTGATGATGATGAGTAGAGATGTGTAAGGGACGGGACAGAGTCTGTGGCGGCCATTTTGTGTTTCCAGAAGAGCAACACATCAATGTATTTGGACTTCACAAAGCTGTCGATTCAGCAGCACAGATCAGAGAATCAAACAGTTCAAACACAAGATGAAAAACACATACAGATTGACAAATAATGGTAAAACTACTAATGCAGTACAGACGCCCTGAAAGCCAATTATTCTTTTAGTTCATTAATTTTAATGTCTGCTTTTATAGTAGTGATTCATGTATTTTTTAATGGTTTCCAAATGTATTGCTTCACTTTTAGGTTTTTTTGTGTTTGTTTTTGTAGTAAAACCCATTGTTTTCCCCTTTCTTTTTGAGCTCTTCAAAACTAATGGAAAAACGAAAAATAAAATAAGACAACATTCTAAAATTCCAAAATTATGAACCAGTTGCAGAAATGATCTAATTATCTGGTTTGATAATTGTAATCATTTTGATAGGCTTTGAGGGGCTTCGTACTGTCAGTGGATCATGGGCATTAGATAAAGAGACTAAAGTCGAGGAGGACACAGGTCACTGAAGGCTCCGTCCCTTGTGCAGCTCTGGTTCAGAGAGTGACTGGAGGATGATCTGATGTCATAATATTGTTTGAATGTGACTTTGTGTTCACCTGAGTGTGTGCGTCGACCACACACACACACACACACACACACACTACTGTTCTCTGAATAAAGATCTTTCTTTATTTGTGCTGACACCGCTCTCTGTCACTCATTCCACACACAGCACAGTTTACAGCTTTTATGAACTGATCTTCTGCACAGTTTATTTTTATTAAGATGAAGATTAGGAAATGGTCCCACTGTGGGGAAATGTCAGTGTTGCATCAGCAGTTACACAACAGCAGAATGAGGTGCACACAGCACAAGATAAATGAACAATAACTCCATAAAAAAAACTAAAAAAAACATCTCTAGCTTTACCATAATAAAGAAGATAGAATCTCCATCTTTAGCATAATAAAGAAGCAAGTAGCTCAGTTGGTTGGCCTATGGGCCTGAAGGTTGTGGGTTTGAGCCCGCCATGGGACCTGCTCCCACTAATGCCTGGTGTGGTTGTGTCCTTGGGCAAGACACTGAACCCCACATTGCCTAAAGTGCTCGCTGAAACACCAAAGCAGTGGCACCGCTGAAGTAGCAGCCATCTTCCTGTGGACCCCCACCCTGCAGAGGATCAGTGAGGGACTGCAGGTCTATGAACATTGGGTGGCAGCTCTCATTGCCACCCCCCGACCCAAAAATGGATTAATGAAGGGATATAAAATGAATGAAGTAGCGAGTATAACATCTCTGGCGTTAGCATAATATAAAAGCAAGTATGAAAAAAGAAGATGGAATAGAATTTCTAGCATTAGCATAATAAAGAAGCTATTATAAATCCTGTATATTCTAATGCAGACATTTATAGCTGTATGTTTACATCTGTACTTGTTAGCATTAGCATGAGGCTCTGTGACACGGAGACACATGTGGTTCTATGTCGCACATTCTGACATTATTCAAAGTATTGCACATTAATATTGCACATGTGAGGTGAGGTCGTTATCTACAGAGTCAAGCTGTTAATTTGACCTGTCTACTGCACTTGTACAATGCAACACTGGAGTTTCCCATTTTTAGCCATTATTAACAGAGCCAGATAATGCTCATATATGACTATATATTTATTTTAGAAGGCGATGACATCTGCCTTTTTTGTTTATTGTGTGAGAAAGAACAACTGACAGCTCATGCAGTCAGACACCCAAAAAGTGTATAGCTGTTGGAACTGTCTGAGGCCCTGTCCACACGTAGCTGCTAAACCGGAGATATTTGTCTTCTTTTACACCTGTCATCCACATGATAACGCATCATAAACGAATATGTAAAAAAAACTCTGGGCAAAGAGAAGATCTTTGAAACTTTGTTTATGCATTTGCGTGTCGACAGAGATAACCGGAGTTTTGTGTTTTCGCACGTCTTTTGCGCCAAAACAACAACAAAGGAAGCATGGATCTTACGGCCGTGAAAACTGTGGTTCCACCGGATCATTCTGCGGCGCAGCAGCGGTGGGTTCAGCGGCGAGATGCAGCAAAGGCAGGAGATGAACATCCTCGCTCCACATCAGAGAGCAGCAAAGTGGTCACGGGACTCACGCTCGAAATAACCAAAACAGGAGCTAAACCAGGATTAAACCAGGATTAAACCAGGACTAAACCAGGGCTGAGGACGAGGGTCAGTGCTTGTGAACATCTGTGTTCACCCTGAGTTACTACTGTGACTGTAAAAGTGCCGCTACAGAAGTACCAGCGTTGGCATCAAAGCTCCGCCCACTTCTGCGTTTCCCCAACGCAGGACGTCAGAGGACGCACATGTTTGGAATGTTATGAATGTGATTGAAAACGCCGATGTTCGGTTTTGTGTGGATGAGTTTTCTTTTTCGAAAACGGAGTAATGTGAATAGAAATTATTTTGTAAACGAAGGGGGGGAAATATTGGGTTTTAAAAATACCCAGCTACAGTAAGTGTGGACATGGCCTGATTCTCTGATCTGTGTTGGCGAATCGACAGCTCTGTAAAGTCCTCAGAGATAAGTAGCGCTTGGTAAAGGTGTGGCATCACCACCGCCTCAATAGGGCCGTTGACATATTTAGCACGTAGCACTTGTTTGTACTTGTCCTTCAGCCTCAACAACAAAAGTTTCATCTGGAACTTATGTGGACAAACTGAACACGTTCAAGATTCAAGAATTTATTTGGCATTTGCAGTAAAACCACATTGTAAAAATTGTGCAAGACACCCCCAGTGTGCACCAGGAGCTCTTGCAAAGGTTTAGCAATACCATCGGTGCACATATAACACTTTATATGAGTGTGTGTGTGTGTGCACACAGTATATAAAATGTGCACGTGCAAACAAGTGCTACATGGCTAAATGTCACCTGCACTATTCAGGCGGTGGTGAGGCCTCACCTTTACCAAGCAGTACTTATCTCTGTTTTGTTTGTGATGGGACACAAGTTGGGAGCTTTTTATTACATTTGAGGCATGCTGAGTGTTTTTATTCTGTTATGGATTTTAATTGCAGCAGGCTATGGAGTGGTTTTATTGTTTTGCCGTGATTTTAATTGCATGATTTTAACTGGTTGCCTTCACAACCACGCACACTGCGGGAGCAATCAAAACGGCCGATATAAGCACCTGGAATAAGCACCTGAGAGCGCAGCATACAGAGAAATCGGGAACGCACACACACCGAGACGCACGGCAGAGCAGGAGGACTGACCCGAAGCAGCCAGAGCAGAGCAGCAGAACCCTGTGAGGAGAAACACCACGAGGTCTACTACACGCCGGGGCAGAGGAAACTCTGCCTCTGATCGAGAGTCTTGGGCTACGCCCTGTAGTGGTGTTCAAACAGTGTTTTGGGTTGTAGGGATCGAGGGCGTGCACTGTAAAGTTTGATTGGTTGCTCTTACTCAAAAAAAGTGTGGACACTAATTGCACACGATTTAATTGAGTAACTGTTATCAACAATGAGATCAGGTAAAGTCTGCATGAAATAATGTAGTAAGCTTTACTCTTGACCAGGTAAAGTTTACTCACAATAAATTATAAAACCTTACTCCAGTGTGAATTAAAGTTTACCAATATAAATTAGTAAAACATAACTCATTGTTTGTTAATGTGTAAAGTCAACTTAAAATTATTTATGAGACCCTACTTTTTGCCAATTACACTTTACTCATTCAGATTACTAAAATCGTACCCTTCGTACCCTTCCATATTGGTTTACTTTGAATTATTTATGAAGTCCTACTGGAGAAGCTGTCCCATACCATCCAACCATTTTCTATCCCGTAATCCATGTCTGGGTCAGGGGGATGGCAATCTGAGATGCCACCCAAGTCAGATACACCGGCCCTTCACTGATTCTCTGCAGGTGGTGAGTGCATTTACAGTTGGAACACCATGGCAGTTATCTAAATGTAACCTGCAGCAGTATAGGGCTGCTTTGGCTGGACCCTGTCGATTACGGTCGGTAAAAATAAATACAATTACTGATTTGATCAAATTAGTTTATTCAAAATGTTGCTCAAGTATTTTGCTTTAGGTCTTGCTTCATATTCATTCTTAAAATGAATGGTCAAATGTAGAGTTTTTAAGAAGTTTATATTTTGCTCTGCAATGCATTCTGGGTAGCATCACTGCTTCGCCGCATTTTGTTTTCAATCAACACAATATATTTGTTTTGTCATTACTGGACCACCGGGCTTACAAAATAAATACTTAAAGTATTTTTACTTAAAGCAATAAAATCAGTATTGTACAGGGCGCTAGGATAATATTATACAGTACTTATTTATTAACCAAAAATATAAAATAGTGGAAAATGAAGTATATAGTAATTAATTAAAGTATATAACATTAAAGTTTGGTCTGATTCACGTACTACAGTGTAGAGTTTGCTTTCTGCATAACTGTATACAGGTCCCGTGCTCGCGGTGTAAAAGCATAAGAATGCGCCGAGGCAGGAAGTGACCGTGAGGTGAAAAACTGAACAGCGCATGTCGTAAAAGCTTACTCAAGTAATACCTGCATCAATTTGTTTATTAACTTCAGTAAAGTACTGACTTTACAGACACCTTTCTAGTATTGTCTGGTACAGAAATACCATAGATGATACACACCAACACTATGTTATTTAAAAGTCAGATTTTGACATGGGGCGTGACTGTTTACATCTGAGCCCCCTCGGACCCCACCGCACTCCCCCGCCTCCTGCTCACCAGCACCGGGTGAGTACAACGGTGCAAACACTGCTCCCTGTCCGTCTGGCAGTGCATTACCAGTCCAAACACTGAACTGTGCTGACTCCCTTCTGACTCTGGGAGCTAAAGAACTACAAGGGTTTTCACATTTTAGGCCAATTGAGACTGTGTGTGTTCCTCGCACCAGCTCAAAAATGTTTTTAAATTCTAAAAAACGAAATCAAAACAGGACAGCAGTTAGACGGTCCAACTCTGCAAATCTAATTTCTGTTCCCTGTAGAAATCAATCAACCACATTAATCGACTCTGACGTTATTTTTAAACTTGCTATGCTTAATGTCAGATCTCTATGTAACAAATCATTTTTAATTAATAATTTTATCACTTCTTATGATCTTGATTTTATGCTTATGGCTGAAACATGGCTGGACCAAAATACAGGAAATGCAGTTCTAATAGAAGCAACACCACCCAATTTTAAATTCGAATCCGAAATACGAGAAAACAAAAGGGGGGGAGGCATAGCTGCAGTTTTTAGAGAGCACTTTGTCTCCCATAGAATGCCCCTTGGAAATTTTTCATCGTTTGAGTATATTTCTTTTAAAATGGAACAAAAGCAATCTTCTACTCTTTTCATTGTCCTGTACAGGCCACCACAGTCATGTTGCGATTTTATTGACCATTTTACTGAACTACTTTCATTCGTGTGCACAGATTTTGATAGTTTAGTTATTACAGGTGATTTTAATGTACATGTTGATAATGTTGATGACAGAAATGCAAAGGAGCTGGCTTCTGTATTTGAGACCTTTGGTTTCATTCAGCACGTGAGTGGCCCCACCCACAGCAGGGGGCACACTCTTGACCTGCTAATTACAAAGGGGGTTAATGTATCAAATGTTAATGTAGTTGATGTTGCTTTGTCAGATCATTTCTGTGTATTTTTTGACATGTGTTTTGCTAGCAAACCACCAGCTGAATTTACAACTGTTAGAAGAAGACACATACATGAAAACACAAGTGAACTGTTCATGGGAATGCTAAATTTTGAGAAAACTCCATGCTCTACTGTTGATGAATTGTATAACTCTGTCACCACCAGTGTTCTGACTGTTCTGGACGCCATTGCTCCTGTGACGGTTAAAATAGTTACCAGTAAGAAAAAGGCCCCATGGACTAAGGCAGACTCGGTTAGGGCACAGAAGCAAGAGTGCCGGAGGGCCGAACGGAAGTGGCGAAAGTCCAATTTCCAGGGCGATTATGAAATCTTTAAAGATGAGTTGGGTGAATTTAACCGGGTTCTACGTAGAACAAGAGAAATGTATTTTTCTGACATTATTGGAGGTTGCAGTAACAATTTTCGTGTTATGTTTTCAACAGTTGGTAGATTAACGAACCCCCCTGTAAAGTTGCCCCTAGAATTTTCCTCTAAATCTAGGTGTAATGAGTTCGCACAGTTTTTCGATGACAAAATACAAGGAATCAAAAACACTATCACCTCCACAGCACGTATAACAATGCAACAGCCAGAGAAGCTTTTTGAGCTAACTCACTTTGCACCTGTGGATACTGAAACTGTCAAAAAGATAATCATGAGTCTGAGCTCCTCCACATGTAGCCTGGATATATTGCCCTCTAAATTTCTGAAGTCCGTCCTGAGCAGTTTGTTACCTTCACTGACACAAATAGTAAACATGTCTCTGTCGTCAGGAACATTTCCTATGGCCCTAAAAACAGCAGTCATAAGACCTCTCCTAAAAAAGAGCAGTCTGGATCCTGCGGGACTTCAAAATTATCGCCCCATATCGAATCTGCCATTTATTGGAAAAATTCTTGAAAAAGTGGCCTCCCAACAACTTACTGAATTTTTAACAATGAATAATTCTTTTGATATGTTCCAGTCTGGGTTTAGACCCCACCACAGCACTGAGACCGCTCTAGTGAAGGTAACAAACGACATTCGACTTCACACTGATGCAGGTAAAGTCACAGTTTTGGTCATGTTAGATCTTAGTGCCGCGTTCGACACTGTCGACCATGAGATCCTCATGCAGAGACTGGAGGACTGGGCTGGTGTCACTGGCACAGCCCTAGACTGGTTTAGGTCTTACCTGGAGGATAGGAAGTACTCTGTGGAGATTGGAGACTGCGTCTCAGATGATGTGGCCCTGACCTGTGGTGTACCACAGGGGTCGATCCTGGGACCTCTCCTATTTAATCTCTACATGCTGCCGTTAGGTCAGTTAATACAAAGAAACAAAGTGTCCTACCACAATTACGCTGACGACACTCAGATCTATGTCTCACTGACTGCAGGAGAACATGGACCACTGGATTTGCTCCTTCACTGTATCCAACAGATCAGTGACTGGATGCAAAATAATTTCCTCCAGCTAAATGCAGACAAAACCGAAATCATTGTCTTTGGTCCCCAGAAACAAAGAGAGGGCGTCATTTGTCAACTTCAGTCTCTCTCCCTACTTCCTTCAGACAAGGTCAGAAATTTGGGGGTAATACTGGACTCAGACCTAAATTTCAATAGCCACATAAAATCAATAACATCAACAGCTTTTTACCATCTGAAGAACATTGCCAAAGTTAGAAATATAGTGTCCAGGGCAGACTTGGAGATTCTTGTCCATGCATTTGTCTCCAGCAGGCTAGACTACTGCAATGGCCTGCTTACAGGTCTGTCCAAACAGACCTGTAAGCAGCTGCAGTACATCCAAAATGCAGCAGCTAGAGTCCTGACAGGAACCAGGAAGTATGACCATATTAGTCCGGTCCTCAGGTCTCTGCACTGGCTTCCTGTGGCTCAAAGAATAGATTTTAAAACGGCTCTGCTTGTGTACAAGTCTCTCCATGGCCTTGCACCAGAATACATTAGTGACATGTTGGTGTCATATGAACCGGCCCGGACTCTGAGGAGCACAGGGACTGGCCTCCTGCTGGTGCCCAGAGTGAGAACCAAACATGGGGAGGCTGCGTTTCAGATCCATGCAGCTAAGATCTGGAACAATCTCCCTGAAAATGTGAGGGAGGCGTCTACTCTGTCAATGTTCAAATCCAGGTTAAAGACTGTTCTGTTTGCCTGTGCATACGACTGAAGGATTTTATCTCCATTTTTAATGCACTGCTGTCATTTATTTATTTTTTTTAAATTTCTTGTGTAATTTTGAAAGTTTTAATGGTTTTATTCTTTTGTGTGATTTTAATGTTTTAATTGTGTTTTAATCTTTTGTGTGATTTTAATGTTTTAATTGTGATTCTGGTGTTTGTTTTATGTGATGATTTGTGATGTGGACTGTGAAGCGCTTTGTGTTGCCCTGTGTATGAAAGGCGCTCTACAAATAAACTTTGATTGATTGATTGATTGATGAATTGTAAAGGTTACTAAATGTGTGTGGGTGTAGTAAACTTGGTGAAAAATCAAGTAAAGTATGATCAATAATTTTAGGTGAGGCTGTTATTTGGGTTTACAGTGAGAGAGCGGGGCACTGCTGAGGGCTGCTGAGAGCGGAGGTCCAGAGGAGAGTGGGCCAGGGGCACACACCCGGGAGTCGGACCACGGGACCACAGCGAAGGCCTTTGCTGTAAGTTTTCAGACGGCCCTGGTTGTATCGTTCCTTTCGGCCTGTTTCCTGCCGGTGAATGTTTGTGTGCAGGAGCATCCGCATCAGAGGAGCCTGCTCAAGACTTGACATGCCGTGCCTCGACGGGGATTTCCCTTTTTACTTTCTTTTAATGTTGCCCATTTTTACGCTTTTGGGTTTTTAACATTGGTTTTAATATTTGTAATTAAATGTTTTGATTAGAATTCACTGACTTGTTTTTATTGGGTCAGTTGCTCTCACTGTTTTAGGTTTTTAACATTTTGGTAAAATATATTGTTTTACACTTCTCTGCCCCAATACATGTAGCGCTGTCGATCCTCCAACACAGATCAGACAATCAGACAGTTCAAAAACTCATTTTGACAGATAGTTTCACCCTTAGCAGTTTCTATCAATAATAATCATGCAAAAAGACATTCGCGGAAATTTGCCGAGGCCGGAAGTGACGTACACATGGGTGTCATTGGGCTTTGTTGATATGCATTTGTGCCATAATGTTGTATACGGACGTTTTAAACAGATATTTGTCATTCAGTGATGGACAATACAAGTCAAGGGCTTTTATTTATGAGCCCTTGTATACTTGTTATGATAGTAATTATGATTTTGAGGACTCTGCTCCTCATCTGAACCGAGTCAATCTGCAAGAAATGGACATTTGCGGACATTTCCATGGGCTGGAGTATGGATCTATGGTCCGACCGGGTCCGACCCGTCTCGACCCGGTTTGCGGATGCGGTCAGTTTGAGCTCGATGGTGCACCCGAGTGAGTGTAAATAGCTAAGTGTTAGCGAAGGTAGCGCTAGGGACGAAGGAGAACATCAGGGACATCGTAGTGCAGAGAAAAGTTTAGAAGCGTAAAAGTGACTACCGTGAAATGAAAGATCCCAGCCGTAAAAGCGACAGAACTGAAAAGTCTGGAGGTGGTTTGACAACATGGATTGACGCTGTTTTTACGGACATCAGCTAACAAGCAAACATCAGCTAACACGTCAAAACCCGCAACTCAGAAGCCTCAACTCTATGTCCCAGCTCCAGATGTTGAGTTTGATAGAAATGGTGAGTGTCTTCAATCAAATGCAAACATGTAAGAGTTATGGTCTTATTCTGAACATGTGTCTGTGGCTCTAAAGTCTAAAACATGATGGTCATGTCATATCTATATTTTTTACTAAACGTAGTTAGAGTGAAATATGGATTCATGGTTCAATGACAGTTGTTGTGTTTTCTGCTGAATACTGGGTTGAAACTCGGTAAACTTGGTTTTAGTTGGAGCTTGATAGAACTAATTTCATGGAACTGGCGCTGGTGTCTTCTCTCAGTTTGTTTGGACCGTGGCCTTCTCTGAATAAGTCAAAGATCGTAGGGACTGCCGTTTACACTCTTCTTTGTGTTACTTTCATTGCTGCATCCCGGGGCCGTTCAAAATACACCCATTTTAAGGTTTAATGTGTCAAAGCAGCAGCAGGAGCAATGCCATAAACAGTGAGGCAAGAGCTGCGACCCTCACTAGTACGTCATCATTTTTCTGGCCAATCAGAGGCATTGATATAAAAAAGTTATTTTACTTTTTTATTACTTATCTATAACACAAAAACACATTGCAAAGGTGGGAAATACGTGCTTGTAATGTGTTTTATCAGAAAGGTTTTTAATAACGTTAGTGCCCTTTTAATCTAGAATACAATATATTCTTTCAGCAGTTTGACCTCAAGGACACAGTCTCTGCTTCAAAAGCTCATCAAAAGCAGACACACAGAGACATGCAAACACACACACACACAAAGACACACACACACACAGAGAGACACGCAAACACACACACAAAGGATCCTGTAGCTACGCTGTCACTTTGTGCACTTTTGTGATACATATTAAATCCTTCTGACGTTATCTTCAGACTCTGTCCCTGAGCAGCGTCTGCAGCTCTCTGAGAACAAAACAGAAATCTAAAGAGTGGGAACTCTCTCAATACTTGGCACCATCAAGCATCTTCTTACTCCTGTCTGATGGAATTCTGTCCCACTCTTCATTCCCATGACATCCTCCCTTTATTCGAGCTCTGAGAGACCCGTGCTGGCGAGTCAGAACGACCCGCCTCACTCTTTTTGTCGATGCAGTAATTTAGGGTGCGTTTGTTCCACTGAGTGGACCGGACCAGGAAGTGTGACCTTAGACAGAAATAGAATCATATCCTTTACAGATTCAGATTCAGTTTCTTTGCCATTTGCAATAAAACCACATTGGAAACATGTGTAAGCGTCCCCAGTGCCACCGGACAAGTACAGACTCAAAACTAGATAAAAGAAGCAACCATCTCTGTGAAACAAAAGATTATTAAAGTGCTTTGTTCGGACTGAGAACAGCGGTAAGAAGCTGTTAGTGTGTCCCGATGTCCTGCAGCCAATGATATCTTCTGCCAGAGGAAAGAAGCTGGAACATGACTTTTCACAGGTCATGTGACAAGAGTGAAGCTCTTTAGTGTTATGTATGAGTGTGTGTGTGTGTGTCTTTATTTGAGTGGGAAAGACATCCAGTTATTGCACACATTTATGACTAATAGATGTGTGCAATAACTGTCAAACATATCACTATCAAACATCATCATCATGTCTGATTCATCGTGGTCTGTAAATAATAGACTTTGTAGCTACACAGCTGTGCTGGTTTTTCTTTATTTTACATATTTAGCACCTTTTTGAATCTAGCTTGTTCAGCCTTCCAAGATGTTGGCCTTGTTTGAAACCTTGTTATATTGCACCTGACCCTTTTACACAGATCCGTATTGCACACACCCACATTATTGATCAGTGACACTGGGCCTCTCACATGTCGATAAGTGAGAGCAAAGTGTGTGAGTGTGCTCTGATGGAGACAGAGGCATTTCCTCCTCTGTGACCACCGTCTGGATGCACTGCAGGTGTGTGATTGGCCGACACACTCCGAATACCCCCCTCCGCTCTCTGCTCCTGATTACGGCCCAGCGCACGCCACCATCTCAGAAGGATGGCGGCTTTGCTCCAGGCGTCGAGAATGGAACGTGAACAACAAAGACAGCTGCAAAACGTTTTCTTTATAATAATAATAATAATACAAATGCATCAGTTTGATTCAGCGCTTTACAGGACTCTCAGTCTCTTCACATCCTTACATGTCCTGACGCTGACCTTTCCCCACAGCGGGATGAATAAAGGAGTATCTTATCTTATGTTAGTGCCCTATAAGATAAGATATACTTTATTGATCTCACACAGGAGAAATTTACATCAATACTCTGGCCTCCTGCTGGGACTCTGAGGAGCACAGGGACTGGCCTCCTGTTGGGACTCTGAGGAGCACAGGGACTGTCCTCCTGCTGGGACTCTGAGGAGCACGGGGACTGGCCTCCTGCTGGGACTCTGAGGAGCACAGGGACTGGCCTCCTGCTGGTCCCAGTGTCAGGACTAAACATGGAGAGGCAGTTTTATGCAACTAAAATCTGGAACAATGGGCCTCATTCACGAATGGTTCTTAAGAACAAATTTGTGCGTAAATCCTACTTACGAGGATTTTACGAAGAATGTGGCATTCATGAATATTTCTCGTAACCAGAATTTCTCTTGGGTACGTACAAATCCTACGAGTCCTCAGGAGCACTCGTACGCATTCAGTGCCGACATGTTCGCACGCTGGTGTTGTCCTCTTTGGTGAAGTTTAATAAAATACAACATTCCAGTGATATGTCCGTCATATTGATGCATGTATTTAATCTTTTTTTTTTTTGGGTATATAGCCTGTTTTTATATTCATTTTCAAATTAAATGTGCCAACACTTTTTAAAATACATTGGAAATCATGCCGTCAATTAGTGACCCCACCCTATTTATAGGGGGCATTTGTCCATCCAGGGGCCACAGAACAATGGCATATTTACTGCTGCTGCAGGAGGTTACGGATCGGTCCCTGCGGAGGGAACGGATCTTTCAAGATCATGTTGATCTTTTTACGGAGAGCGATGAATACCTCTTTGGACGCTTTAGGCTCCCACGAGCACTTCGGAGCCACACACATCGGTCCAACCCTGTCCCCCCACACGTGCAGGTACTATCGACCCTCGGGTTCTTGGCCACTGGACCCTTTCAACGGGAGCTGGGGGACAGGGTGGGCATATCACAGCCATCCATCAGCCGCGCTCTCCCTCGAGTTGTGGATGCAATTATTCAACTGGTCCCACAATACATTAAATTCCCGTACTCAGCAGAGGAGCAAGTCTCAGTGAAAATGGGATTTCATCAGTTTGCTGGTCTCCCAAATACAATTGGCGCAATAGACTGTACACACGTGCGCATCAAGGCACCCTCTCCAGACTCCTTCCCATACCTCAACTGCAAACAGTTCCACTCCATAAATGTACAACTCATCTGCGACTCTAATAACCATCTCCTGAATGTAGTTTCCCGGTTCCCAGGAGGAGCACACGACTCCTATATATTTCAAAACAGCTCCGTGGGAACACGCCTTGAACAAGGAGCGGTTGATGACGCATGGCTCATTGGTAATTACAATTTCCAACAAGTGTAATATCCTCATCATTTCCTTTTGGCGATCGAGGATATGCCCTGGCCCCTTGGCTGATGACACCACTGACAAACCCTCAGACTCCTCAGGAAGTGTCTATAATGACAAGCATGTGCGCACTCGCTCCATCATTGAACGCACCATCGGCATACTGAAGGGACGCTGGATGTGTTTGGACACAGCAGGTGGAAAATTGCTGTATAAACCAGAGAAGGTAAGGCAACTGATTATTTTATTAACCTATAAGGAGAATCACCTAGTTTAGATTAATTTAAATTCCATGCAGCTAATTTTATGGCTCTCCCTCACCATTACAGGTCTGTAGGATAATCATGGCCTACTGTGTCCTGCACAACATCGCGATGAAGCGTGGTGTGCCCCTCCCCCTCAGCCACTACACCGTCAGGATGTGCGCCCTGATGCAATGCTGTGACCAGACTGCAGGCACGCCGTTCATGTTAGAGAGCACTTAATTGCCCGTTTGTAAATAAAGTGTAAATATTATATGTTGAATATAAGTCTGTGATTCACTTCAAATATTAAGACAGACCAGTTCCAGTGCACACCTTCATTTATTTTTGAGCTGCTCATGCAAATCTTTGAGTGTCTGAGATATGGTTCCCAGTGTGGACGCAATCTTCTCCAGGGACTCGGCAGTTCTTTCCTGATTCTGGAGAACCGCGTCCGAGATCAAGCGTGGACGTGGAGAGGCACGGGTTTGTGTGGATTTGCTACAGGAGGGCTCTGTCAGTTCTGGATCGGCGTCTCTCTGCGGGACTTCATCTGTGATCAAAGGAAATAAATAAATTACAACTCAAGCCAAGGTTGCAACCCCAGTCCCACAAAGGCCGTATTTGGGTTACACACTGTGGTAGACTCCACCCTTACCGGGCTCATGCTTTAAGCATAGAAATAAACATAGAAATAAGGCACAAATTAAAAGACATTTTTTACCTTCAGATTCAACTGGAATGGCAGCGGCACAGGGAGTGGGTGAACGCGTTGCATCTGGGCCCAGGTCTGTGTCCAGTGACTCAGATGATGGTACACCTGAAAAGTAAGATGGGGAATATTAATTAATTAATATGATTAAATACAGTGACCTTGATTGTTCCCATAGCCTATACCTGAGAGTGCCCATCTCCCAATGCGCTGATCCAAATCAGACATGGGCATAGTGTCTGCTGCCCCCCCTCCAGTCCGTTGCGTCTCCCTCCGGTGTTTGGCTATGTTTCTTTTCGTTTTGGATTTCAGGTCGAACCACTTCTTTCTGACCTCCTCTATGGTGCGTCCCTCTCCTGAGACCACATCCACCGCACGCCAAACTGCCTCCCAGGCCTCCTTGTTGGTATTAGTGCAACCTGCACTGAGGCTACTGTCTTCTTCCTCCTTGTGACCTCCAGCAGCAGGACTTAGAGTTCTGAACTGCTGAAGTTCTTTTTCCTCTTTACTGGCTGCGCTCCAACGGACTTGCTCTTCGCTTTTGGCATTTTGCTGTTTCCTGAGTGGCGTCTGCACACGGCCCTGCAGTCCCTTTTTTGGGCATTAATGGGCGGTTACCTATGCTAAGTACCTGTGCTAATGAATCACCTGGCATGCGCGCTCTACTTACGAGGAGATGGCATTCATCAATCTAAGAGAACAGCCGCGAACAATTCAGCGGCTTACGAGCGCGTCGATGAATCCCACGTAGGGTCTTCTTAGAAATCTACTTAAGAACGACTTGAGAAGAAATTTAAGAAGTTTCTTACGAAGATATTCGTGAACGAGGCCCAATGTTCCCAGGTTCTGTTTTGCAGCAACAACAGAGGAATTTTAAATGTACTGTTCATGTGTTGTATTTAGTGTGCTATACAAATAAAGTTGCCTTAAAAAGGGTCAGTCTTCTCGTGTTGTGACTCTGAAGCTTCACCCTCTGGATCCAGGAGCCTCTCCCAGATTTATACTTGTGCAGATGGCCTTTTTGTCATTTCTTGTTTTTTCTGTTGCTTTTGCCAATAAAAACAATTCCTTCAACAGTTTTTCATTTCCCGATAAATGTTTCCCATTAGACTTTGCACCTCGTGAGTCTCTGAGTGCCCTGCGGAACTCTGCAATACTCCTCTCTCCAATACTTTCAATTTCCTCTTTCCTCTTTTCTCCTAAAACAGCTGTGAGTTTCTGAGCTGGTATCAGAGGTGCGTGTGTGCGTGTGCATGTGCAGAGCACAGCACGTGGAGCCGACGAACGCCACGGTTAAACATTAACCCTGTCTGTGGACTGTAAGGACAGTCTACGTGGAGATAATGTCATCAACACACGTCTGCACGGGAGAGACACACGTGTGTGCACGGGAACGACACACATGTGCGCACGGGAGCAACACACACTGGAAATGTTACACTGCCCTAACTCTGACTCAGAAGCTTTGAACTGGTTGATTTTCTGATCTGTGTTGGTGAATCGACAGTATTGTATAGTCCTCAGAGAAAACTGCTGTTGAAGGTCCTGGGTTCGAGGTAAGGTCAGGACAGCCCCTATCTGAGTGGAGTTTGCATGTTCTCCCCCCAGGTTTCCTCCAGATTTCTAACACCACTAAAAACATGTACAATAGGTCTGGTGTGTGCCTCCTGTAGGCGACACTGGTCTATGAAAGGCGCTACACAGATAAATATTACTTACTCAACTATACTAGAATAAAATGAAATCTCTAGCTTTAGCAACATAAAGAAGCAAGTATAAATCTGTAACTTTAGCTCAACAAAGAAGCTAGTATAACATCTCTAACTTTAGAGAAGGTTTTCAGGTTTAACTAAAATAAATGTTATTATTAAATCTGTCTGAAAGTGGAGGAGTAGGGCAGGTGTAGGGTCAGAGGGGCAGGGGCCAGGGGTCACAGCAGCTGGGACGTCCTATCTACGACTCTGGTAAACCTGCTGACCAGGTAAAGTTTACAGACCAGAGAGAGACCAGAGAGAGACAAGAGAGAGAACAGAGAGACAAGAGAGACCAAAGAGAGAAAAGTGAGAGACCAGAGATCGACCAGAGATCGACCAGAGAGAGACCCGAGAGAAACCAGAGTGAGAGACTAGAGAGAGAACAGAGAAAGGCCATAGAGAGACCAGGGAGAGAGACCAAGTCTCAGGCCTTGTCTCAGTAGTGGTCTACCCAGACCAACACATTTTAAAATACCAACGTTTAAAGGTGTGGTTATGGTTGATCAGGATGTAGTAGGTAAAAACTCTCCATGTGGCATCATCCTTTAACCAGAAGTCAGTGAGACCAGAGAGAGAGAGACCAAAGAGAGACAAGTATGTAGTAACTCAGAAAGACCATGTGGCATCCTTCTTTAAGTGGCTGTAGTCTGACCAGCTCTTGTCGCTCGCTGGTGTTTTGTGTATTTCCTGTTTTGAAAAGACTTCCTGTATATTTGGCTTTGTTCCACTTTCTCATCTACACTCACACAAACTGGTGATGTCACATGGTTCCCACTCATAGGCTGATGGTGTCACATGGTTTCACAAGAGACATGTCTAAACTGCTCCTGATGACGTTGGAGAAAGCTCTGTCACTCACAGCTGAGCGGGAGGGCATCTGGGTGTTCAGAGAGGGCCTTGTTCATATTTCACACTTTTTTCAGATAACACTTTTCCTCCACTCGTCGTTAGTGTTTGGGCCGAATAAATGTTTTCTATGTTCAAATTGCAACATACAGCAGCTTTGGAGACATGTGTGTAGTTCATATGGCAGCCCGGGAATTTACAGGAACTGAAGGCCTTTTGCCAAGAAGAAGGGGCACAGTTACCGTCAGAGAGACCAGAGAGAGATGAGAGAGACCAGAGAGAGGCCAGAGAGAGACCAGAGAGAGACCAGAGAGAGGCCAGAGAGAGACCAGAGAGAGACCAGAGAGAGGCCAGAGAGAGATGAGAGAGAGATGAGAGAGAGACCAGAGAGAGACCAGAGAGGCCAGAGAGAGGCCAGAGAGAGACCAGAGAGAGACCAGAGAGAGATGAGAGAGAGATGAGAGAAAGACCAGAGAGACCAGAGAGAGACCAGAGAGAGATGAGAGAGAGATGAGAGAAAGACCAGAGAGGCCAGAGAGAGACCAGAGAGAGACCAGAGAGAGAGACCAGAGAGAGTCCAGAGAGAGATGAGAGAGAGACCAGAGAGAGGCCAGAGAGAGAGACCAGAGAGAGACCAGAGAGAGACCAGAGAGAGACCAGAGAGAGACGAGAGAGAGACCAGAGAGAGACCAGAGAGAGACCAGAGAGAGATGAGAGAGAGATGAGAGAACGACCAGAGAGGCCAGAGAGAGACCAGAGAGAGATGAGAGAGAGACCAGAGAGAGACCAGAGAGAGAGACCAGAGAGAGGCCAGAGAGATGAGAGAAAGACCAGAGAGGCCAGAGAGAGATGAGAGAGAGATGAGAGAAAGACCAGAGAGGCCAGAGAGAGACCAGAGAGAGGCCAGAGAGAGAGACCAGAGAGAGACCAGAGAGAGAGACCAGAGAGAGACCAGAGAGAGAGACCAGAGAGAGGCCAGAGAGATGAGAGAAAGACCAGAGAGGCCAGAGAGAGGCCAGAGAGAGGCCAGAGAGAGGCCAGAGAGAGACCAGAGAGAGGCCAGAGAGAGAGACCAGAGAGAGACCAGAGAGAGAGACCAGAGAGAGGCCAGAGAGATGAGAGAAAGACCAGAGAGGCCAGAGAGAGGCCAGAGAGAGGCCAGAGAGAGGCCAGAGAGAGGCCAGAGAGAGGCCAGAGAGAGAGACCAGAGAGAGACCAGAGAGAGAGACCAGAGAGAGGCCAGAGAGATGAGAGAAAGACCAGAGAGGCCAGAGAGAGGCCAGAGAGAGGCCAGAGAGAACGAACAGAGAGACACTAGAGAGAGACCAGTGAAAGACCAGAGAGAGATCAAAGAGAAACGAGGGAGAAAACAGAGAGAGACCAGGGAGAGAGACCAGTGAGAGAGACCAGAGAAAGACAAGAAATAGATGAGAGACCAGAGAGAGGCCATAGAGAGACACCAGAGTGAGACCAGAGAGAGATCAAAGAGAGACAAGGGAGAAAATAGAGAAAGACACGGGAGAGACCAGAGAGAGACTATACCAGACCCGAGAGACACGTGGGAGTGACCAGAAAGAGACGACGGAGAGACCAGGGAGAGACGAGGGAGTGACCAGAGAGAGACCAGGGAGAGAGACCAGAGCGAGACCAGAGAGCCTCTTCAAGTGTGAAGTTGTGGATGGGGTGAGGCCCAGAGCTCAAAGCATGTTCAGCCACAGCGACCGGTTGCCAGTGACCACAGGCCTGTGTCAGCTGCACTCACTGAACTGGCACCATGACATACTTGTGTGGAGGGGGGTGGGGTGAGGGGAGGGGTGTGGGGGTGGAGGTGGGGTGAGGGGGAGGTGGAGGGCTGAGGGAGAGGCTTCAACAACCACAGCTTTGTGCTCCCTATGGCACAGACGTGGATGTGGCTCTGCTGGAGGCCAGAGCTGTTAATGTTGTAAAAACAGTTTCAGCCTCTCACTCTGACTCACTATTTCCACTTTCTGAACCAGAACTGGATTCATCTACAAAATAAATGGAACTGAACTGGATTAGTGTTTAGGTGAGAGAGATGAGAGAGAGACCAGAGAGAGAGATGAGAGAGAGACCAGAGAGAGACCAGAGAGATTAGAGAGACGAGGGAGTGACCAGAGAGACTAGAAATAGATGAGAGAGACACCAGAGAGAGACTAGAAATAGATGAGAGTGAGACCAGGCCCAAAACCCAAACTGCTGCAACACATCAGAGAAATATCCAGAGGAGCATGAGGGGATGTAGCTCTAACTCTAACTCTCTAACTCTCTAACTCTGATTCTAACTCTATCTCTATCTCTAACGCTATCTCTAACTTTAGCTCTAACTCCATCTCTGACTCTAGCTCTAACTATCTCTAACTCTCTAACTCTATCTCTGACTCTAACGCTATCTCTAACTTTAGCTCTAACTCCATCTCTGACTCTAGCTCTAACTCTATCTCATTCTCTATCTCCATCCTAACCTTTACTTTAACTCTAACCACAGTGGCTCGCAGAATTACTTTGTGTCAGGTTTACGACCAAACATAAACATTTAACATTTTGAAGAGGGAAGGAGAGTCTTGTATTGATATGTTTCCTCATCATATCCAGCCACAGACCTGACTGCATCAAACACATGGTTAAAGTTGGAAGGAATAAAGAAATCCTTAATTGTTTTCCCCGGGGTTTTTGCTTCGTTAATTAACCTACCGACTTCTCTCATTTTCTGCCTAATTTAATCATGCTTAGTCTTATCATGCCCGTGTTTTAAGTACAGGTGCTCTCCGAGTCTCAGAATCCCCTTTTCTGCTTTGACAACACCCGTGACCTCATCCTGATGCATTGCCCAAATTAAAGACCACAGCTTTTTGCTGATGCCCTCCGGTACAGGCTGGGCTAGGGAGCAGAGGGACTGGACCCTACTTCTACCTGGTTTAGCCTGGTTTAGCCTGGGCATCTTTCTGTGAAAGCCGGCACCTGGCCACATGCCTCCACAGCGACTTTCGCTTAAGCAATTGTCACAGGTTTAAAAGTGTCTGTTGAGGGGGTGTGATCATAAAACAGGAAGAGGATAAAAAGGGGATAAAATTTAATAATATATTTACAAAAGGTCCATTAAAATCATGATAAAACCCGTAGTCCGCTGGGCACCGGTGTCCTCCCTGGCCTCGGTTCCCTCCAGGCCCTTCTCCGTCCCGGGACCGGGCTGCAGTCCCGCCAGCCCCTTGCAGACCACGGGTCGCCACCGGGCACCCGCGGGGAAGAGCCGGCACATCCCGGTCTTCGGTGGGCATAGCCCGGGCGCGCACGCGCCAGTGCGCTATCAATGCGCGCCCCCTCACCGGTGCCGCTCTGCCCGCTGGCCTCAGTGCCCCGTGGTCTCTGGCTGGCGGTGCTCGTCCTTGGCCCGGTCCCGTGTCCTCATCCTCTCCCCTGGCTCTCGTCTGGCTCTCCTCTGCTCTCTTCCTGTTCTTCTCCCCTGTCCTGCAGTGCCCGCCCCCAATTAAAAGGTCTTGATTAAAACAGGTGCGGGTGATTAGGGGAAGTGTCCAAGGAACTGTGATTAAAATCCATGCATTAAAAATATAAAAACACAAAACACATCACACAAATAAAAGCAGTTAAAAGTCCTTATTAAAAGTTCACTTTCCCACACAATGCCCCACAGTCTATACAGTGCAAAAACTCACTGGATTTAACTGGGGAATTTGGCTGTTTAGCTGGGACTAAAGTTCCAATGCCGGCCTTTAAAACCTCAAAATTGTGCTCACGGTTTCCACTATTCCTGATCAAATCAAACTGAAGTTTACGTGCTTTAGATTTCACAGGTAGAGCCAATGCTCTGGCTACGTCACTTTCATTTCCATGTTTTCTAGACAAATGACGGGACATTTTGTGGCAGGACATTGAACAGTAGAGGCAGAAGTGTCTCTTGCTGTAAACTCGCCCCCGATTTTTCTTCTTTTGCAGCTGCATGATAACAATCTTATTTGCCTTTGGTTCGTCATTTTCTGAGTCTTGAAGAAAAGTGTTTTTGATTTTTCTTTTTCCATACTTTTTTACAGGTTTCTTCTTGACAGTTAAATCGTCAGAATCTGAGTCTACTTCATCAATTAGGGACTCTTGACTAAGCTGCACAAACAACAAATAATTTGTAATCATTCTATATAACAATTTGAAGTCATGACTTGTAGTCAGCACTTACCAGTGGTTTGTAAGCGTGCGCTTCAGTGTGCTCCTCCATGATTTCTTGCAGCCTAATGAACCACACACTTGCACCTTTTCTAGCCTGACACCTGATTTCCTCTGTTGTGCTGCTCCATGATTGGCTCCAGCCTGCTGGACTGAAATTGCCCCAGTGTGCCCCTCCTTGATATCCCGCAACCCACCACCAGGGTTCCGACACATAACACACTTTTTTCAGGAAAGTAAACCTCCAGGGGTCCTTTCCATAGTTTTACAGAGACTGTATAAGGACCGTTAGAAAAGCATTACCCATTGATTATTAAGCTTGGACCAGTGGGGTCCGGTGTTCGGGCCCCACCACGTAAAACCAGTCCCCATGACGTGAGTGGAATCTCAGGTTATGGAACCCACCAGGAGTTGAAAACAAGTGCACACACACACACACTGTTGCACCATCTCCTCTGTTTATTCTACACACACATGCACACACAGAGACACACACACTCCAGCCCTTATCTTTCTTTAGTCTATACCCAATCACACACGTATACACATGCACACAGACACCAAGATACACAATTACACACACACACACACACTGACCCTGAACTCACGCTCCTTCTGACCTGAGCTGCAGATAAACGACACAATTTATAGTTTAAATCTGAAGAGCTCCAACCCTGATAGTGGGTCCAGAGGAGGATGATTGAAGACATGGCCTTGATCTTTCAGGCCAAAGGGGGTTTAAGTGTCTTGCCCAGGGACACAACATCAGCAGACATCAGTGAAGCAGATGGCATGGGTCGAGGGGGGATCATCCCCACGACTATTGGGTTCAAAGACCAATGCTCTACCAACCGAGCCACTGTCGCCCCATTTTTAAAGACTCATTGGGACAAAAAACATTTCGATGCTAACATGTTGCTAACTGTAACACAGCTCATGTAATACACCGTTTGGACTCAATTTACGTAGACTACGGCACATGTTTTCTGAACACAAATACACAGTACACACACACACAATCCCAACTATCCCATTGAGGTGAACATGAACACTTCAAACTGTAATCTCAACCCCCTAAAATGTATGTTAAGTGATCCCAACAACCATCCGAGGAGGAGACATTGTGAGAGAACTAGCCCAGAGACAGACCTCAGGCACCGATCGCCCCTGGGCTCGATGAGGACATGGACTTCTTTCTGCAGGCAACAGTTATTCATTTTCAGGAGTCTTTTGTGCTTGGGTTTTATTTACTTTCAGATTTGAAATATTTTTGACTATGAGAATGTACGGATGTGTGTACCCTGTGAACTATGCTTTCAGTGTGTGGGCTTTTGTTTTGCCTATTGATATTGTAGGAGACACGTTTGGGCACTGTGTGAATGAATGATTGGCTGGTGGAGGAGTAATGTATTGTGGGCATGCATTTGTGCATGAGCATGGGCGTGTGTGTGAGAGCGATTGTGTGTGTGTGTGCATGTGTGTGTGTGTGGGCGTGGTACACAAGATTATGAATGGGCGTACACCTGCAGAGGCACGGGAACAGGGAGGACTGTTTGGGAGGCCATCATTTTTGTTGACCGCTATTATAGTTTTGTTTGATTTATTTTGGCTATTTTTTAGCGTAAGTTTATTAACTCATTTTTTGCTGTATATTAACCACGCATTTACATCAAAACTGGATCCAGTTCCTCCGTTTGTTTTTCTTCATACACTTTTATCAGACCCATCTTGCCTCTCTGCGGCTTTAGGCAACAGGCAGCCGTTATAGATAGACTCTGTATATATGTTGAATGTTTATATACTATACATAGATTTTAAAATGTTATATCACGTTTGTTCAGGCCACACATGACTCATCACATTGACTCAAGCACAGGTCCAATAATAGCACCTGTGCTTGATTAGCCATTTGTCTGTCCTGATGATGACCTAAGTGGTTGAAACGTGTTGGTGTCTCGTGTGAATGAAGGATTTTTACTTTCAAGTCAGTTTGGGCTTTTTGTTTTAGCTTTGGATCCTGATGAGCACCTGCCTGATCCACAGCTGCAATCACTCTCCCTCGAAACCACAAACAAATACAGACATACACACAATTAGACACATAATGATGATAATACATTTTATATAATACACCTTACATGTGCAAACACATCTCAATTTGCTTCAGCAAGTTAAAAACACAATACAAACAACAGAATAAAAACACATACAGACACATTTCAAAATGGATAAAAAGACATTGCCTTCCTGAACAACTCTGTTTTCACGTGCTTTTTGAAGCCCTCCTTAGACTGTGGTGCCCACAGGCCTCCTCTCCTCCAGGCAGGAGGGGAGTGCAGCAGGGGTGGACGAGGGAGATAATGGGTCCAGTCTCACATAGAGCTGAGTGCCATCGGCATAGCTATGGTAGCAATGACATGGCCCAGGGGGAGCATATAGATGTTAACAGGGTTGGCCCAAGAACAGACCCTTGTGGGACTCCACAGGACACAGTGTGAGTCTTAGAATTAAACTCCCCCAAGGCCACATACTCAGCTCTATCAGTGAGATAGGATCCAAACCATCTCAGAGCGGTACCAGAGAGACCGTTTCTTGTTCTGACTCTGAAGGAGAATTGAATGTTCCATGGCGTTGAATGCAACTGTGAGGTCCAGGAGTAGGAGTAGTGATGGAGAAGACACCACCATGAAGCTAACCTGGCAAGAGCCAGATTGATGATTGTGTAGAACTCTAATGTGTTCTCCACAATATCAATCTGGGACTTCTGCAGGAGAATCCTTTCGGGGGAAAGGAGGGATAAGCAGCAGAATACTTCAAGCTGATTGGGCAAAATGACGCTGTGTGCCCGCCTACCAAGGTTTGACTTGTTTGTTTTGCTTCGGCCCGGCACTTCTTGCTTTCGTCCTAAACCCCCAGACTGGCGCGTGATTGGCTTGAACACCTAGATGTTCTACTCGAAAAGGGTTGGCGGGAGCGGGGCAAGATGTATTCTCGAGTGTTTGTGAACTCACAAATACCGCGAGAATTCACCTTGCAGGCAAGGTTAGCATTATGCCACCATGAGATCATTGGTGACTCTGAGCATGACTGTGTCCCTGTGCTATGGTTTGATCGCAAGTCTGACTGAAATGGTACACATTATAGTGTTTGAGGTGGTTTTGAAGTTGAGCAGAAACGACCTTTTCCATGATCTTAGCCAGGAAGGGGAGGTTAGAGATGGGGCGGTAGTGTGCCACATGTTTTTTTAAGATGAGGACGATTTATAGCTGTAGTGTGGGCGGGATGTGGCAGTTTTGAAGGGACTGGTTTATTATTGCAGTGAAGTGGGCAGTGGGCTTTTTTTAGATGCATTGTATTTGATCAGAGGGGTGAGAGGTTGGTCCAGGGAACAAGAGGAGGGCCTCATTTTCTGCATAATTCCCTCAACGTCTCCCTCTGTAGCTGTGGTGAACTGAGAGAAGCTCTGATTCTGCGATGGCAACTTCATCTGAGGTCATGCAGAAGCAGAGAGTGAGGTCAAATCTGGTCTTAGAAGTGAAATGTGCCATGACTTTATTATTCTGCTGTTAGTCTTTGGTTTAATGACTTTGTTTACTATGGAGAAAACTTGTTTCCAGGGTTGTTGTATATAGTATTGTGATCTGGCAGTGGTCAGTGTACTTGAATAGTGTTTTTGATGGTCCCTATATGCCAGAATTTGAATAGTTAAGTTGCTTTTCACAGTAAGACGTTCAAAAGCACGACCTGCGGTTTTCAACTGCTGAAGCTCACTGGTAAACAATGGCTCCCCGGTAAACCATGAGGCTGGTTTTGTGAAGGCGACCATTTGTTATTTAACACAAGGCGTGAACATTCAGCTGGTTCTGAAGAGCTGTGTTACAGTGATTTACAGAGGAATCAACGGAGGGGTAATGTGCATTACTGACAGTGTGGGCGCGTCCAGGCCCAAAAAGGTCCATGAGCGTGTGCTCATGCTGTAATACCACCACGGGCCAGTGGAGCTGCACCCAAAGAGAATTATTCAAGGCTTTTGTATTGCGTCCTCGTTCCTCTCAGGATGGTTCAAAAGTGGCTCTTGGTCAAACTCTATGTTCCAGATGTGTATCAAAATTGAGGGGAGTATCCTCTTGTCTAGTTTAGCCGCTGTGGACTATTGAAGGCACTCGGGAAATGAATGAGGCAAGTGCAGCTATTTGCATGCGCAAATGCGTTTTCATCAACATTTCCCCACAGCCATTTTGAAAAAAAGTGACGGCAAGTTAATTATGTCTAGATTACGGTCCATTTTTAATGTTTTTCAAGTTTCTGAATGTCAAACAGTGCTGAAGCTCACAGAGGTTGTGTGGGGGGAGATCAATGGAAAGAACTTTATGATCAGAGACACCAATGTCGTACACGTGGAGTTATGAAATGAGTCTGTGTTGACAAGATCCAACATATGGCCTTTGCAGTGGGATGTCCAGTCCATGATGCTGTGGACTCAGTCCAAAAGGTCCAGAAATTCTGCTACAAAGTGGTATGAGTGTCACGGTGTATGTTTAGATCACCAAAGATCAAAACATTTAATGAGGAAGTGCAGAGACTTGAAGGAAATCATGGATTCGTTTGATAAAGTTTTGGTGGCAGTAGATCAGGAGCATTGAAGAGTGGGTATTTACCTTTGTGTTCCAGGCATTCGAATGTGGTCAGATTTGGAAGGAGGATGGATGTCAGCTTCAGGGCAGAGGGATGTAAACTGGCCAGTCCCCCCCTTTTTGTCAGTGGTCCGTGCCTTCTCAGTGACACAGCCAGGAGAGCATGACTACTTCGAAACAGAGAATACAAGTGGTTATTCCATGTTTCTGTGAGACACATGATGTCAATGTCCTACTCTAGAATATGATCATAGATTAGACATGCCTTGTTGTCTATGGAACGAGCTGTCCTTGGCAGGGTGTAAGAACTGTAAAATACAGGATTTTGCTTCCGGCGCGTCCACTGTGTAGCAGCTGCTGCGCTCGTTGTCTCCATGGTGATGGCGTTTTGATGACGTGAGCGTGTCTCCGACGAGGCCGCCGTGACAGTGATGCTGCGGGACTTTTGTTGCTTTAGCCAAGGACCTGACCCCCGCAGACCTAACTACGTCCACATACACACACACTGGGAAAGATGATAATTCCCGTTTGTGTCCTGGTCATTAGAAACGTTATAAATGACCGGGAAAAAGCAAGATGGCCGCTGTAGCGTCTGTGTGTGAACTGTCCCTGAACATCATCGTCATTTCACAAACGTCTGTTATAAACGTCTTCTAAAGTTGTTTTCTTCTCAGATCAGAAATTAACTCGGTAAATATGGCTTCAATAGGATCAACATGTTCCAACGTTCAAACCACAAAGGGTTTCTTCTTGGTCGCAATTGAGTGACTTATTGTACAGTCTGACAGCGGTCAAGATGTTACATGTCTTCAACATTCATTCATCTGAGCCAGCTGTGGATGAATGGGTGAATTGTTGTGTTTGAAACTTGATCTGTAAGTCTTTAGACATCTGTGGATCATCACACATTCATCCAGGGAGTCTATAATAATAATTAAAAAAAAGTCATTGCTAGGTTTTCCCAGCCCTAATTCAGCCGAACTTGGGTCTGAACCAGAGCAGAAGATTCAGTCTAAGGGTGTATTCAGACCTGTACATTTGCTCCACTTTAAATGGACCAGGATTCGTTTGGAACTCTGATCCGAACCTTTTATGCAGGTCTGAATACACACAAATGGTCCGAACCAAAGAAACGAACCGAGACCCACTTTTTTAGGGGGTCTCGGTCCGCTTCCAAACGAACTCTGGTCCGAGCCGATTCAGGTCTGAATACATCCAGTGTTGATCCGACACAACTCCAAGATACGTGCACATTTTTTGGGCTTAACAAGCCGTAGACAGAAACTGTGAGGAATTAGCCATACGTCACAGCTGCTAACTATGCTACACAGCTGCTAACTATGCTGCTAACGCATGCTACACAGCTGCTAACTATGCTGCTAACGCATGCTACACAGCTGCTAACTATGCTGCTAACGCATGCTACACAACTGAGGAGACACTGTGCAACAGGCTTATGGAGTATACAGTGATGTTAATGGCAGCATCTTCAAATCATTTGCATTATTAAGCCTCACGTGTTTGAGCAATATCCCGTATCATGTAGTGAATTGTGTTCATTGGTTCATACCTGATCCTCCGTCGTCTGTTCTCCCGATGTTATTATAGATCCATGGTTTATCCACATGCTGCTGTCAGTAAGTTGTGGAACAGGGTTATTATAATAGATCCATGGACAGGGCACGTAGCGCACAGTCTCCTTCGGCTTTCTCCTCACGCATTCGCCGACGCTGTTCCAATATTTAAAACGTGTTTCGCCTGTGTCTAATGAGCTGCTGTTGATATTGAAGGTGATCTGACCCCCACCTCCCGGCTGCGCAGTAGCAGAGAACAAACGTAAACAACAATTGTGGCGAGTACACTAACTAGCTACGTGTTCTTCGAGGATAATTCTACTTCTTCGTTCGTCCAAACGAAACCATGCGAAGCTCTAGTTTCAGTTTCCATTTTCACAGCTGCTGTTAAAATGCAGAATGATGTTGGTGCATCTTTTGTGTGAGTGTTGTAAAGTTGCTCTGCCCACTACTGCCCGGGTGCTAGAACTAAATCGTTTTTGATCCTCGTATGAACGCTGTGAAATTTGCATTAGGAGCCTGGTCGTTTCTGTTAAAAGCCTGGAAACGTCTGCGCAGCGCCTCCGTCTAAACTGGGTCTAACTTTAAAGGAGACAATAGTCCAGAATCGACCACAATAATGTGATGCCCACGTCCCAAAACAGACAGAGACAGAAAATCAAACTCAGCAACTACAGTGATTACAAACACGTACAGGGCAGGTGTGACCGCAAAGAAATGGGACGGATGGAGACCCCCTTGACCCTCACCCTCACCCTCACGTGCAGCCCGCCCCCTCGTGCTTTCCTCGTGCTCAGGGAATGGAGCTGCCATAAATCACAGTATATTTAGACTCTTCATGTCTGTAGAGAGAGTGCTGACGCAGGAGTTTTAATAATATCCTAAAAAGTACATTTACAAACTTTTACAAAGCATGAGCGAACATGGACCATCGTCACTCCCTTTAAACAAGGAACCATGTGAACTATGTGCTTAGAAAAAACTTCCGAAGATTCTTTAAAAACTGCTTCATTTTTATAGCTGCGCCATTGAAAGAGAGAGACCAGAGAAAGACTAGAGAGAGACCAGAAAGAATGTGAAAGCGAATTATGTAATCAGACTGTTTTAGAGCTAGGAATAGATTTGATCCCGTCGTTCCATTGGCCGCGGGGGAGTGCTCCGTGGATGAACTCAGAGGTATTGAATTTGGCACCTATCGATTCTAGTCTCGTTCTGATTCAGCAAACACTCATTTTGAAGCGCTTCTGAGCTACACAGCCAAATCTGTAACAGTCCTCCAAAAAATGTGAGACAGGCTTCTTCTCTGACAACGTTTCAAATCCAGGTCTAAAACATCTTTTTAGACCTGGACTTGCCTGGTCTGTTTGCCAGGGGAAGGCGTGACGTTGCAGATAAGAGTTAAGCCCTGATCACGTCTCCTCTCCCCCTGAGCCCGTCTCTGACCTCCACCTCCTGCTGCTGACACACTTTCATTTGTTCTGTCTGATTTTGAGAGTTCAGGCAGATCATGACACTAACTATTTCACAACATTCAGTAATCACTCCTCCAAAGTGTGTGAACTCATCTGCTGTGCTCTCTCCGGTCTCTCTCTCTAGGTTCTCCCTGGTCTCTCTCCCTGGTGTCGCTCTGGTCTCTCTCCCTGGTGTCTCTCTGGTCTCTGTCTGGTCTCTCTCCCTGGTCTCTCTCTGGTCTCTCTCCCTGGTGTCTCTCTGGTCTCGCTCTGGTCTGTGTCTGGTCTCTCTCTCTAGTCTCTCTCTGGTCTCTCTCCCTGGTGTCGCTCTGGTCTCGCTCTGGTCTGTGTCTGGTCTCTCTCTCTAGTCTCTCTCTGGTCTCTCTCCCTGGTGTCGCTCTGGTCTCTCTCTAGTCTCTGTCTGGTCTCTGTCTGATCTCTCTCTGGTCTCTCTCTGGTCTCTCTCTGGTCTCTCTCTGGTCTCTGTCTGATCTCTCTCTGGTCTCTCTCCCTGGTGTCGCTCTGATCTCTCCCTGGTGTCTCTCTGGTCTCTCTCCCTGGTCTCTCTCTGGTCTCTCTCCCTGGTGTCTCTCTGGTCTCTCTCTGGTCTTTGTCTGGTCTCTGTCTGCCATGTAATTGGATTAGTTGTAGTCCAGAGGATCAGCTCCTGGAGGATCTGTCCAGTCCTGATCACTACAGTAGAAAGTCCTCTGACAACAGTCGTCTAGTCTTATATTTAAAATGAGCCTAAAACACTGATAAATGTAGTTTATAAATGTTTATTCACTGATGAGCATCTGTTTTTGTCGATCGATTGCTATGAGATCTGTAATTGTTTCTGTGCTTTCAGCTTGTTTTATTCCTGTACTTTGTGTCTGGTGCCCACTGGGGACTCTTGCACGTGTATTCCAATGTGGTTTTACTGCAAATGGATAATAATCTGAATCTACAGCCTGTGTCTTTACATAACCCGAAAATCAGACACTGTCAACATGGAACAGTATACATCATACAAGGATCAAGAGTTCTGAGCTTCCGGCTCGACCGCACGGCATTGTGGGTAGTATTCTCCTATTAAGATTACCTGTTGCGAGCGTGATCTGTCTCTCTTTTTTCCAGCCCATCGATTGTTTTAATCGCTACAAAAATCACCAATTTCAGACATTTAGAAGTTAAGGTAAAGATTTTTTCATGTAACAAAAAAGCAATGCATTTTTTTTCTTGTGGTTTTAGATGTAAACACAACCGACTGACTAAAGAGCTACACGCAGCTTGTGCTACTTACAAGGATCGAATGCTTAGACGAGCTTTATAAACTTGCCCAAGGTGTGCAGTAGGCTTTAAACAAAGTTATTTTCACTTTATCTGTACATATGTGAAATCTCCGTGCTTAAGTCGGAGTCGGGTTGTTTGGGAATGCAGCACAAAGAGGGTGGTAAACTCCATCTAAGGCTAAATACTGGCACGAGACCGATAGTCGACAAGGACCGTAAGGGAAAGTTAAAAAGAACCCCCCATGAGTCCAGCCCTCCCGCTCTGAGGACTGTGAACACGTTCTCAGGTCGTAAATAGAAATCATTCAGGTATGTTGTTTATGGACTCATCTGAACCTCAGTTTGTTTACATTGGTCACTGATCGAGCAGCTGCAGTGACAGACTGATCCACCCTCTGTATTATTATTATTAGTTTATTTGATATGGACATATCAACTGCATTGGACAAACCAGATACATTGTTTGCAGTGTTATAGCAAAACTGCTAATTTGCAACACCTGTCCATAGGAGGCTACACATTTCAAAAAACACAATACAATACAGTACAATATTTAAAAAGGTAAACAATACACAATTACACATCATCAGTATACATTTCATACAGTGTTACCATGTGAGCAGTTTTGACTTGACTTCAGCCATTGTTTCAGACCTCTGTAAAAACTGTTCATGTCAGTCTGCAGTTTTAAATCAGTGGGCAGAGAGTTCCACAGTCTGGATCCATTAAAAGAGAAACTGGACTGTCCAAAAGATTTTGTAAATTTTGGGAGAACACAGTCCCCACTCACCGAGGCTCTGGTGGAGGGTCTGCGGGAGTCCTGACGCCGAATAATGAGAGCGGAAAACAGCGGCGACACACGACTGTTCAAACATTTAAAAACCAATTTCAGAATACTAAAATGTATAAAGTTTTCGAAAGTAAAAAGATTATGTCTATGGATGATGTCACAGTGATGCCATCTCATAGGTTTTCTGTCAAATACCTTGACTGCCTGTTTGTACAATGAAACAACCGGCTTGAGTGTGGACGGGGAGGTTTGTGACCAGGATGTGACGCAGTAGGACAGATGTGAAAAAATCATGGCATGCATGTATAACAGGGCGGCCTGATAGGACAGATCCCTCCTGATAAAACGAAAACAATTCAAGTTGGATTTGACCTTTTTACACACATTTTTGACTTGACTTTGAAATTTAAGGTTGTTGTCAAGGATAATTCCAAGATATGTGGTCTCTTTTACTTCTTGTATAATTTCATTGTTTATGCGTACTTCAAAGGCGCTGTTAGAAGGTCTTGTTTTAATTGAGAAACAGACAGCGACGGTTTTCTTAACGTTTAAGCTTAGGTGAGACGTTTAAACGTATGAAGGAGACGTTCCACAGGTCTGTCCACCCTGCTGCTGTCAGGCTGTACGATGAACAATGAGGATTAACAAACACTGCAAACCTGACCTCACATGTCGAGCATCAGTTCAAAATAAAGAAGCACATGTCACAGGTCACCGTCGCAGCCCTCATGCTTCTTCCACTGTGTGATACTGAGATGTAAGATAAGTTAAGATAAGATAAGATAGACTTTAATGATCTCACACTGGAGAAATGTACATGTCACATCTGGCATGGATAGAAACACTCAAGATTGTGCAAAAGAATGAAATGTGCAACATGTTAAGTGCAAAATCACGGTATTATACCATAAAGCAGCAGAATACTGTGATGTCACACTAATATACTGTGACATCATAATAGTGTGATCAGCTGTTACATTTGCACCTCAGAGTTTAGGCCTTTTTACCTCCACTGTATTCATTACTAATCTATTTATTACTAATGTATAAATTACTATTGTATAAATTACTAATGCGTAAATTACTAATATTTATTAATAATGTATATATTACTAATGTATTTATTACTAATATGTCATGTCGTGTCATTTTCTTCCCCTTAATCTATTTCTGGGTCGGGGGGGTGCCACCCAAGTCCCTCACTGATCCTCCTGCAGGTGGTGGGTCCACATGAAGATGGCTTCTCTATCCTCGACTAGATGGCCTTGGTCTTTCAGTGGGGGCTTCAGAGAATGTGGGGTTAAGTGTCTTGCCCCGGGACACAACAACAGCAGACATCAGTGGGAGCAGATGACATGGGTCGTGGTGGGCTAAAATACATATTAATAATGTATTTATTACTAATATATTTATTAATAATGTATATATGACTAATGTATTCATTACATTTGAACCTGAAGCGTTCATTAAACTTTGGAGATTAGACCCTGGCAGGGACACTGCTGACGTCTGCAGGAGGTTCATGGACATTATGAGAAACCTCTGGAGCCTGAAGGAGAAGGAAGCTGAGCCCGACAAATGATACTGCACTGAGGGCCTGATGGGGAGGAGGAGGGTTGCTGCTCGAACAGAGAAGTGAGAGGCTCTGCAGCCGAGGCTGATGATCAGAGCAGGTCTGGACTTACACTTAAGCTTCATATTTGTGCAGTATTTATTATTAACTGAAAGATAAATATTTTATTTTATTTTAATGTAAAAGTACAGAGAGTCCTCCTCTGCACCTGCCGCTGCAACACTGACATTTCTCTGAAACACTTCTTCATCTGTCACTGGACCTAGATACAGTAACTCTGTTACTGAGAGAGAGAGACTGTTACTGAGAGAGAGAGACCCTGTTGGTAAGAGAGACCCTGTCGGTGAGAGAGACTCTGTTGGTGAGAGAGACCCTGTTGGTGAGAGAGACCCTGTTGGTGAGAGAGACCCTGTTGGTGAGAGAAACTCTGTTGGGGAGAGAGACTGTTGGTGAGAGAGACTCTGTTGGTGAGAGAGACTCTGTTGGTGAGAGAGACTCTGTTGTTGAGAGAGACTCTGTTGGGGAGAGAGACTCTGTTGGTGAGAGCAGGTAGTTCAGGTCACACAGTGAGCAGCTGTATTTATCTGGTTATCTGTTGGTGAGAGACCCTGTCTGTGAGAGACACCCTGTTGGAGAGAGACACCCTGTTGGTGAGAGAGACCCTGTTGGTGAGAGACCCTGTTGGTGAGAGACTGTTTCTGTGAGAGAGACCCTGTTGGTGAGAGACCCTGTTGGTGAGAGAGACCCTGTTGGTGAGAGACTGTTGGTGAGAGAGACCCTGTTGGTGAGAGACTGTTGGTGAGACAGACCCTGTTGGTGAGAGAGACTCTGTTGGTGAGAGAGACTCTGTTGGTGAGAGAGACCCTGTTGGTGAGAGAGACTCTGTTGGTGAGAGAGACTCTGTTGGTGAGAGAGACCCTGTTGGTGAGAGAGACTCTGTTGGTGAGAGAGACCCTGTTGGTGAGAGAGACTCTGTTGGTGAGAGAGACTCTGTTGGTGAGAGAGACCCTGTTGGGGAGAGACTCTGTTGGTGAGAGAGACCCTGTTGGTGAGAGAGACTCTGTTGGTGAGAGAGACCCTGTTGGTGAGAGAGACTCTGTTGGTGACAGAGACTTTGTTGGTGAGAGAGACTCTATTGGTGAGAGAGATTCTGTTGTTGAGAGAGACTCTGTTGGTGAGAGAGACCCTGTTGGGGAGAGAGACTCTGTTGGTGAGAGCAGGTAGTTCAGGTCACAGAGTGAGCAGCTGTATTTATCTGGTTCTTCAGTGTCATCACTCCTCTGACCTCTGACCTCCCACCTCCATGCACTGACCATGAGGCTGCAGCGTGGACAGTCAGGAGAGGGAGGGGTGAGGTGGGGGGTGAGGGGTGAGAGGGGTATCAGAATCAGAATCATTTTTATTCTAATATGTAGTTCCCAAAATAGGACTTTGCTTTGAATCAAGGAGCAAACAAGTTAAAAGAATGAAAAGGTAAAGCCATAAAAACATGAAACAAAACAAGAAATACTGCAGTATTCAAGTGCAGAAAGTGGACAGTAGATATTTAGCAGCAAAGTGACAGTCGTAAAGATCAGATTTAAAGACACACAATAATACTACATCTACATCACACAGGCTCTTCAGGGTAATGCCTTCAGGGAGGAGACTGCAGAATTTACGGAACAGTTCCAGTCGACTTAAAAACAGTTTCATTCACAAGGCCATCAAGAAGCTGAACTCCCTGCCCTCCCTCCCACCCCTCTTCCCCCACCCCCCGCTACACAATCAAGGATGAGAGAAATATAATTTCAAACCATTCACTTGGTTTGACAAATAAAAAATCTTGAATCTTGTCAACGTCACACACTGTGCGCTCCTGTCCCTGTGAGCTTCTGTCTCTGTGCGCTCCTGTCCCTGTGCACTCCTGTCCCTGTGAGCTTCTGTCCCTGTGAGCTTCTGTCCCTGTGAGCTTCTGTCTCTGTGAGCTCCTGTCCCTGTGAGCTCCTGTCCCTGTGAGCTCCTGTCCCTGTGAGCTCCTGTCTCTGTGAGCTCCTGTCCCTGTGAGCTCCTGTCCCTGTGAGCTCCTGTCCCTGTGAGCTCCTGTCCCTGTGAGCTCCTGTCCCTGTGAGCTCCTGTCCCCGTGAGCTCCTGTCCCTGTGCGCTCCTGTCCCTGTGAGCTTCTGTCTCTGTGAGCTCCTGTCCCTGTGAGCTTCTGTCTCTGTGCGCTCCTGTCCCTGTGAGCTCCTGTCTCTGTGCGCTCCTGTCCCTGTGAGCTTCTGTCTCTGTGAGCTCCTGTCCCTGTGAGCTCCTGTCCCTGTGAGCTCCTGTCCCTGTGAGCTTCTGTCTCTGTGCGCTCCTGTCCCTGTGAGCTCCTGTCCCTGTGAGCTTCTGTCTCTGTGAGCTCCTGTCCCTGTGAGCTTCTGTCTCTGTGTGCGCTCCTGTCCCTGTGAGCTTCTGTCCCTGTGAGCTTCTGTCCCTGTGAGCTTCTGTCCCTGTGAGCTTCTGTCCTCTGTGCGCTTCTGTCTCTGTGAGCTTCTGTCTCTGTGCGCTCCTGTCCCTGTGAGCTTCTGTCTCTGTGCGCTCCTGTCCCTGTGAGCTTCTGTCTCTGTGCGCTCCTGTCCCTGTGAGCTTCTGTCTCTGTGCGCTCCTGTCCCTGTGAGCTCCTGTCCCTGTGAGCTCCTGTCCCTGTGAGCTTCTGTCTCTGTGCGCTCCTGTCCCTGTGAGCTCCTGTCCCTGTGAGCTTCTGTCCCTGTGAGCTTCTGTCTCTGTGAGCTCCTGTCTCTGTGAGCTCCTGTCCCTGTGAGCTCCTGTCCCTGTGCGCTCCTGTCCCTGTGAGCTTCTGTCCCTGTGAGCTCCTGTCCCTGTGAGCTCCTGTCCCTGTGCGCTCCTGTCCCTGTGAGCTTCTGTCTCCATGCGCTCCTGTCCCTGTGAGCTCCTGTCCCTGTGAGCTTCTGTCTCTGTGCGCTCCTGTCCCTGTGAGCTTCTGTCCCTGTGAGCTTCTGTCTCTGTGCGCTTCTGTCTCTGTGAGCTTCTGTCTCTGTGCGCTCCTGTCCCTGTGAGCTTCTGTCTCTGTGAGCTTCTGTCCCTGTGAGCTTCTGTCTCTGTGCGCTCCTCTGTCCCTGTGAGCTTCTGTCTCTGTGAGCTCCTGTCCCTGTGAGCTTCCTGTCCCTGTGAGCTCCTGTCTCTGTGCGCTCCTGTCCCTGTGAGCCTCTGTCTCTGTGCGCTCCTGTCTCTGTGCGCTCCTGTCCCTGTGAGCTTCTGTCTCTGTGCGCTCCTGTCCCTGTGAGCTCCTGTCCCTGTGAGCTTCTGTCCCTGTGAGCTCCTGTCTCTGTGAGCTCCTGTCTCTGTGAGCTCCTGTCCCTGTGAGCTCCTGTCCCTGTGCGCTCCTGTCCCTGTGAGCTTCTGTCCCTGTGAGCTCCTGTCCCTGTGAGCTCCTGTCCCTGTGCGCTCCTGTCCCTGTGAGCTTCTGTCTCCATGCGCTCCTGTCCCTGTGAGCTCCTGTCCCTGTGAGCTTCTGTCTCTGTGCGCTCCTGTCCCTGTGAGCTTCTGTCCCTGTGAGCTTCTGTCTCTGTGCGCTTCTGTCTCTGTGAGCTTCTGTCTCTGTGCGCTCCTGTCCCTGTGAGCTTCTGTCTCTGTGAGCTTCTGTCCCTGTGAGCTTCTGTCTCTGTGCGCTCCTGTCCCTGTGAGCTTCTGTCTCTGTGAGCTCCTGTCCCTGTGAGCTTCTGTCCCTGTGAGCTCCTGTCTCTGTGCGCTCCTGTCCCTGTGAGCTCTGTCTCTGTGCGCTCCTGTCTCTGTGCGCTCCTGTCCCTGTGAGCTTCTGTCCCTGTGAGCTTCTGTCTCTGTGCGCTCCTGTCCCTGTGAGCTTCTGTCTCTGTGCGCTCCTGTCCCTGTGAGCTCCTGTCCCTGTGAGCCTCTGTCCCTGTGAGCTTCTGTCTCTGTGCGCTCCTGTCCCTGTGAGCTCTCTGTCCCTGTGAGCTTCTGTCTCTGTGCGCTCCTGTCCCTGTGAGCTTCTGTCTCTGTGCACTCCTGTCTCTGTGAGCCTCTGTCTCTGTGCGCTCCTGTCCCTGTGCGCTCCTGTCCCTGTGAGCTTCTGTCCCTGTGAGCTTCTGTCTCTGTGCGCTCCTGTCCCTGTGAGCTTCTGTCTCTGTGCGCTCCTGTCCCTGTGAGCTCCTGTCCCTGTGAGCCTCTGTCTCTGTGAGCTCTGTCTCTGTGCGCTCCTGTCCCTGTGCGCTCCTGTCCCTGTGAGCTTCTGTCTCTGTGCACTCCTGTCTCTGTGAGCCTCTGTCTCTGTGAGCTCCTGTCCCTGTGAGCTTCTGTCTCTGTGAGCTCCTGTCCCTGTGAGCTCCTGTCCCTGTGAGCTTCTGTCTCTGTGCGCTCCTGTCCCTGTGAGCTCCTGTCCCTGTGAGCTTCTGTCTCTGTGAGCTCCTGTCTCTGTGAGCTCCTGTCCCTGTGAGCTTCTGTCTCTGTGAGCTCCTGTCCCTGTGAGCTCCTGTCCCTGTGAGCTCCTGTCCCTGTGAGCTTCTGTCCCTGTGAGCTCCTGTCCCTGTGAGCTTCTGTCTCTGTGCGCTCCTGTCCCTGTGAGCTTCTGTCTCTGTGAGCTCCTGTCCCTGTGAGCTCTTGTTTTTTGACTGGTTTTGGCCCTGGACTGACTGAGCTGAGCCAAAGAAAAGTTAGCAAAACGGCGTTAGCAACACAGCATTAGCAACACACCGTTAGCCGTCAGGAGTTAGCATTTAGCAAGTTGTCCCTGTTGTAGTTCAGAGATCGCCAGTTAGTGAGTAAAAGTGAGAACAAACAAAACAAATTTATTAATTACCTACTTTACAAAAAATGACAAACTCATTGTTGGAGGAATTTCCCAGAAGGCCATTCTGGTAGTGGGAGGGTTAGTGTTAATGAAGTGTTGTGATGTCACACACTTTGCCCTGATGAGAGCCTTCTGTTGTGACTGTGGGGGGAAGAAGAGAAAGTATGTGTTTCCCCAAACACCAGCCCGAAGGGCCTGAGGGCCCTTCATGAAGACAGAGGGACAGAGGACCATGCTTACATACAAACAAACATGCATACATACATACACACAGACATACATGCGTACATACATACACACATACAGAAATACATACACAAATACATACACACACAAATACATACATACATATACACACATACATACTGTCAGGAATGAGGCAGACAGAGACGGATCGTGGTGCGCCAAACTCTGGAAGTTTATTTACTGTAAGTTTCTCTCAAGTTCCTGTGGTTTCCATTGTTTCTTTCTCTCAGACAGAATAAAGGCAGTACACAGTTTATATAGTCATTGTCACGTCACACATCGAAAGACATACGTGTCACACAGAGACAGAGCACATCATACATACACAAATACATACACACATACATACATAAGAATCTTTTTTTAAATTTAACTAAACCATGTCATCACTGACACAGCTCTTTCTGCCTTTAAAATATTTAAACAGAAATAAAGGAGCAGGAAGAGGAGGATCAGCAGGAGCAGGAGGAGGAACAGGAAGAGCAGGAGGAGCAGGGTGACAGGGTTCAGACGGGTGCCTGGATATTTGAGCCTCTCCGGGGGAAAGGTCACATGTGATCGGACGAGGCGACACCCATGAGAGGGAGGAAGAGGGGGGAGGGGTCTGGAAGTAAAGGTGAAGGTGAGTTGACAGTCCATGATGTGGTCGTCAGCAGTGATCCGATATAAAATATATTTTACATTTGAACAATGTCCTTATAATTATGTTCAAGGAAATGTCTAGACACAGGATATTATCAGAGAAGGCGAATAACAGTAAGGCCAGTCACAGCTACAGTGAGGCAAAGAAGTATTTAGTCAGCCACCGATTGTGCAAGTTCTCCCACTTAAAATAATGACAGAAGTCTGTAATTTTCATCATGGGTACACTTCAATAACCTTGCCTGCAAGCTGAATTCTCGCGGTATTTGTGAGTTCACAAACACTCGAGAATACATCTTGTACCGCTCCCGCTTACACTTTTCGAGTCGAACCACTGGGTGTGCGAGCCAATCACGCGCCAGTCTGGGGGTTTAGGGCGGGATATCCGGGTTTGACGAAAGCAAGAAGTGCCGGGCCGAAGCAAAACAAACATGGCTACGCAGGAGGACGGACGCGTAGCTGAGGCTATCAAGTCAGTTTTAGCAGAATCTCCAATTTCCTTTTTGAAAGATGAACAGCGAGAGGCGCTTTGTGCATTTCTGGACGGCAAAGATGTTACCGGGATTGTTTTAAGTCAAACCTTGGTAGGCGGGCACACAGCGTCACTTCGCCCAATCAGCTTGAAGTATTCTGCTGCTTATCCCTCCTTTCCCCGAAAGGATTCTCCTGCAGAAGTCCCAGATTGATATCGTGGAGAACGCGTTAGAGTTCTACACAATCATCAATCTGGCTCTTGCCAGGTTAACACTTCAACTGTGAGAGACAGAATGTGAAAGAATCCAGGAATTCACATTGTAGGATTTTTACAGAATTTATTTGTAAATTATATTGGAAAATAAGTATTTGGTCACTTCAAACAAGGAAGATCTCTGGCTCTCACAGACCTGTAACTTCTTCTTTAAGAAGCTCTTCTGTCCTCCACTCGTTACCTGTATTAATGGCACCGGTTTGAACTGGTTATCTGTATAAAAGACACCTGTCCACAGCCTCAAACAGTCAGACTCCAAACTCCACTATGGCCAAGACCAAAGAGCTGTCGAAGGACACCAGGAAAAGAATTATAGACCTGCACCAGACTGGGAAGAGTGAATCTACAATAGGCAAGCAGCTTGGTGTGAACAAATCAACTGTGGGAGTAATTATCAGAAAATGGAAGACATACAAGACCACTGATAATCTCCCTCAATCTGGGGCTCTACGCAAGATCTCATCCCGTGGGGTCAAAATGATCATTAGAACGGTGATCAAATATCCCAGAACCACACGGGGGGACCTGGTGAATGACCTGCAGAGAACTGGGACCGAAGTAACAAAGGTTACCATCAGTAACACACTACAACGACAGGGAATCAAATCCTGCCGTGCCAGACGTGTCCCCCTGCTGAAGCCAGTGCATGTCCAGGCCCGTCTGAAGTTTGCCAGAGAGCACATGGATGATACAGCAGAGGATTGGGAGAATGTCATGTGGTCAGATGAAACCAAAGTAGAACTGTTTGGTATAAACTCAACTCGTCGTGTTTGGAGGAAGAAGAAGACTGAGTTGCATCCCAATACAGTAGGTATTGCTGTTTTTCTGCTAAGGGCACAGGACGACTGATCCGTGTTAAACCCGTTTCTGCAATGTTTGAATGTTTAGCACCGCCCCCCAACTCGCTCAGCGGCTTCTCATTTCCCCTACGCTCTCATAACACGGAGCCATCTAGTTTTATTTGCGATCTGATACGTATGCTAACATTAGCATTAGCGCAACTTGTAAGCTGTACAACAATCACTGATTAAATGGCACTAAAGCAATGCACTGCTAACACAATATATAAGTAAAAGAATACTGCTAGTTTTGCGTCCGAATGTATTAATTTAAAACATTAGAATATCTTAATATTTAATTATAATTTATTATACAGCTCCTCACAGCAGCAGCACTCCATTGACTTGAATGCAATTCTTCCGATCATTTTTTCTTCATAACAGAACTCTCGAACCAATAATGACCGCAGCCCCAATGCAATCTCTGTTTGTAATTCAGGTGTGTAAAATACTGCCATTACTTTGCAAGTACAACAAGCTATCAGCGCCTGTCACTGCACTGTGCAGTTTTTCTGCACACTTGTCTGTGTAGAGAAGCTAGCGCAGCTAGCCACGCTCAATAAACAAATACATATCAATCAATCAACACCGTTAAACGTTAATCAGACAATACAGTATACATATACATCCTTAACACACATGCACGGACGATTTCAGAATTTGCTGTCAACATTTTCATGACAAAATTACTGTTTTAAAGTGACAAAAAGCGATCGCAAAAAACCCGGAAGTTACCATGAAACAGCTAGCTAGCTTAGCTGTTACCTGCCTAGCACGTCCCTGTGAAACCTTTGGGAGCTAACTATTTTATTTGCAGTCATTAAATACATTTCGAATTATAAGGGTTGTCTAATATTTGTTCGAGTGTATATATATATATATATATATTTATTTTTATTTTTATTTTATTTTTATTTTAGAATTTTGAAGTCGAAGCCCTGGTGTTAAGGTCGGCACTAGATCATATACGGAATCGGGACGAAAACGGAAGTAACAATCCTACTTTCAAAATCGTTTTAGACTAATAAGTCCTTAAATGGTGACTGGTTAAGTTTTAGGCGTCTGAGTAAGATGGTTAAGTTTAGGGTTAAGGCTGGGTTGGGGTTATTTTATGGGAATGGCTGGTTAAGTTTAGGCATAAATAGGTAAATTTTTATATTTACTTCCGCTTCCGTCCCGATTCCGTATATGATCTAGTGCTGACCCTGGTGTTAAGCAGCGCTGTAGAGGCTAGAGGACGCAGGCTGTTCGCTGCTCGTTCTGTGAGTGGAGGAGAACAAACGGCCCGCTAAGACTCTACTCAGCACTTTTGATGATGATCCCACACACACCGCCCGGGCAACGAAGGAGTGGCTCCGTAAGAAGCATTTGAAAGTCCTGGAGTGGCCTAGCCAGTCTCCAAACCTCAACCCCATTGAAAATCTGTGGAGGGAGTTGAAAGTCAGTGTTGCTCGGCGAATTTTTGTTATTGACCAAATACTTATTTTCCACAATAATTTACAAATAAATTCTTTAAAAATCCTACAATGTGAATTCCTGGATTTTTATTTTCACCTTCTGTCTCTCACAGTTGAAGTGTACCTATGATGAAAATTACAGACCTCTGTCATTATTTTAAGTGGGAGAACTGGCTCGGTCGGTGGCTGACTAAATACTTTTTTGCCCCACTGTAGGAGAGTGACAGCTTAGCTAGACCGTAGAACGATTTTAAATTATTCAAATCAACAGAGCGTTCTACTGCTGCGAGGAGCTATGTAATAAAATACACTGAATTCAAACTCTATACTCTTTATTTATACTGTATTTATTTATTTATATTGAATTGGAAAAGAAGCGTATTGAAGTGAATGTATGTCTGTAGTGTCTACCCTTTGGTCAGACCTTCATCCTGACCCTTTGCCTGATTAGAAGGGCACTTGTCTAATGTGCGGTCTGAGCAGAGCCTGCAGGGATACTTGATTGTGACATCACAGATATCACCTGTTTGTCTCCTTTAAGCCCAGAATGTTCTGCTGCAGAACATTTCTGTGAGACTGAACTATGGACTGTCTTTGAATGTCTCGCCAAATCATGTAAGCTTCTAAAAACAGCATGGAAACAAGCGGTTATCTGCTGACAAGACCTGAATAGTGACCCTTCCCCCTCCTGCTCTGCAAGAGGCCCAAGGCCAGACCTGGGACCAGGGCCAGACCTAGGATCAGACTCGGGACCAGGGCCAGACCTGGGAACAGATCTTGGACAAAGGCCAGACCTGGGACCAGGGCCAGACCAATGCCTGACCTGGGACCAGACCTGGGATCATACCAGGGTCAGACCTGGGACCAGAGCTGGGACCAGACCTGGGACCAGACCTGTGACCAGGTCTAGAGGGGAAGGGTCTTTTCTTTCCACTGTGCAGAGATGAAAGAGAACTTGAGACGGAGGTCATGTGACTGGGTGTGTGCAAACAAGCAGGAGGTGAGAGCAGGTCAGTAGGACACACACACACACACCTACAGACACACACACACACACCTACAGACACACACACACACACCTACAGACACACACACACACCTACACACAATATTTTATATTTGCTTCATAACGTGAGAGGAGGCTCTAAGGAGAGGACATTTATGAATTTTAACATTTCATTTGTTTGAACTGTTTGATTCTCTGATCTGTTGTTGGTGAATTGACAGAATTGTAAAGTCCTCTGAGAGAACTGTTGTTGTTTCTTCAGGGCGATACACAAATAAATTGAATTGAAATCCAGAATGACACAGACTTTTGATAGGCAGAGTCACGGGGCGTCTGAGGACTCTGATGTAACAGGACTTTATACACTGCTGCAGACTCCACTGTTTACTCTGAGCTTTCACCACTTCTCAGACTCGTCGTGGCTGAGTGTGGCTGAATGTGGCCGAGTGAGGCCGAGTGAGGCTGAATGAGGCCGAATGTGCCTGAGTGTGGCTGAATGAGGCCGAGTGTGGCTGAATGAGGCCGAGTGTGGCTGAATGTTAGCAGGACAGGCCTTGAGCAGATGGATGGCAGTGAGAAAGAACAAACAAAAGGTTGACGGTGGCAGGCTTGGTCCACTTATTTTAATTTTATTAAAATAAGTTACACAGTGAATGGAGGACAGGAGCATGTGTTCTCCGGCAGCAGGACAGTGAAATGATGAACATGGGCGCCTTATATACTACTGGGTAAAACCAATTAAAACTCCAGTGGTGTACCACTAACATTAGCTAATAAAACTATGTTAAAACCCTCCATTAAAATACCCACCTATAAAAATATAAATTTACAAACGATGATTAAAACAGTGCTAAATCCCCCCTCCACCAATTCATTGACTTGGTCCAGCCGGAACCATAAATGCAGGTGGTTGTACCCCGGGGACTCTTTTGGCCCACGCACCTGGAGACAAGACAGTGGTGAGTAACAGCCAAGCCCCGGCGATCCAAGATGGCGCCCTATTCAAATGAATGGTTGTGCTCAGTGGCGCTTTGTGACGGCATGAGGGCTGAAAGATTAGTGGAAGTCTCCTGGAACTCGCAAAGATCTATGGGAAACTCGCCTGTATTTGGGCATCGTCTGGTCCTCCCGGTTCTGCGCAGTGGATGATCTCCCATAATGCGTTGCGCCAAACACGCGTGTGTGGGTCTCACACCGGGTCTCACGCACGTGCACAGAGGGGCTCGGCCGCGCTCTGACCAATCAGAGCAGTTCATCAGAGCGGGAGTTAGAGCCAGAGCCAGACGACCAGAGTTTGTGGCACTAAAGTGTGGATTTAAACAAAACCGAAGGATTTAAGAAGAAAAAAAGTTCAGGATGACAAGGGACACTAAAATCCCCACAAAATCCGACCTTTATGAAAGCTGTAGGTTCTCTGTCAGCTGAGGTTGAGCTGTTTTAATATGCATTGAGTCCTACGGGAAAAAATTCTGGGAAGCCCACGTGAATTTAGTCTGGTTCAGTCTGCAGTAGAGTTTCGCTTTTCAGCCCGAGCCCGAGCAGGCCCGAGGCCCGACCTGAGTTCGGGCCGGGCTCGGGCCTCATTTTGGCGCTCAGCTGTCGGGTTCGGGCCGGGCTCGGGCTTCTTTTTTTTAGATATATGTTTCTTTTTTATTATTATTATTATTATTTTTTTTTTTTAATGATTTTCATACATAATGATATGCATATATATATATATATATATATATATATATATAATTTTTGTCAAGAATCAACAACAAGTGGGACACAATCGTGAAGTGGAACAAAATTTATTGGATAATTTAAACTTTTTTAACAAATAAAAAACTGAAAAGTGGGGCGTGCAATATTATTCGGCCCCCTTGCGCTAATACTTTGTAGCGGCACCTTTTGCTGCAATTACAGCTGCAAGTCGCTTGGGGTATGTCTCTATCAGTTTTGCACATCGAGAATGGAATTCTTTCCCATTCTTCCTTGTAAAACAGCTCGAGCTCAGTGAGGTTGGATGGAGAGCGTTTGTGAACAGCAGTCTTCAGCTCTTTCCACAGATTCTCGATTGGATTCAGGTCTGGACTTTGACTTGGCCGTTCTAACACCTGGATACGTCTATTTGTGAACCATTCCATTGTAGATTTGGCTTTATGTTTTGGATCATTGTCCTGTTGGAAGATAAATCTCCGTCCCAGTCTCAGGTCTTTTGCAGACTCCAACAGGTTTTCTTCCAGAATGGTTCTGTATTTGGCTCCATCTATCTTCCCATCAATTTTAGCCATCTTCCCTGTCCCTGCTGAAGAAAAGCAGGCCCAAAGCATGATGCTGCCACCACCATGTTTGACAGTGGGGATGGTGTGTTCAGGGTGATGAGCTGTGTTGCTTTTACGCCAAACATATAGTTTTGCATTGTGGCCAAAAAGTTCGATTTTGGTTTCAACTGACCAGAGCACCTTCTTCCACATGTTTGGTGTGTCTCCCAGGTGGCTTGTGGCAAACTTTAAACGAGACTTTTTATGGATATCTTTGAGAAATGGCTTTCTTCTTGCCACTCTTCCATAAAGGCCAGATTTGTGCAGTGCACGACTGATTGTTGTCCTATGGACACACTCTCCCACCTCAGCTGTAGTTATCTACAGTTCATCCAGAGTGATCATGGGCCTCTTGACTGCATCTCTGATCAGTCTTCTCCTTGTTTGAGATGAAATTTAGAGGGACGGCCGGGTCTTGGTAGATTTGCAGTGGTCTGATACTCCTTCCATTTCAATATAATTGCTTGCACAGTGCTCCTTGAGATGTTTAAAGCTTGGGAAATCTTTTTGTATCCAAATCCGGCTTTAAACTTCTCCACAACAGTATCTCGGACCTGCCTGGTGTGTTCCTTTGTCTTCATGGTTCTCTCTGCGCTTTAAACAGAACCCTGAGACTATCAAAGCGCAGGTGCATTTATACGGAGACTTGATTACACACAGGTGTATTCTATTTATCATCATCAGTCATTTAGGACAACATTGGATCATTCAAAGATCCTCACTGAACTTCTGGACTGAGTTTGCTGCACCGAAAGTAAAGGGGCCAATAATATTGCACGCCCCACATATATATATATATATATATATATATATATATATATATATATATATATTAATAACAATGTCCGTTGATTGACAACAATTTATTTAAAAAAGTTAATATATTAATGACACCGTAACCAGCGTGTCCTACAGCAGCAGCGAGCCGTGAACGCATCATCCCCGTGTCTCCTGCTGCTGTGGTCAACAGCGAACAGGAACAATAGTAGAAATGGATCAAGTGGAGACAAAACAAATTCAAAAGTGGAGACTGAACTTGCAATTGGAAGGTGAGTGCATACAACGGGAAATCAGATGTGTCGGGTTCTGTCGGGCTCGGGCCTGTTATACAGCGTTCATTGGTCGGCCTTATACGGGCTCGGGCTTAACATTAGCGGGCTCGGGCCGGGTCGGGCTTCATTTTTCAGGCCCGAACGAAACTCTAGTCTGCAGTACCGCGAGAATCCTCAGAGCACATGAGTTATTCAGCTACAAGCTAGTAATACCCTATCCAGTTATTATAATAGATCCATGGTAACAGCCAAGCCCCGGCGATCCAAGATGGCGCCCTATTCAAATGAATAGTTGTGCTCGGTGGCGCTTTGTGCCGGCATGAGGGCTGAAAGATTAGTGGAAGTTGCCTGGAACTCGCAAAGATCCATGGGAAACTCGCCTGTATTTGGGCATCGTCTGGTCCTCCCGGTTCTGCGCAGTGGATGATCTCCCATAATGCGTTGCGCCAAACACGCGTGTGTGGGTCTCACACCGGGTCTCACGCACGTGCACAGAGGGGCTCGGCTGCGCTCTGACCAATCAGAGCAGTTCATCAGAGCGGGAGTTAGAGCGAGAGCCAAACGAGCAGAGTTTGTGGCACTAAAGTGTGGATTTAAACAAAACCGAAGGATTTAAGAAGAAAAAAAGTTCAGGATGACAAGGGACACTAAAATCCCCACAAAATCAGACCTTTATGAAAGCTGTAGGTTCTCTGTCAGCTGAGGTTGAGCTGTTTTAATTTCATTGTACCGCAGGAATCCCCCGAGCACAAGAGGTCTTCAGTATGGAAGACCATGGCTGCCAAAACAATAAATATATACAGAAATAAATAAATAAATACATAAATTTAAAAAAGATAAAATTTGCAAAGACATGCATGCAATTATGAGAATAAGTGCATTTATTTCTGTATTTATTTATTTATATATTTATTTATTTTTGTATTTATTTATTTATTTATTTTTGTATTTATTTATTTATTTCTCTATTTATTTATTTATTTCTCTATTTATTCATTTATTTCCTTATTTCTCTTAATGATATGCAAATCATGGGGTGGGCCGGGATGCCTCTGCTGTAAGCTCATTGGTTAATCTTTTTCCTTGCTCCATAGCTTGTCCAGCATAGGCGGTCATGTTGAGATCACTGTGTTCTCGCTATAGCCATGTCAGAACGGAAAAATAAAAAAGATAGGCTACGTATCACTCATTTGCGCAGTGTTACTTTTGCTCTTTCTGCCCGATTAAAGACCAGCCCAAACTCCACAACAAGTAACTATTTCCTCCCATGACACCGAGAGAGGGGACCGGTGGCATTTCATCCCTCTCTCTCTTTCTCAGGCACGGTTCCCTCCCGTGTTGTCTGGGCACAAAATAAAACATAGCTGATATGATAGAGGAGTATTAACGATCATCTTCTGCTCTGAGAGTCCACGATGTCGGCCTCTTTATGCTCATTTCCCTGTCCGGCTCGTGAGAGGCTTTTGGCAAAGGCAGTGACAGGTGCTTGTGTGTATTTTACTACAAAGCACTGAAGTCCGCCGAAAAACCCCGCGTTCGAAGTGTGTGTTTTACACTCATACACTGGAGCTTTCAGTGAAGGCTGAGAGAGACTGAAAAGTGGACGCGGCCACAGCACTGACCGAGCCATATTCATGGTACAAACGGTGGCGCGAGTGTGGAGGGGAGTGTGTGGGGGTACAGGCGCTCGTTCTACAGGCCCAGAGTCCGGTTGTTTTCCACACTCAGAAACGTGTTTTTGTTGCAGGGGCGCAGTATTCTGCACAGACGCAAGGCCCAGCTCATTCAGCTGCTTTTGAAAAGGACCTCACTCATAGGTTCAAGTCTGAGTGGAAGGATGTGTTGATGAGGAGGCTCAGCTCCGAGAAACGCCTGTAGGCCTACTGACGCCTGTAGGCCTTCTGACGTTTCTGCCACGAGGACTGATGTTACAGGCTGTAGTGTGGTCATTTTTGCTGTTGATTATGTTTAATGTAATGATCAGTGTGCGCCAGGGCTACGTGAATACCGAAATCTATGTACTTTATAGTAATACTAAATGTGCCCCGCGTGGATTTCATATGCCGGGACGGGGCTTTACGTAGCTGATCCAAACGGAAAATAATATAGTCAATACTACAGTCTCTCGTATGCCTGTCCGCCAGTCTTTTCAGCTCATCAGAAATTTCCCTCCAAAGCGAATCCATTTCTATCACGCGTCTCTGACTTGTTTGGCTAGCTAATAGTTGTTACTGTGGCAACATAGCACAGCAGTCCCCAACTAGATATGCTTGAGGTCCAACATGCAACCGTTTACCACTCCAAAATGGAGGCTGTTCAGCGACACAGAGCAAAGGATAATTTACTTATTTGTATAAAAAAAAAACACACACACACACACACAATGCAATTGTTGCATATGGAAGAATGCTTGAGATTTGTATATTTATTTTTTCGTTCTGACATGGCTATAGCGAGAACACTGTGATCTCAACATGACCGCCTATGCTGGACAAGCTATGGAGCAAGGAAAAAGATTAACCAATGAGCTGACAGCAGAGGCATCCCGGCCCACCCCATGATTTGCATATCATTAAGAGAAATACGGAAATAAATACAGAAATAAATACAGAAATACAGAAATAAATACAGAAAAAGAGAAATAAATTGAGAAAAAAATAAATAAATAGAGGAATAAAAAATAAATGCAAAAATAAATAAATAAATAGAAAAATAAATAAATAAATGCAAAAATAAATAAATAAATAGAAAAATAAATAGATAAATGCAAAAATAAATAAATAAATAAATGCAAAAATAAATAAATAAATAAATAGAGAAATAAATAAATAGAGATATAAATAAATAGAGAAATAAATGAATAAATACAAATATAAATACAGAAATACAAAAATAAATAAATAAATACAGAAATAAATGCACTTATTCTCATACTTGCATGCATTTCTTTGCAAATTTTATCTTTTTTTAATTTATTTATTTATTTCTGTATATATTCATTGTTTTGGCAGCCACGGTCCTCCATACTTTGAATAAGGTGCAGAGTGATAGTTACACTACATTGATATTTACAGCCACATTACCCTGAATGTGGCTGAGCAGACATTTAAACAGACTCTCCCCGACGCAAAAAGCTCTTTAAATGTTTTTGTTGTGTGCTGTGGGGTCCTGTCATATCTGTGTCACTGCTAAACATGATCTGAACAACTGAACACACTCTGACGCTTTGTTACTACACAATCTATACACACAAACACAACAAAAAACATACATTAATTTTACATTTTTGTTTCTTGAATGAAGTTTGTCATAAGATTATTTTACTAGTTTAAAGATAATGATACTTCGTAATCTAGGGTCTGAGCAGTGAGTTTTCAGACTTTAGCACCATGTGGAGACTTGAGCACCTTATGGAGACTTGAGCACCTTATGGAGATTTTAGCACCTTATGGAGACTTTAGCACCTTATGGAGACTTTAGCACCTTATGGAGACTTAAGCACCTTATGGAGACTTTAGCACCTTATGGATATTTTTGCACCTTATGGAGGCTTTAGCACCTTATGGAGATTTTAGCACCTTATGGAGACTTTAGCACCTTATGGATATTTTTGCACCTTATGGAGACTTTAGCACCTTATGGAGATTTTAGCACCTTATGGAGACTTTAGCACCTTATGGATACTTAAGCATATTATGGAGACTTTAGCACTGCATGGAGACTTTAGCACCTTATGGATACTTTAGCACCTTATGGAGACTTTAGCACCTTTTGGAGACTTTAGCTCCTTATGGAGATTTTAGAAACTTTTGAAGACTTTAGCTCCATGTAGAGCCAGAGAGATACATCAAACTATTTTTTTTATCAAGAACAATATTGTAAAGGAAAGAGCAGCACAGCTCAGGAGGCTCTCAGGTCCCTGTGCTCAGAGGTGTGTGAGGCTCTCAGGTCCCTGTGCTCAGAGGTGTGTGAGGCTCTCAGGTCCCTGTGCTCAGAGGTGTGTGAGGCTCTCAGGTCCCTGTGCTCAGAGGTGTGTGAGGCTCTCAGGTCCCTGTGCTCAGAGGTGTGTGAGGCTCTCAGGTCCCTGTGCTCAGAGGTGTGTGAGGCTCTCAGGTCCCTGTGCTCAGAGGTGTGTGAGGCTCTCAGGTCCCTGTGCTCAGAGGTGTGTGAGGCTCTCAGGTCCCTGTGCTCAGAGGTGTGTGAGGCTCTCAGGTCCCTGTGCTCAGAGGTGTGTGAGGGCTTACATCAGCTGTCGGCTCATGGTGCTGTCACTGATACATAAATATGTGGAAGCAGGTGATCCTCTACACACCCACACACACATAAATATGCACATACACGCAAATATACACACATACACACACACACACACACATATACATAAATATACACAGACCCTGCATTTATCATAGGGGTTGTGGGCTAAAAAGTTTGGGAACTCATGTCCTAAATCCTCTTTAACAAGGATCCAAACAGGCGTTTGCTTCTAATCTATATTTCATTGATTGAAGATGAATCATCCTTAATATGAAAACAAATACAAAATGTAAATGTTTACAAATAGGAATAAAACAGAACTAAATTAAACAATTGTATTTTTGACTGAGTACAGAGGACGGTGTTGGTGTTTGACTGAGAGTCACTCCGGCTCTTGATAAAAAAGATTATTATCATTCTTAGGTTGTGGAATAACATCTGCAGTAGTTATAACAACGTTCTGAAGTGTCAGTGTCTCTGACTCTCTTACTTCCCAGACCCTAAACCCGAGTGTTTGTGCAGCAGTTCTGTCGACACACGTGTGATTAAAGATATTAAAGATACTCAGAGTATTGTGTGGTTAGAGTTGGCACCGTCTGTGTTTGAACAAGTCCAGACTTTCAGTAGAAGACGAAGAGCACAGGAGAACATTCTGGATTCTGTTATTTACAGCTGTAGAAGGAGGAGGAGGAGGCAAAGTAGGTGGAGGAGGAGGAGGAAGGGGAAGAGGCTGGTCCAAGATAAGAAACCCTGGTCAGAGTAACTACGGCCCTGTTTAGAGGGAGGTGCTGCGCAGACGTTGCCAAGCTATTAACAGAAACGACCAGGGTCCTTATGCAAATTTCACAGCGTTCATACGAGGATGAAAAACGATGAAGTTCTAGCGCCCAGCCAGTAGTGGGCAGAGGAACTTTACAACACGAAACACGCAATCCCCAGCCCCCCTTCCCTGCAATATATTCACTTCCTCAACAACATCCTACTCAGGCGCCGCAAAGACCTGAAAAAATGCACCAACATCATTCTGCATTTAACAGCAGCTGCGAAAATGGAAACTGAACCTAGAGCTTTGCGTGGTTTCGTTTGAACAAAGGAGTAGAATTATCCTTGAAGCACACGGAGCTAGTTAGTCTACCCGTCGCCATTTTTGTTTACGTTTGTTCTCAGCTACTGCGCATGTCCAAATGTACGTGTGGAGAAGTGGGAGTCAGATCAGGCAGATAATTCACACCTTTTTCCCTCACGCGGGTGTGAAAGAGTCCTCGCTGAGCAGCGTATCTGAGCTGTCCCACTCTGAGGCTGGATCTGAACTCTTACGTTTTCACCTGAACAGTGTTTTACTGCCGCATTGTCTCCGTATAAACGGGGCCTCAGTTTGGTCAGAAGTATTTACCTCAGAACGGTCTCGGCCTCAGAGGCATCAGCACGCACACACACACACACACACACACACACTCTCACACACACACACACACAGACACAGACGCACACACACAGATGCACACACACAGACACACACTCTGAGCTGCTCCAGGCTCAGGTTCACATTCACTTTATTGACCATTTTCTCTTTATAAAAACAAACAATAGACTTCTGACCTCTGTGGACTAACAGCTGGAGCAAAACTCTCCACGAATCTTTACCCACTCACAGGTGAGAGGAAGGACACAGGTGAAGAAGGACGCAGGTGAAGAGGAACGACACAGGTGAAGAGGAAGAACACAGGTGAAGAGGAAGAACACAGGTGAAGAGGAAGAACACAGGTGAAGAAGGACGCAGGTGAAGAGGAAGAACACAGGTGAAGAGGAAGGACGCAGGTAAAGAGGAAGGACGCAGGTGAAGAGGAAGGATGCAGGTGAAGAGGAAGAACACAGGTAAAGAGGAAGGACACAGGTGAAGAAGGACACAGGTGAAGAAGAAGGACGCAGGTGAAGAAGAAGGACACAGGTGAAGAGGAAGGACACAGGTGAAGAAGGACACAGGTGAAGAAGAAGGACACAGGTGAAGAAGAAGGACACAGGTGAAGAGGAAGGACACAGGTGAAGAAGAAGGACACAGGTGAAGAGGAAGGACACAGGTGAAGAGGAAGGACACAGGTGATAATAAAGAGTAAACTGTAAAATGTTGATATTCTGCAGTCTGATGGTTTCAGACCACTTTCTCTGTTCTGGTTCAGAGTGAAATTCTGCATTTTTCCAAAAACATTTCTCCAGTGGATTTTCTGCTTGATCCTCTTGGTTGGACCATGAATCCTGTCGTCTCTGGTCTGGACCAGGATCAAACCATAAACACTGTTCCAAAGCAACATTCCCTCCCCCTCTCCCTCCCTCTCCATCCCTCCCTCTCCATCTCTCCCTCCCCTCCCTCCCCCTCTCCATCCCTCCCTCTCCCTCTCCATCTCTCCCTCCCCTCCCTCCCCCTCTCCATCCCTCCCCCTCCCTGAGTGTCTTTGCTCCACATTCCTTCGGGGTAAACACAGTCCTCACATAAAGACTTCTATATTTAAACTGCTCTAAGTTTCCTGTGCAGCATGTTTCACTGGTGTTCTGTCCGCACACACCGACCCGCAGGTGTTTTTAGCCTCATCCCAGTTTTTTAAAAACACTCTGTGCTGAATCTGTTCAGGCGCAGCTTTTCACATCTAGACATGACATTGTTTTGTTTAAGAGCATGGTTAAAAAGTGGAGGAACCAGAAAACAGAGAATTTGTCCCAACGAAGAGTGACTTGGAAAGTTAGCGGGTTTAAAGGGATAGAGGAGGGTTTTCTACTTCCTGGTGGATCATTAAGACTATTGGTCCTCACAACTGTCAATCATTCTAATGATACGTGCTCGTCCAATAAGATCAGAGAGTTTTGTTCAAAAAGTGGAGTTCACACCAAAGGAAAACTCTCAACAGTCCTAAGGGTTTTCAAACCCTTAGGACCCCTAGATTTTCAAGAGACGCACACATCTCTAAGATAGAGACGCACACATCTCTAAGATAGAGACGCACACATCTCTAAGTTAGAGGCGCACACATCTCTAAGATAGAGACGCACACATCTCTAAGTTAGAGGCGCACACATCTCTAAGATAGAGACGCACACATCTCTAAGATAGAGACGCACACATCTCTAAGTTAGAGGCGTACTCAAACTGCTTTGGTGCGCCTCCAGACCGTTCTTTAACGAGGATATTGACTTTACACTTTCCACTAGTTCAGTAAAGGAGCTTTAACCCTGTGGCACCAAATGTTGCAAATATGCAACATCAAAGGTTTTGGCAAAAGAAGTCTGAGGTCCACAGGGTCCTAAACCAGGACACTTCTTTGCATCTAGCCTCTGCTCCTCTCTGTCCTCTGCTCCTCCTCTCTGCTCTTCTGCTCCTCTCTGTCCTCTGCCCTCTCTCCTCTGCTCCTCCTCTCTCCTCTACCTTCTGCTCCTCTCTGTCCTCTGCTCCTCTGCCCTCTCTCCTCTGCTCCGCTCTCTCCTCTACCCTCTGCTCCTCTCTCTCCTCTACCCTCTGCTCCTCTCTGTCCTCTGCTCCTCTGTCTTCTGCTCCTCTGTCCTCTCTCCTCTGCTCCTCTCTCTCCTCTACCCTCTGCTCCTCTGCTCCTCTCTGTCCTCTCTCCTCTGCTCCTCTCTCTCCTCTACCCTCTGCTCCTCTCTGTCCTCTGCTCCTCTGTCTTCTGCTCCTCTCTCTCCTCTGCTCCTCTCTCTCCTCTACCCTCTGCTCCTCTGTCCACCTTTCGTCTGACCGGTTTGGGACCAGGACTTCACTGGATGGAAGACCAGGATGGTTGAACATGAGCCCAGTGTTTGTGTGAATGCGGTTCTGTGGGGCCCCGAGAAGCAGGGGCCCCCAGGAGAAGCAGGGGTTGCCTAGGAACATGGGGCCCTCATCTCTGACCTACTTTGTTGTTTGTTTGGACTTGAATCCTCTCATGGATCTGTGACAGAAGGATGCAGAGGAAGAGAAGTGTGACATAAGGAAGTATTTGCCTTTTCATGTTGTCACGGTTTCCAAAATGTCTCAGATTGAACTTGATCTGGAAAAAAACATCGCAGTGAAAGAGCCAGAGTCAGTAACACATGATGTGTTGTTGTAAAGTATTGTGTTACTGCAATATTACTGTCTATGATTGTAAAGTATTACTCTACTGCATTACTTTGACGTTACCTTCCCAAATATCTCAATACAAACTAAATTTAGCTTATGATGCTATATATACTGTATACAGGTAAATAAATAAATACAATACTAAATACAACACATGGTTTGTGCACTGAACCGTTATGGAATATTTCCATCTGTTGTAACTGCAAAGAACTGAAATTATCATTATCCATGTTTTATCTCTCAGACCAGAGAGAAAAGAGACTAGAGAGAGACCAGAGAGAGATGAGAGAAAAGAACCAGAGAGAGACCAGAGAGAGAGCAGAGACCAGAGAGAGAAGAGACTATAGAGAGAGACCAGAGAGAGATGAGAGAGAAAAGAGACCGGAGAGACTAGAGAGAAACCAGAGAGAGAAACCAGAGAAAGACCAGAGAGAGAGCAGAGACCAGAGAGACAACAGAGATCAGAGTGACATCAGAGACCAGAGAGACACCAGAGAGACACCAGACCAGAGAGACACCAGAGATAGAGACCAGAGAGAGAGATGATCTTCACTGACTGTCGCCTCAAACAAAAAGACACTTTTAGAAGAAGCTGTTTTTATGTTGACACAAATCATTGTGATTACAACACGTCTCAGAGACACACAACTGATACACAACAGATACACATCACCGGACCGTTCTTCAGTCCTGTATCACGGCAGCACTGCGGGAGAGGACTGTTCTGTTACTGCTCTGTACCAGCGACCAAACACCAGGACTCAGCAGTCAATCTGACGTCTTTCTCTTTGGAAGTGTAACAAATGCTTATGTACGTTTTTGGTCTTCAAAACTGTGTGACTTCTTCTATTTTTGGTTTTGGACTGGTTCTGGCCCAGGACTAGCTCTGGTTCTGGTCCTGGAGTGATCCCTCCCGCAGTGCACATCTGCTGCAGCCGATTCTTTGGCCACAATGTCAAACAGAAATAAAAAATCAATAATACAATTCTCCCTCCGGTTGTCCCCTTCACACCCACATCATAACAACACTACAGTCCCCATCCAGTCCAAGTCCAGGCCCAGTCCAGTCCCTATCCAGTCCCCATCCAGTCCCAGTCCACTCCCCCTCCAGTCCCAGTCCAGTCCCCATCCAGTCCCAGTCCACTCCCCCTCCAGTCCCACTACAGTCCCCATCCAGTCCAAGTCCAGGCCCAGTCCAGTCCCGGTCCACTCCCCCTCCAGTCCCAGTCCAGTCCCCATCCAGTCCCAGTCCACTCCCCCTCCAGTCCCAGTCCAGTCCCCATCCAGTCCCAGTCCACTCCCCCTCCAGTCCCACTACAGTCCCCATCCAGTCCCAGTCCACTCCCCCTCCAGTCCCACTACAGTCCCCATCCAGTCCAAGTCCAGGCCCAGTCCAGTCCCGGTCCAGTCCCCCTCCAGTCCCAGTCCAGTCCCTATCCAGTCCCCATCCAGTCCCAGTCCACTCCCCCTCCAGTCCCAGTCCAGTCCCCATCCAGTCCCAGTCCAGTCCCCCATCCAGTCCAGTCCAGTCCCAGTCCACTCCCCCTCCAGTCCCAGTCCAGTCCCCCATCCAGTCCTCTTCCAGTCCCAGTCCAGTCCCGTCTCACCAAACATCTTTACAAACTACAAATATCACAAATGTGCAAAATTAAAGAGCTGTGAGGAAGCCCCAGTCACTGACCAGTGACCATGTGACCACAGGTGACCAGGTGAACACAGGTGACCATGTGAACACAGGTGACCAGGTGAACACAGGTGACCAGGTGAACACAGGTGACCATGTGACCAGGTGACCAGGGCTGGTTTATAAATAAGATGAGTCACTCCAGGCCGAAGCCCTCGGCGTTGGAGATGGCGATGGTCAGCTTGTGCTTGAGCTCCTTCCTGGTACGATACGGCGGCAGACAGATCTGGTTGAAGCAGGTGTGGGAGATGGGCAGCCTGAGAAGTTAGACATAAGTTAGAGTTCACATGAGCAAATCTACATTTATTCATTCAGTTATTTAAAAGTTCTACAGGATTAAACTGGAAGTCTCTGGTTGTCTCTGGTCTCTCTCTGATCTCTTTCTGAAGGTCTCTCTCTGGAGGTCTCTCTGGTCTCTCTCCAGAGGTCTCTCTCTGGTCTCTCTCTGGTCTCTCTCTCTGGTCTCTCTCTGGAGGTCTCTCTCTGGTCTCTCTCTCTGGTCTCTCTCTGGAGGTCTCTCTCTGGTCTCTCTCTGGTCTCTCTCTGGTCTCTCTCTCTGGTCTCTCTCTGGAGGTCTCTCTGGTCTCTCTCTGTTCTCTCTCTCTGGTCTCTTTCTCTGGTCTCTCTCTGGAGGTCTCTCTCTGGTACCATATGCAGAAAACTCACAGTAAGCACACGATGGTACCACAGCACCATAGAGATTGTCTATTGCTTGTACTTTGAGCCAAAGTAAATTCCTGGTTTGTGACTTCCTGTTTCTCACATGGTAATAAAATGATTGTGCATTTACCACACGTGTCAGGTACGCAGTCTACAACACGTATTGAGACGTGCTCACTCTGACTCGACCTACTTCCTGTTTATGGTGCTTAAGTTTATGGTACTTTATTCGCTGTTTCTACAATCAGACTCCACCAACACCAGGAGACTCCCCCAACACCAGGAGACTCCACCAACACCAGGAGACTCCCCCAACACCAGGAGACTCCCCCAACACCAGGAGACTCCCCCAACACCAGGAGACTCCCCCAACACCAAGAGACTCCACCAACACCAGGAGACTCCCCCAACACCAGGAGACCCCCCAACACCAGGAGACTCCACCAACACCAGGAGACTCCACCAACACCAGGATACAACCTCAACACCAGGAGACTCCCCCAACACCAGGAGACTCTCCCAACACCAAGAGACTACCTCAACACCAGGAGACTCCCCCAACACCAGGAGACTCCCCCAACACCAGGAGACTCCCCCAACACCAAGAGACTCCCCCAACACCAAGAGACTCCCCCAATACCAGGAGACTCCCCAAAAAACCAAGAGACTCCCCCAACACCAGGAGACTCCCCCAAAACCAGGAGACTCCCCCAACACCAGGAGACTCCCCCAACACCAAGAGACTCCCCCAACACCAAGAGACTCCCCCAACACCAGGAGACTCCCCAAAAAAACCAAGAGACTCCCCCAACACCAAGAGACTACCTCAACACCAGGAGACTCCCCCAACACCAGGAGACTCCCCCAACACCAAGAGACTCCCCCAACACCAGGAGACTCCCCCAACACCAAGAGACTCCCCCAACACCAGGAGACTCCCCCAACACCAGGATACTACCTCAACACCAGGATACAACCTCAACACCAGGAGAATCCCCCAACACCAGGAGACTCTCCCAACACCAAGAGACTACCTCAACACCAGGAGACTCCCCCAACACCAGGAGACTCCCCCAACACCAAGAGACTCCCCCAACACCAAGAGACTCCCCCAATACCAGGAGACTCCCCAAAAAACCAAGAGACTCCCCAACACCAGGAGACTCCCCCAACACCAAGAGACTCCCCCAACACCAGGAGACTCCCCAAAAAAACCAAGAGACTCCCCCAACACCAGGAGACTCCCCCAACACCAAGAGACTACCTCAACACCAGGAGACTCCCCCAACACCAGGAGACTCCCCCAACACCAGGAGACTCCCCCAACACCAGGAGACTCCCCCAACACTAGGAGACTCCCCCAACACCAAGAGACTCCCCCAACACCAGGAGACTCCCCCAACACCAGGAGACTCCCCCAACACCAGGATACTACCTCAACACCAGGATACAACCTCAACACCAGGAGACTCCCCCAACACCAGGAGACTCCCCCAACACCAAGAGACTCCCCCAACACCAGGAGACTCCCCCAACACCAAGAGACTACCTCAACACCAGGAGACAACCTCAACACCAGGAGATTCCCCCAACACCAGGAGACTACCTCAACACCAGGAGTCTCCCCCAACACTGTTCCTGCGAGGGCCGTTCGATACCACTTGCTACTGGTTCCTGGTCCTTGCACATGGTCTGCACATAGAGCTGGGACACTCACCAGTCCGTGGAGACGTCGATCTTAGAGATTTTAAAGTTGAGGTCTAACATTCCGCCCACAGGGACTCGGTCACTGCCGGTGGTGAAGTGCAGCAGCTTCTTCTGCAGCTCCAGAGGAAACGACAGAACCACATCCCAGAAACACCTGACCAGAAAACATACACATGGTTTGTTATTGATGGTTTGGTTTTAAAGAAGATCCAGAACCAAACCATCAGAGGAAGTCGATGCTTGGATCAAACATTTGGCCCTTGTTTAAAATGTACACTATCATAATATAAAAATAAAACAACTATAATTTATTCTTTTGGCCCCTGATAATGTGAGTGTTGCTGGTATGAAGTTGATGGTGTGAGTGTTGCTGGTGTGATGTTGATGGTGTGAATGTTTCTGGTGTTGTGTTGATGGTGTGAGTGTTGCTGGTGTAAGTAAGTAAGTAATCATTTATATACCGCCTTTTCACTGCAGATCTGAGTCTCAAAGCGGTTTACAATTGTTAATTTTTGGGCATTTGTCTCTCACTCCACACAGAGATGGGAGCGGGGCCAGAACAGGAGGCGCATGCCAGACCTATTGTACATATTTTTAGCGGTAGGGGAAACCGGAGTACCCGGAGGAAACCTACGCAGACACGGGGAGAACATGCAAACTCCACTCAGAAAGGCCCTGGTCCGACCGGGATTTGAACCCAGGACCTTCTTGCTGAGAGGCGAGAGTGCTATCCACTCAGCCACCGTGCCGCCCACGGCACCGCCGCCTCTGTGTTGACGGTTTGTTTTTGCTGGTGTTGCTAGTGTTTTGTTGATGGTGTAAGTGTTGCTGGGTTGCGGCAGGTGTTGCTGGTGTGATGTTGGTCTGAGTGTGGTGTTGATGGTGTGAGTGTTGGTGGTGTTGTGTTGATGGTGTGGTGCTGCTGGTGTGCTGTTGCTGGTGTTGTGTTGATTGTGTTCATTTGATGGTGTGGTGTTGATGGTGTAGTGTTGATGTTGTGAGTATCGCTGGTGTTGTGTTGATGGTGTGGTGTTGCTGGTGTTGTGTTGGTGGTGTTGTGTTGATAGTGTGAGTGTTGGTGATGTTGTGTTGCTGGTGTGGTGTTGCTGGTTCTGACCTCACAGTGCAGTCGTTCCTGCTGTAGCCTTCGTACTGCGCCGCCTTCTGCAGAGCGCTCAGGTCCAGCTCTGGACTCCCACACACCAGCATCTCCACCTCCTCTGGTCTCAGCAACTGCAACACAAAAACACACAACAACACACATCAGCATCTGTAGTCATAACTGTGTATAGAGTAAGATCCTTTTGTTGCAACAGTAGCGTCAGTATTCTCGTCTTTATGAAAAAGAACCAAATTAATCATGATTTAAATCCATATTTTAAATTCACAGTAATCTAGTTACATAAAGTTTGCACTAATCTGATCCAGCGACGATGCAGCGTCCTGACCTCACCCCATTTATTTATATAACAGTATTTACAAACAGAACAGGAAGTCCCGCCCCCTGTGACCTCACGGAACAGAGGGGGCAGGGCACTCCATGCTATGCTTCTCTCTGCACGTCTGCTCCACACGAGAGAGGACCACAGAGAGACCACAGAGAGGACCACAGAGAGACCACAGAGAGGACCACAGAGAGACCACAGAGAGGACCGCAGGGAGACCACAGAGAGGACCACAGAGAGACCACAGAGAGGACCGCAGGGAGACCACAGAGAGGACCACAGAGAGACCACAGAGAGACCACAGAGAGGACCGCAGAGAGACCACAGAGAGACCACAGAGAGGACCGCAGAGAGACCGCAGAGAGACCACAGAGAGACCATAGAGAGAGGACCTTAGAGAGACCACAGAGAGGCCACAGAGAGAACCACAGAGAGACCGCAGAGAGGACCACAGAGAGACCAAAGAGAGACCACAGAAAGACCGCAGAGAGACCACAGAGAGGACCACAGAGAGACCACAGAGAGACCACAGAGAGGACCGCAGAGAAACCGCGGAGAGACCACAGAGAGGACCACAGAGAGACCACAGAGAGACCGCAGAGAGACCATAGAGAGACCATAGAGAGAGGACCTTAGAGAGACCACAGAGAGGCCACAGAGAGAACCACAGAGAGACCACAGAAGACCACAGAGAGGACCATAGAGAGACCACAGAAGACCACAGAGAGACCATAGAGAGACCACAGAGAGGACCACAGAGAGGACCATAGAGAGACCAAAGAGAGAGGGACACAGAGGACATTCTGACTCTCCAAAGGGACAAAGTGAATGTTGTAAAATTACACAGAAAATGGAGTAAGGAAATAAAGTAACAGTTCTTAAAATATGACTGAATGTCTTTGTCCCATTGGAATCTGGTTTTGTCATAATGTTTCAGATTAAGATAAAAAACACTATTACCTAATATTTGAGATGAGGTATACTTTACTGAGGTCACAATGGAGAAATTCAGGAATTATTTCATCATTTTTTGCAGAGTGTGTAATTGTTATACTCATGCAACTGTCCACAATTTAAATGATTAATTGTATTAATTTGGAAATAAATATTTTTTTTTAAATGATTGGTCTTGAACTGTTAAGCCTCGCGTACATCGACAGAGTAACTGGAGACGACTAGTTGCAAGGCGGCTTTTGGCGACTGAGAGTAGATGATGGAGATGATCAGTTGAAATCGCTCTTACAACTGGAGATAAACAGTCGATCTCCGGTTTCAGTCAGTTGCCCGTGTTCTACTTTTCGGCAACTAGTTGTCCTCAGATCCGGAGATATCACCCGATGTGCTCCAACAACATGTGTGTATTGCGTGTATTGCGCCCTCTACAGTTTATGTCAGAAAACACACTGTAGTTGAGGCCAGTTGCTGTTATTCCCGAGACTGGCCTGATACTAGGAGTTGCCCGTTTTTGCGACTCGTAGGCGACGGATATAATCAATTGCCAGTCCGATGTACGCCAGGCATTAAGGACACCAAACTAAGTTCAATTCAATGTATTCTTGTATCGCCCTAAATCCCAACAGTATTGAGGACTTCACAAAGCTGTCGATTCTCCAACACAGATCAGAGAATCAAGTGAAATGATAACAAACACAGAGAGACACGGATCCATGAGGAGCAGAGACCAATGTCCATAAATGTGGTTAAATCCTGGACCTCCTCCGTCCTCCTCCTGCTGCAGAGGAACAGGGGACTGAGTGTATCCAGTTTCTGTTTTGCTGATGCTGCAAAGTCCATTTTTCCCCCCCTCTGGGCTAAACATAGAGACAGACGGAGACAGACCCCCTGCAGGCCGCCGGATGCACTGCAGGCACTTTTCCGTTCAAATGCACCTCGGTGATCATTATGACTGTAGCTGTGGCAGGTGTGGCTCCTGGCTCCTTCATGGTCACAGTGGATTCACACCATGTCATGGGTGTTTGTTAGGAGTTCTCTGGGGTTGTCTCCGTCTCCTGTGTCTCTGTCCCCTATGTCTGTCCCCATGTCTCTACCTTTGTCCCCCATGTTTCTACCTCTGTCCCCCATGTCTCTACCTCTGTCCCCCATGTCTCTATCTCTGTCCCCCATGTCTCTACCTCTGTCCCCCATGTCTCTATCTATGTCCCCCATGTCTCTACCTCTGTCCCCCATGTCTCTACCTCTGTCCCCCATGTCTCTACCTCTGTCTCCGTGTCTCTGTCTCCTCCTGTTTATCTTATCATAACTCTGTCCCCTATGTCTCTGTCCCATGTGTCCCTGTCCCTTCTGTCTTTGTCTCTGTCCCATGTGTCTCTGTCTCTGAACTATGTGTCTTTGTCCCTTATGTCTCTGTCTCTGGCCCCTATGTCTCTGTCTCTGTGTCTTTGTCCCCTAGGTCTCTGTCTCTGGCCCCTATGTCTCTGTGTCTTTGTCCTCTGTGTCTCTGTCTCTGGCCCCTATGTCTCTGTCTCTGGCCCCTATGTCTCTGTGTCTTTGTCCTCTGTGTCTCTGTCTCTGGCCCCTATGTCTCTGTGTCTTTGTCCTCTGTGTCTCAGTCTCTGTCTCTGTCCCTGGAGCTCGTCCTAATAGGGTGCTGGTCCATTGTCAATGTCTGTCCCTGTTCCTGGACTGTTATTTTATTCCAACATGATCATAAATCATTATTGTTTTGACATTGGTGCTTTCTGGTCCTTCCTTCTTCTGCTCCCTCGCTCTCACAATCACAGAGAGGAGCTTTATAAATGTTGGACATATTTCATATAAAAGACAAGATTCTCAAGATCAAGTTTAAGGCCAAGGCAAACAACTAAAAGCATCTTGCGTTATCTGCAATCAGACTATAGACATGTGACCCCCACCCCCCACCCCCCAACCCATGACCCCCCAAGGGACAAAAGTCAGATTGTGAAATAGAACCAAAGGGAAAATTAATTATTAAAAGAAAACAACTTTGTATTTTTAACCGTTCCAACAGGAGGTCAGAGAGGGTCGTGTTTTGGAGCCTCAGTAATGACAGAATAAACAGGACCTTCTGACCTGAGGGAGGAGAGAGGAGAGAGAGGAGAGAGGAGAGAGGAGAGAGGAGAGAGGGGAGAGGGGAGAGAGGAGAGAGAGGAGAGAGAGGAGAGAGGAGAGAGATGAGAGAGGAGAGAGAGGAGAGAGGAGAGAGAGGAGAGAGGAGAGAGAGGAGAGAGAGGAGAGAGGAGAGAGAGGAGAGAGGAGAGAGAGGAGAGGAGAGAGGGGAGAGAGGAGAGAGGGGAGAGAGGAGAGAGAGGAGAGAGTAGAGAGGAGAGAGGGGAGAGAGGAGAGAGAGGAGGGAGGAGAGAGAGAGGAGAGAGGATAGAGAGGAGGGAGAGAGAGGAGAGAGGGGAGAGAGAGGAGAGAGGGGAGAGAGGAGAGAGAGGAGGGAGGAGAGAGAGGAGAGAGAAGAGAAAGGAGCGAGAGGAGGGAGAAGAGAGGCCTCCAGGGACTGGCCTCCTGCTGAGACTCTGAGGAGCACAGGGACTGGCCTCCTGCTGGGACTCTGAGGATCACAGGGACTGGCCTCCTGCTGGTTTATTAGGACACTGTGCAGTTACATTAAAAAGATTTAGCACCAGCTCCATCTGTCGACTACAGGCCAGATTAAAGAGATCTGACCTTCAACCGGAGGAAACACACACACACATACACACACACACACACACACACACACACACACACATACACACACACACACACACACACACACACACACACACACACACACACACACACATACACACACACACATACACGTTTTTGTTACCTGGTGGGTCCCTTTGACAGGGCCGTTCAGAATGGGACCCATAGACATAATCTTTTTTTACCAAGACTTTAAGTAATACAAAACAGTCAATAGAAACCAAACAACTATTTTAAAGGAATTTTATTTTAGATTTTGTTTTCGAATTGCAGTGATTCTATTTTTGACATAGAATTTAATGCCACTCCATGTCCGATGTCTAAGGTCATCTGGTGAGGCATTAATGCAGGCCAGGCAGTGAGACTTCCCAGGGACCTTTCCAGTCTGTATGAAAGGTGTCATGGTCTTCTCCACAGCCTTCACCTCAGATGCAGACCATGGCTTTCTTACACGTTCTAGGGAGAGAAATAAAAATATATTAGCAATATACACTCCCAGGGTGAGGACCAAGCAGCCTGGCTGTAATCCCCCACCTGGTACACTTACCAGAAGGGGCACTGCCACTACCATGGGGTGCATCTGGATGAATGGTTGAAGGTTCTCCGCTTGAAGTTTCTTTTAGCCCGTCCGTTTGTGAGAGGATCTCTACTGCTCTCCCTGTCGCACAGAAAATAAAAATACAAGTGGCCTTTAGGGGAAAAAAATCATACATATTTTAATAATATCAAGAATTACCTTCAGGCTCAATTTGTATCTGGTCGAGGCTCTTTCCTTCGAATTCCGTCACTCTTCCCTGCTCCATGGCCATCAACACTTTGCTGATTTTGGCCAGCTCCAGTGTCCCCTCTGGTAGTCTGTAATATTGCCTGTGGATGCGAATGTCATGGCCGAGGAAGTTGGCAAGTATGTCCATCTCATTCTCTTTCATATTGAGAACTGTAGACATAGTAGCTATGTGCTTTCTAAGTTTGGTTGAGGATAGCATCTCTGGATGCACCGCACCACATTCTTTGGCTACCTGGCGTAGGGAGTCTGATCCCCTGATGTGGGTGTCTGCGCCCGGGCGGGAAAAGAAGTATGGGTTATGGTCAGAGATGGAACAGGCCCTTCTGTTCTCCACCAGCACCTCCATCGAAGCAATCATTTCAGGAGTCAAAAGAACCGGCACTTTCCGACTTCTTTTCCCTTTAATTTCAATGCGTTGAAAATGCTGACACAGCTTTTTCTCAAGTTGGGACAGTCCCAGAGCAATGTCAGAATGGATCCCAGTCTTACTTCTTAAGGTAAAGGCTGTCAGTGGCATCTTTGAAACCTCACCTTCCCTTCTTCGATTGAAAATGATGACCTCACAAAGAGTCAAAACTGCCAGTTTAGACCAATGCTTAGACGTTGGCTCACTTATTAGGGTTTGCACATATTCAGGTCGACATACCTCAATATGTGCATGCATGGCTCTAACGTCCTCAGTCAGAGGGAGCAGGTCCGGAGTGTTCCACTTGGCTTGCCGGAGGGTCTGTAGGGCAGCAGAAGAAACACAGACGTCCCACCTCTTCTCAAAAAGCAGCCGGCTTCGTTGGAGGTTTTTAATAAATAGTTCATCAACACAATGCTCCATTTTTGAGTCACATTCAAGAATATCTGCTAGCTTTCTGAGGCTATGGCCGAGTTTGAGGGCCAAGGATGGAGTCTTGTATTGATTTGTTTCCTCATCATATCCAGCCACAGACCTGACTGCATCAATCACATGGTTAAAGTTGGAAGGAATAAAGAAATCCTTAATTGTTTTCAGTTTCCCTGCGGTTTTTGCTTCGTTAATTAACCTACCGACTTCTCTCATTTTCTGCCTAATGTAATCATGCTTTGTCTTATCATGCCCGTGTTTTAAGTACAGGTGCTCTCCGAGTCTCAGAATCCCCTTTTCTGCTTTGACAACACCCGTGACCTCATCCTGATGCATTGCCGAAATTAAAGACCACAGCTTTTTGCTGATGCCCTCCGGTACAGGCTGGGCTAGGGAGCAGAGGGACTGGACCCTACTTCTACCTGGTTTAGCCTGGGCATCTTTCTGTGAAAGCCGGCACCTGGCCACATGCCTCCACAGCGACTTTCGCTTAAGCAATGCCCCACAGTCTATACAGTGCAAAAACTCACTGGATTTAACTGGGGAATTTGGCTGTTTAGCTGGGACTAAAGTTCCAATGCCGGCCTTTAAAACCTCAAAATTGTGCTCACGGTTTCCACTATTCCTGATCAAATCAAACTGAAGTTTACGTGCTTTAGATTTCACAGGTAGAGCCAATGCTCTGGCTACGTCACTTTCTTTCCATGTTTTCTAGTCAAATGACGGGACATTTTGTGGCAGGACATTGAACAGTAGAGGCAGAAGTGTCTCTTGCTGTATACTCGCCCCCCATTTTTCTTCTTTTGCAGCTGCATGATAACAATCTTATTTGCCTTTGGTTCGTCACTTTCCGAGTCTTGAAGAAAAGTGTTTTTGATTTTTCTTTTTCCATACTTTTTTACAGGTTTCTTCTTGACAGTTAAATCGTCAGAATCTGAGTCGACTTCATCAATTAGGGACTCTTGACTAAGCTGCACAAACAACAAATAATTTGTAATCATTCTATATAACAATTTGAAGTCATGACTTGTAGTCAGCACTTACCAGTGGTTTGTAAGCGTGCGCTTCAGTGTGCTCCTCCATGATTTCTTGCAGCCTAATGAACCACACACTTGCACCTTTTTCTAGCCTGACACCTGATTTCCTCTGTTGTGCTGCTCCATGATTGGCTCCAGCCTGCTGGACTGAAATTGCCCCAGTGTGCCCCTCCTTGATATCCCGCAACCCACCACCAGGGTTCCGACACATAACACACTTTTTTCAGGAAAGTAAACCTCCAGGGGTCCTTTCCATATTTTTACAGAGACTGCATAAGGACCGTTAGAAAAGCATTACCCATTGATTATTAAGCTTGGACCAGTGGGGTCCGGTGTTCGGGCCCCACCACGTAAAACCAGTCCCCATGACGTGAGTGGAATCTCAGGTTATGGAACCCACCAGGAGTTGAAAACAAGTGCACACACACTCACACACTCACACACACTCACACACACTCACACAGAGGCACTCACACACATACATACACACACACACACACACACACACACACACACAGTGCAGACGTGACAAAGGCCTTGTTCTAAACAAACACTGAAGGCTTCAGTGGAGGAGACATGATCACTTTCGCTTTCATTTACCTGGCGCCCCCTGCAGGTGACAGCCAGACACTGTCAGACCTCTGAAGCTAAGCAGGGCAGGGCCTGGTGAGTGCTGTGATGGGAGACCTCTGGGAACACCAGGTGCCACAGTGGGGCAGCTGCGGCTCTGAAGTGCCAAAACTGTGGTTGTGTCCTTGGGCAAGACACTTTCAGATAAACTCAGACAAAACTGAAAGGATTGTCTTTGGTCCCGGAAACAAAGAGAGAGTATAGGGTGATGTAGCCTCCAGAGTGTGTCCGTCCTCTCTTTCTCTATGTACAGATCTTGGCGCTTTGATTTAATCCTACCCAGAATGCTGAATCAGAATACTGAGATAATCAGTGTGACAGTCTGAGCCTCAGGTCACGTGACGTCTGTGGTGGTTAAAGCTCGTGGTTCTGACTCTAAGACGAGGGGAGTGCTAGATTTGTGTGCGTTGCATTTCTTAAACAAGCAAAATTGACTCACAATGGTTCAGTCTATTAACTGGGGCTGGAATGCGCAAAAATGTGAGGATTTCGATAGTGTTGCACTATTTGGGCCACAATTCAATATCATTGTGATTCTTAACATATTGCGATACAGACAGTATGTAATTCTGGGATATAGTGTGATTTCTGTCCCTAATTGTATAAACAAGACACACTCTGTGACATTTATAATAGTATGAACATGAAATGAAGCGGGAATAGCACGTGATCCTTGAACATTTAGGACATAGGACCTTATCACAGACATTATTCTTCTCTTATAGACGACTCTCAGATGAAAAGGGAGCTCACATCACTGACATTATTCAAATACAGTGTGCTTGGTAGGTTCTCTGTTTATACTTTGTAAATGTACTCAATGTAAACAATTGCAGAAGCAGTGGCTCTTTGGCCCAGACGGTAAATGTCTTGTTTTCAATTCTGGAGTTTTTGTGTTTTGACATTACCTTGGATTTATTTTATTAAATTACATTTGATTTTCAGTCATTCTTCATTTCCCCATGTGGCAGAGCTCATGATACATATTTTGGATGTCATTTGGGTGCTTGAGGGGGGCGCCTGGGGGTGGTCTTCTGACTGGAAGCACAAAAACACGAGATGTGTATCTCTGAGCTAACAGCAGAGGCTGATAAAGCAGCAAACGGCAAACACTGTCCCCAAACTGGCCTAAATTTCAGAGCAAAGAGCATCGGATCTTCAAGGGCACTGAGCATGTGCAGGATTAAAGAGTTAGGATCATGTGTTGTTTTTGTGAGAGCGAGACCAAAGGGAGGAATATGGATCATTTATAGCAGGCATGTCCAAACTCAGGCCTGTGGGCCCATTGCGGCCCTCTGTGTCATGCTATGTGGCCCTCTGCACAAGTTCCCAGTGCTATCCAGCCAACTTCAGCTCGGCCAACATGTAATACCTCAGTGTGAAGCTCAGGATCTCTGGAATCCAGTTGTTGACTTTGTGGGACTACTTTTCTGGTTTCACATTGTATGACACTAAGGTCGCTGAATGAGTAAATATTTGTTTTTCAACCAACTTCAGCCAACAGTCATACCTCACTTTTAATCCCTAATCCAGTCAGTCTAAGTTGTCCGCAACTGGACAATTTTGGTGAACTAAAATGGCCTTCTTACTAAAATGTTTATTTATATTTATAGCAAGAGAGAGGAGAGAGAGGAGAGAGGAGAGAGGAGAGAGAGGAGGGAGGAGAGAGAGGAGAGAGAGGAGGGAGGAGAGAGAGGAGAAAGATTGTTAAAACTAATCTTGTCATGATGAGAGTCTGCAGAAGTCAAGGGTACCTCACGTTCAAATCACAAACCAATGCAACTGTAAACCACTCCATGTGATTCTAGTTCCAGGTTCTAAGCCCAGTTTACTCAGAGATGCAGATATTCGCAAAAACTACTCCACTCCGGATTCGTAGCGTCTACATGGCAACGGAAAAAACTAGTGTTCTAGCGCCCGGCAAGTAGACAACCAGTTTGACTACTTCCTCAACAACATCCTCCTCAGGCCAAAGAACCAACGTCACTGTGTTTGGCAGCGACAGCGACAAACTGAACGACAGCCGAGGTATCGTTCTTTCAGCGGCGACAAACACCAGTGTCATGTGACTGACAATAAACCACGACAATAACAGAAGCACACAGCACCAGCGTTGATTATGTTTGTTCTACTCATGTCACATGGATGGGAGGGGATGTGTTAGGTGGGGGAGGGTGGGGGAGGTCATCGCAGACAGAGAGAGAGCACCTTCCACAACATTTAAGGACAATGGTCTCTCCCTATGGTCCCATACCATGTGGTCTCTCCCTATGGTCCCATACCATGTGGTCTCTCCCTATGGTCCCATACCATGTGGTCTCTCCCTATAGTCCAATACCATGTGGTCTCTCCCTATGGTCCCATACCATGTGGTCTCTCCCTATAGTCCAATACCATGTGGTCTCTCCCTATGGTCCCATACCATGTGGTCTCTCCCTATAGTCCAATACCATGTGGTCTCTCCCTATGGTCCAATACCATGTGGTCTCTCCCTATAGTCCAATACCATGTGGTCTCTCCCTATGGTCCAATACCATGTAGTCTATATTTTTTGGTGATTTCAACAGATTTGTGAAGTCCTCTGGGAAACTACTGTAGTAATTTAGGGCAATACGAGAATTAATTGAATTTAATTTAATCAAATCAATACAGTGGCTCAGTGGGTAGAGCATTGGCCTTTAGGCCTGGAGGTCGTGGGTTCGATCCCACCTCGACACCTTCTCCACCAACTCCCACTGATGACTGCTGTCGTTGTGTTGGGCAAGAAACTTAACCCCACTTTGCCCGAAGCCCCTGCTGAAAGATCAAGGCTATGCTCACACTTACAGAGCAGCCTTCCTCCTGTGGACTCACCACCTGCAGGAGGATCAGTGAGGGGCTGGTGCTATGTGACTTGGGTCTCTGACTGCCACCCCCCGACCCAGAAATGGATTAAGGGGTAGAAAATGGATGGATGAATCAAATCATTGTGTTCACACATTTTAATCCGGAGGTCATTTTTTAAAGCTGTGAAACGCAAACGCTGTGTGTTATTGTGTAAATATAATGATTAAATCAGGTGGTAATGTTGCTATGGATACTAGGCCCAAACAGGTGAAGTGTGAAGGCGGACATTTCATGACTCAGTTAAAACGTATGTACGACAGAAACAAGTGAATATGAACACCGAGGAGATTGGAGGTGGTGTGGAGAGAGGGGCCAGAGAAGGCCTCTGGCTGAGGCCGCCGAGCTATAGGATGTTGCCTGTTCGAATCCCAAGTTAAGATATTCCTTTATTTGTCCCACAGTGGGGAAAGGCAGAGAGCTAATACTGAGCTGAGTAAGTCATCTTTATTTATATAGCACATTTTCACAGACCAAGGTCAGCCAAAGCACTTGGTCAGAGTTCAGATATTGTTGAGCTTCACAATATCTCCCTCGCTGTGATGTCACTTCCAGGTCACACTTTATGATTGGAAAAGGGGTCAGAGGGGGATCAGTGAGGAGCCAGTCAGCGGACAATAGTGCCCCCCCTCACCCCAGGGAGGGGGACGGACATCCCTTAAATCCTCACACTGTGTGAACAAAAAGCCAATTCGAGAGGCAGCTTGTTTTACTGTCAGAGCGTCTCCGTGGAAACACACCAAGTATAAAAGTGTGTGTGTGTGTGTGCATGCGTGTATGTGTGTGTGTTTGTGTCTGTGCATGTGCGTGTGTGTGTGCATGCGTGTATGTGTGTGTGTGCGTTACCATGAGGGCGTCTGAAGCACACACGCTGTGGAAGCCGTGGTAGAAGGCGGCGAACTGTTTGTACATACTCTTGTTCAGCAGGAAGTCCACGTAGAGCTGCACATACTCTACACACACAGAGACACACACACACACACACACACATATCAATAAAGTTTGACATCATTCAAAGCTGTGGTAAAATAACAAACACACCTCGATGCCAGTGTTTAAGCTTCATTTTGTTGTTTGTCAATACAGTAGTGAGGCGTGGTAAGCTAACGTTACACTGTTAGCTTACCAAACACTGTGCTAAAGCTAACGTTACACCGTTAGCTTACCAAACACTGTGCTAAAGCTAACGTTACACCGTCATTGTTAACCACCTGTCACTAGGAGGTTTGTTCTTTCAAATGAAGCGATACATGAGATGCTCAGACATGCAATCCAAAGGCAACATGGACAAAGAGATCTACCACGCCCCTTCAGACCGACCACGCCCCCTCAGGCTGACCACGCCCCTCAGGCCGACCAAGCTGTTAGCTTACTGCTGTTACCTTACTGCTGCAGAACCCAACCCAAAGCTGAAGAACTTTTCGTTTATTTATAGCTCAAAAATCTCTGCAATGTCATATTTCTCGCCTCAAATGTTGTTAAAAGTAATATTTTAATATGTTCTATTTATGCAACTCAAAGTGCTGAACAAAAATAAGAAAGCATTAAAATCATAAATAATCACAGAACATTAAAAAGGAAGATAAAAATATAAAATCCCTCAGTTGTATGCACAGCTAAACAGAACTGTTTTAACCTGGTTTTAAACATTGTCAGAGAGGAGGCCTGTCTCACACTTTCAGGAAGATTGTTCCAGATATTAGCAGCATGAATCTGAAAAGCAGCCTCCCCATGTTTAGTTCTTTGAGCCACAGGAAGCCAGTGCAGAGACCTGAGGACTGGACTAATATGGTCGTACTTCCTGGTTCTAGTCAGGACTCGAGCTGCTGCATTTTGAATGTACTGCAGCTGTTTTACAGCCTGTTTGGACAGACCTGTGAGCAGGCCATTGCAGTAGTCTAACCTACTGGAGACAAATGCATGGACAAGAATCTCCAGGTCTGCTTTAGACACTATGTTTTTGATCCCGGCAATGTTTTTTAGGTGGTAAAAAGCTGCTGATGTTACTGATTTGATGTGGCTATTAAAATTTAAGTCTGAGTCCATTATTACCCCTAGATTTCTGACCTTGTTTGAAGGTTTTAGGGAGAGAGACTGGAGGTGACAGATGACGCTCTCTCTTTGTTTCTGAGGACCAAAGACAATCATTTCAGTTTTGTCTGCGTTTAGCTGAAGGAAGTTGTTTTGCATCCACTCACTGATCTGTTGGATACAGTGAAGGAGTGAGTCCACTGGTCCATGTTCTCCTGCAGTCAGTGAGACATAGATCTGAGTGTCGTCTGCATAGTTATGATAGGACACTTTGTTTCTGCGTATTAACTGACCTAACGGCAGCATGTAGAGATTGAACAGAAGAGGTCCCAGGATCGACCCCTGTGGTACTCCACAGGTCAGGGCCATATGATCTGAGACACAGTTTCCAATCTCCACAAAATACTTCCTGTCTTCAAGGTAAGACCTAAACCAACTTAAGGCGGTGCCAGCGACACCAACCCAGTCTTCTAGTCTCTGTAAGAGGATTTCATGGTCGACAGTGTCAAAGGCAGCACTTAGATTGAGACTTTGCCTGTGTCAGTGTTCAGCCGGATATCGTTTGTTACCTTGACGAGAGCAGTCTCAGTGCTGTGGTGGGGTCTAAAGCCGGACTGAAACATATCAAATGAGTTGTTGATTATAAGAAATCTAGTAAGCTGTTGGTAGACAACTTTTTCAAGGATTTTCCCCATAAACGATAGTTGTTAAGTACGGTGGCATCCAGACTGCTCTTTTTTAGTAGGGGCCTGATGACTGCAGTTTTCAGGGCCTTTGGGAATATTCCAGAATGAAGGGACATGTTTCTGTGTGAGTGAAGGTAACAGACTGCTCAGAACAGACTTCAGAAATCTAGTGGGTAGTACATCCAGGCTGCATGTGGAGGAGCTCAGACTGGAGATTATCTCTTGGACAGTTTGATCATTTACAGGTGCAAAGTAAGTTAGCTCAGAGAGCCTTGCTGGCTGTTGGATTGTTATCTGTGGATTGGAGACAATGACGTTTTTGATGCATTGAACTTTGTCATTGAAAAAATTTGCAAACTCATTGCATTTACGTTTGGAAGTAAGCTCTAATGGCATTTGAACAGGGGGGTTTGTTAATCTATTAACTATTGAGAACAGAACACGCAGATTGTTACTGCAGCCTTCAATCATTTCAGAAAAATACCTTTCTCTCGTACTACGTAGCATCCGGTTAAACTCGCACAACTTATCTTTGAAGATCTCGTAATCAACCTGGAGGTTGGACTTGCGCCACTTCCGCTCGGCCCTCCGGCACTTTCTCTTTTGTGCCCTGACCGAGTCTGCTTTAGCCCATGGCGCCTTCTGCTTATTTTTCACTATTTTAACCTTCACAGGAGCGATGGTGTCCAGAACATTCAAAACACTAGAGGTGACAGAGATAAACAGTTCATCTACAGTAGAACACGATGCATTCTCAAAGTTTATCATTCCCATAAATTTTCCACCCGTGTTTTCATTTATGCGTCTTCTTTGAACAACTGCAGCGTCTTCTGGTGGTTTGTTAGTGAAACACATGTCAAAAAATACACAAAAATGATGCGAAAGAGCAACATCGACCACGTTTACATTTGCAATATTCACCCCCTTAGTAACTAACAGGTCTAGAGTGTGCCCTCTGCTGTGGGTGGGGCCACTCACATGCTGAGTGAGACCAAAGGATTCAAATAAAGAACTCAGCTCATTTGCATTTCTGTCATTAACATTATCCACATGAATATTAAAATCCCTGTAATAACCAAACTATCAAAGTCTGTGCATACAACTGAAAGCAACAATGTAACTATTGTTCAGGACTGTCACGGTCGACGTGGTTTTGTTGATCCCAGACTCAGCAATACAATTCAGTTATTGATATAACAAGCTCACCTCTGTATTACAGTGATGCAGTCTCACCTCTGCATTAAAATGATGCAGTCTCACCTCTGCGGTTGTGTTTGGTCACTGGGATCTTGTCTCCACCAGTTTTCAGGTTAAATGCTTTGACGACACCCATCTCCTCCTGGAACACCTGCGATACACACAAAGATACACACATTTAAACCTGCAATACACACATGTGAAAATACACACATGTAAAGATCAGTGGGCGCAGGTCCCGGCTTAACACGTCCGTGAGCATATGCCCTGACATACTTGCAATACCACTCCGGGTAGACCCAGAAAGAGAATTATCCATCACTTTTGAACGGCGTCTTCTTTCCTCTCGAAAACGGCTTTAGAGGATGGTCCAAAAGCATGGATCTATAATAATAACTGGATAGGGTATTACTAGCTTATAGCTGTAATTCACGTGGGCTACCCAGAAAAAAGTCCCATACAACTCAATGTAAACTAAAACAGCTCGACCTCAGCTGACAGAGAACCTACAGCTTCATAAAGGTCGGATTTTGTGGGGATTTTAGTGTCCCTTGTCATCCTGAACTTTTTTTCTTCTTAAATCCTTTGGTTTTCTTTAAATCCACACTTTACTGCCGCAAACTCTGCCCCTTTCCTTCCCGCTCTGACTCCGTTCTACTGCTGCTCTGATCGGCTCTGATTGGTCAAAGCGCGGCCGAGCCCCTTGGTGCACGTGCACGAGAGCCACACACGCATATTTGGCGCAATGCATCATGGGAGCTCGTCCACTGCACAGAACCGGGAGGACCAGACGATGCCCAAATAAAGGCGACTTCAGCTAGTCTCCCGGTCTCCGTGAAGTCCCATGCGCTACTGAGCACAAGCCATTCATTTGAATAGGGCGCCATCTTGGATCACCGGGGCTTGTCCAAAAGTGGCTCTTGGTCCAAAAAATCTACTGAGGGGAGTTCTCAGTTTTTGTGGACCAGTCTAGTTTAGCCTCTGTGGACTTCAGAGGGCACATATTAAATAAATGTGCAAATGTGTTTTTCCACATTGTCCTGTGGGAGGGGCTGCCTGCTGGCATTTTGAAACTGCCAAAAGTGATGTCACAAACTGCCAAAAGTGACACATTAGTTTCAACGGTGGAGAAAGGCGTGACTACATCCTTTATAGTTACAGTCTATGATACACACACACACACACACGCACAAGCACACACACACACGCACACACACACACAGATACAGACACTTAAAGACGTTACAATAACTATTTTAGAGAAAAAACTGATTTCTTCTCCTTTGTCCAGTTTCATTTAACAAAATATAAATATATGTCTGCTATAGCTTATAGTCTGTCATTACATGTGAAACCATGTGACATCACCAGTCAGGAAATACACAAACGCGAGCGACAAGGGCTGGACAGACTACAGCCACTGACTACTACATCTCTCGTTCGCGTCTCTCTCTCTGGTTTCTGGTCTCACTGACTTCTGGTTAAAGGATGATGGCACATGGTCTTTTTGAGTCTTTACCTTACTTCATGGGTCTCCAACATGTGGCTCGGGAGCTACCAGTAACTTGCCAGATCCTCTCAGGTAGCTTCCCAAAGGATTTAGAATTGAACACACAATCTTGAATGTGTATTACAAATATAAATAAACGGTTATTCAGTATTACAGAATATTTTACATGTGCTCTTCATGTGTGTTCTCTCTATTTATAATGATTACATAAGTTTGTATCACAAAGTAGCTCTTTGCCTTTTCTGATGTATAGAGTAGCTCTCCTATTGAGAAAGGTTGGAGAATACTGAATGATTACATCCACACTAACCAGAACCATACCATTTTAACATAATTATTTTAATTTTATTTATGTTTTGGTCTGAGTGGATTATTTAATCAGTCTTATATGGTCATTCATACTATCACACACACTATCTGTGAAACTATCTATGTATCTATCCATCTATCTATCTATGTTACTATCTATCTATGTATCTATCTATGTATCTATCTATCTGTGTAGCTATCTTTCAATTTATCTATCTGTCTATCTATATCTATCTATGTGAAGATGCGGAGCAGAAGCACGTGTAGACTTGGTGCTGGGGTCAGTGGGTGCATTTCTCACCCATGGTTCAAATATCAGACTGTTAACTGATAAATAACAAATAACTCGCTGTGATTGGAGGATGCTGTCTGTGTTCGAGGCTCGTTCATTTCACAGGATGTTTATGTGAATAGCAGCTCTCCTCATTCACTGTGTTTTGGTCATTGTTTAGAGAAGATCAAGAACCATGATCATTTCCTAAATGTACTTCTGGGTCTGATCCTAGTGGATACAGTTTCCTCGGTTGAATCCCCTCCGACCAATCAGAGAGCAGGAAAGGCGGGTGCTGTAGGTTGGTGTTGGTGACGTCAAGAGTTAACGCTGAATTTGCCGGTTGTAATTTGGCAGAGAATGTGATAGTAATATAATCCAAATATCAAGAAATTGAAGCTGGAGCAAGAGAAATGTTTAGAAAATGTCATTTCTGCAAAGATGTTTTGTCTCTACTCCCCACGGGCTCCGCTAGCTGCAAATTAGATGGCTAAAGCTAGGCTAAATGCTAAAGCTATAGTTTTTCTCAGTTGCTTTGGTGCATTTCTCACATCACGCTTCACATTTGCACAACAGTTAGTTCATTTCTCAGAACAATTAGTACAAACTGCAAAACCTTGTGGAAAACCTGCAAAAGTGTATCACCTTCTCAAAATGAAAAGTTAATTCCTCAAAAGCAAGTCTTCAATATAATACCTGACAATATTGCATATGAACAACAGTCAAATGACTTAGTCATGTTTTCATTGTGAAAGTTTACTCTCTCTGTGTTTTCAGTGTAAAAAAGTCAGATCTCGGTGACACTTGGTGAGAACTATACACTGTACAGCCCAAAACTACAGTAAAGTTACACATGAGTGTATTTAGCGAAGTAACTGAGTACAAGACACATATGCATGTGAGTATGTATGTGTGTATGTACTGTGTGTGTGTGTGTGTGTGTGTGTGTGTGTGTGTGTGTGTGTGTGTGTGTGTGTGTGTGTGTGTGTGTGTGTGTGTGTGTGTGTGTGCACTTGTTTTCAACTCCTGGTGGGTTCCATACCCTGAGTTTCCACTCACGTCATGGGGACTGGTTTTACGTGGTGGGGCCCGAACACCGGACCCCACTGGTCCAAGCTTAATAATCAATGGGTAATGCTTTTCTAACGGTCCTTATGCAGTCTCTGTGAAAATATGGAAAGGACCCCTGGAGGTTTACTTTCCTGAAAAAAGTGTGTTATGTGTCGGAACCCTGGTGGTGGGTTGCGGAATATCAAGGAGGGGCACACTGGGGCAATTTCAGTCCAGCAGGCTGGAGCCAATCATGGAGCAGCACAACAGAGGAAATCAGGTATCAGGCTAGAAAAGGTGCAAGTGTGTGGTTCATTAGGCTGCAAGAAATCATGGAGGAGCACACTGAAGCGCACGCTTACAAACCACTGGTAAGTGCTGACTACAAGTCATGACTTCAAATTGTTATATAGAATTATTACAAATTATTTGTTGTTTGTGCAGCTTAGTCAAGAGTCCCTAATTGATGAAGTCGACTCAGATTCTGACGATTTAACTGTCAAGAAGAAACCTGTAAAAAAGTATGGAAAAAGAAAAATCAAAAACACTTTTCTTCAAGACTCAGAAAATGACGAACCAAAGGCAAATAAGATTGTTATCATGCAGCTGCAAAAGAAGAAAAATGGGGGCAGGGTTTACAGCAAGAGACACTTCTGCCTCTACTGTTCAATGTCCTGCCACAAAATGTCCCGTCATTTGACTAGAAAACATGGAAATGAAAGTGACGTAGCCAGAGCATTGGCTCTACCTGTGAAATCTAAAGCACGTAAACTTCAGTTTGATTTGATCAGGAATAGTGGAAACCGTGAGCACAATTTTGAGGTTTTAAAGGCCGGCATTGGAACTTTAGTCCCAGCTAAACAGCCAAATTCCCCAGTTAAATCCAGTGAGTTTTTGCACTGTATAGACTGTGGGGCATTGCTTAAGCGAAAGTCGCTGTGGAGGCATGTGGCCAGGTGCCGGCTTTCACAGAAAGATGCCCAGGCTAAACCAGGCTAAACCAGGTAGAAGTAGGGTCCAGTCCCTCTGCTCCCTAGCCCAGCCTGTACCGGAGGGCATCAGCAAAAAGCTGTGGTCTTTAATTTCGGCAATGCATCAGGATGAGGTCACGGGTGTTGTCAAAGCAGAAAAGGGGATTCTGAGACTCGGAGAGCACCTGTACTTAAAACACGGGCATGATAAGACTAAGCATGATTACATTAGGCAGAAAATGAGAGAAGTCGGTAGGTTAATTAACGAAGCAAAAACCGCAGGGAAACTGAAAACAATTAAGGATTTCTTTATTCCTTCCAACTTTAACCATGTGATTGATGCAGTCAGGTCTGTGGCTGGATATGATGAGGAAACAAATCAATACAAGACTCCATCCTTGGCCCTCAAACTCGGCCATAGCCTCAGAAAGCTAGCAGATATTCTTGAATGTGACTCAAAAATGGAGCATTGTGTTGATGAACTATTTATTAAAAACCTCCAACGAAGCCGGCTGCTTTTTGAGAAGAGGTGGGACGTCTGTGTTTCTTCTGCTGCCCTACAGACCCTCCGGCAAGCCAAGTGGAACACTCCGGACCTGCTCCCTCTGACTGAGGACGTTAGAGCCATGCATGCACATATTGAGGTATGTCGACCTGAATATGTGCAAACCCTAATAAGTGAGCCAACGTCTAAGCATTGGTCTAAACTGGCAGTTTTGACTCTTTGTGAGGTCATTATTTTCAATCGAAGAAGGGAAGGTGAGGTTTCAAAGATGCCACTGACAGCGTTTACCTTAAGAAGTAAGACTGGGATCCATTCTGACATTGCTCTGGGACTGTCCGAACTTGAGAAAAAGCTGTGTCAGCATTTTCAACGCATTGAAATTAAAGGGAAAAGAAGTCGGAAAGTGCCGGTTCTTTTGACTCCTGAAATGATTGCTTCGATGGAGGTGCTGGTGGAGAACAGAAGGGCCTTTTCCATCTCTGACCATAACCCATACTTCTTCTCCCGCCCGGGCGCAGACACCCACATCAGGGGATCAGACTCCCTACGGCAGGTAGCCAAAGAATGTGGTGCGGTGCATCCAGAGATGCTATCCTCAACCAAACTTAGAAAGCACATAGCTACTATGTCTACAGTTCTCAATATGAAAGAGAATGAGATGGACATACTTGCCAACTTCCTCGGCCATGACATTCGCATCCACAGACAATATTACAGACTACCAGAGGGGACACTGGAGCTGGCCAAAATCAGCAAAGTGTTGATGGCCATGGAGCAGGGAAGAGTGACGGAATTCGAAGGAAAGAGCCTCGACCAGATACAAATTGAGCCTGAAGGTAATTCTTGATATTATTAAAATATGTATGATTTTTTTCCCCTAAAGGCCACTTGTATTTTTATTTTCTGTGCGACAGGGAGAGCAGTAGAGATCCTCTCACAAACGGACGGGCTAAAAGAAACTTCAAGCGGAGAACCTTCAACCATTCATCCAGATGCACCCCATGGTAGTGGCAGTGCCCCTTCTGGTAAGTGTACCAGGTGGGGGATTACAGCCAGGCTGCTTGGTCCTAACCCTGGGAGTGTATATTGCTAATATATTTTTATTTCTCTCCCTAGAACGTGTAAGAAAGCCATGGTCTGCATCTGAGGTGAAGGCTGTGGAGAAGACCATGACGCCTTTCATACAGACTGGAAAAGTCCCTGGGAAGTCTCACTGCCTGACCTGCATTAATGCCTCACCAGATGACCTTAGACATCGGACATGGAGTGGCATTAAATTCTATGTCAAAAATAGAATCACTGCAATTCGAAAAAAAAATCTAAAATAAAATTCCTTTAAAAGAGTTGTTTGTTTTCTATTGACTGTTTTGTATTACTTAAAGTAGTCCCAGTAAAAAAAGATTATGTCTATGGGTCCCATTCTGAACGGCCCTGTCAAAGGGACCCACCAGGTAACAAAAACGTGTATGTGTGTGTGTATGTATGTGAGTATGTACTGTGTGTGTGTATGTATGTGTGTGTGTGTGTGTGTATATGTATGTGTGCATGTACTGTGCGTGTGCGTGTGTGCGTGTACTGTATGTATTTCACATATTTGCTGCATATGCTCTTTGCGATTCTACAGCATTGTGCAACAAAAATAAAGTCACACACATGTCTTTACGTAGAACAAACAAACAGAATATCATTATGGTAGAACTGTGACCAATGTAAACAAAACACACACTGAATGACTATTCAGAAGTTAAAAGTATGTTTCATTTTGACTGACAGGACAGATTCAAATTATCCATCCATCCATCCATTTTCTACCCTTTAATCCATTTCTGGGTCAGGGGGGTGACAGTCAGAGATGCCACCCAAGTCTCATAGCACCAGCCCCTCACTGACCCTCTGCAGGTGGTGAGTCCACAGGAGGACGGCTGCTCTCTGAGTGTGAGCATAGCCTTGATCTTTCAGTGGGGGCTTTCAAATTATAATGTTATGAAACAGCAGCAGATACATTTCCAAAAGCATTTGTAATCTGTTCATAGGAATGAGAAACTGCCATGATGATGTGTAACAATGACTCAATATTGTGGAGGTTGAACTAACCTAACTAATGAGAACTTTAAGTCTGATGTAAGAAATGCACCAAAGCGACTGAGAAAAACTGTAACGGAGCTCAATGGAGCAAATCCAGAAAAAATGAAATGAGTACGATGGTGTGGTCAGACCAGGCTAGAATGGAACATCTCCCTCTGTGTTTCTTCATATAAGTTCTCAGTTTGTTTAGAATGACTCTGACCACCTGCTCTCTGCAAAGTTAAAGCTACAGTGATCAAAGAGCAGAGAGTGTACGGAGCTCTGACCTGGAAGCTGAGGTAGAAGTCCTCCTCCACGTTCCCTTCGTAGGAGAGCAGCTCCCCCAGACCACGAGCCAGCTCCTGCACACCAGAAACACCACATTCAGAATCACTTAGTTGCTTTTTACAGTAAAACCCCATTGGAATACATTTGCAAAAGTTCCCAGAGTGCACAAGACAAGTACATGGATAAAACAAGGTTAAAAGTACAGAAATAAAACAAACAAAACAGTTAAAGTGATAGTTTGGAACTCTAAATGAATTACACATTTTAAGAATTTTATTAAATTGACCTCCTGGCCTTAAATGTTGATATAAAATAAGTCATTTTATGAGTTATACTAATACGGGTAAGTCCCGCCTTGCCTAATCTCAGCCATAGCTCAAAATCCACGATGCCGTCCACTTTAACCAATCAAGTGATGCCAAGGGCTGTCAATCATCTTTCATTTTATTCCGTTCTGGTTGAAGGTGTTGGTCGTGATACTGACTTGAAATCGATGCCTAGAGAATGTGTTTGGGAGAAACCAAGGAGACTGACATTTTGGAAGTGAGACAGCTGCGCCCCCTGGTGGCCAGTTGGAAAATTGTGTGTTGCTAAAGCTCAGCAGTGGTACATCTGAGACCAATACTTAGAGACCACTGCACTCTGACCACGGCTCTGTGGCCTGACCACTGTATTTATACTGAGTAGGGGTGGGCTCTGTCAGGGTGGGCTCTATCAGGGGTGGGCTCTGTCAGGGGTGGGCTCTGTCAGGGGTGGGTTCTGTCAGGGCTGGGCTCTATCAGGGGTGGGCTCTATCAGGGGTGGGCTCTGTCAGGGGTGGGCTCTATCAAGGGTGGGCTCGATGCAAGGATTCAGCAACCAGTCTAAGACCATGTAAATTCAATTCAATTCATTCTTTATTAAGAACACAGATAGAACTGGTTCATAGAAACAAAATAATAAAAAAAAAATAATAATAATAATAATAAAGAGACAAAAAAACATATGTAAGTAAGTAAGTAAGTAAGTAATTATTTATATACCGCCTTTTCACTGCAGATCTGAGTCTCAAAGCGGTTTACAATTGTTATTTTTTTGGGCACTTGTCTCTCACTCCACACAGAGATGGGAGCGGGGCCAGTACAGGAGGCACATGCTAGAACTATTTTACATATTTTTAGCGGTAGGGGAAACCGGAGTACCCGGAGGAAACCTACGCAGACACGGGGAGAACATGCAAACTCCACTCAGAAAGGCCCTGGTCCGACCGGGATTCGAACCCAGGACCTTCTTGCTGAGAGGCGAGAGTGCTATCCACTCAGCCACCGTGCCGCCCGATATGTATACAGTAAAATTATAAACAGGTGTACAGGCAGGACCTCCAATGCCTCCATAGGTCAGAGGAAATCCTTACAGAGCTCCTCCTTGGACAGACCAGAGCTTGGATGATCTGGTTTGACAGATTCACGGCTCTGCACATAAAAGAGTAAATACAATATCTGATGGAGACAACACATGACCTCGCACCACAATTTACAAACATTTCACTGGCGCTACAAAGCCTGGGCACTTTCAACAGAATCCTCAGAGAGTCATTGTGAGCCACATTTAGACTCCGCATACTCTTTTTCTTATATCTACACCAGAGCTGTGCAGTATACAAGGGCGAGCAGAAAGCCTTGAAAAGATTAACTTTAACATCTCTAGAGCACATGTGAAACTTCCGAACGAGCATATTAGCCTGGCCATAAAGTTTACACTGCTGTCGATACATGTCTCTGTCGTCAGAGAGGTCAGAGGTTATGTAGTGTCCAAGATACTTTACCTCCTCTGTGGGTTGGAGAATATCACCACATAAAAGGAAATCAGGGAACACTAGTTTTTTATCCTCCTTTGTTTTTACAATCATGATTTGACTTTTAGAGGCATTATACTTGATGTCATGCTCTATGCCATATCGGGAGCAGATATTTAACAGCTGCTGTAGACCTGCACTGTAAGGACACAACACTACAAGGTCATCTGCATACATTAAATGGTTACACAGGTGACTGCCAACCATGCATCCAGTTTTACACTGATTTAGCTGCAGAGACAGGTCATCAATATAGACATTAAATAGAAGAGGAGACAAAATTCCACCCTGACGCACCCCATTGCTAACCCTGAATGGGTGGAATCGCCCCATCTGACCTGCATGGACTGGCAGGAGTACCAGAATGCAAGTATCCTTATGAGGAAGTCTGGAACACCTCGATCTAATAATTTTTGGAACAATGTTCCATGGTTGACTTGATCAAATGCTTTAGATGCGTCCAGAAAACACATGAACATAGTTGATCCCTGAGAGTTATATTTGCCCAGCATCTCTTTGAGGGCATAGATGCACAGGTCAGTACCATGTGCAGGCTTGAAGCCAAACTGGTTAGCAGTGGTGTACAAATATGGCTCGAGTCGGGTTAAAAGAATAATCTCCAAAACCTTTGACACGGAGCTTGCTAAAGCAATTGGGCGGTAGTTGTTACTGTCACTGAGTTTACCAGTCTTATTTTTGATTATAGGGATCAATATAATGGACAAAAGTGACTGAGGCAAAAGGCCATGAACCAGAAACCCAGTGAAGCAGAGGGCTAAGAGAGGATATAACCGTGAGCTGGCAAACTTTGCATGTTCAGAAGTCACTTTATCTAAACCACTGGACTTGTTGTTTTTCAGTTTGAAAACAGCTTCATACACTTCTTGAGGGGTGACTATCACTCCTCTGTGATTTCCAACAGGTTTTGTGACATTTGTATTAATATTGCTCTCAACGCAATTGAACAGATTATTGTAATAATTCTTCCAGTGCTGGAATATATTATAGGGTCCACTTACACCATCAATATTATTGGGCAGGGAGGTTTTAGATTTATTTATCTTACCAACCTCTTTCCAGAAGTCAGTATACTTATTATTTTGCAGCTTTGACACTAAAGAATCAGCCCTTAATGTGTTTTCATTACGTTTAATATATCTGAGGGCATATTTATAGTTGGCATTTGCCCGTTTTTTATATTCAAAAAAAGGGCCAGATCTTGGTTTTCCACCTTCATGCCAGGCCTTGAAAGCCCTCCTAGCCTCAGCATGTGGTTCCTCAACAAACATGTTCCACCCAGGTTTACCTCTATGATTTTTCTTCTTTCTATTATATAAAAGCTCTCCAGATTTAATGAGAATATCTACAATTGTATCATATAAGGTGTAGAGTTGAGCCCCATGCTCAGGATCAGTACAATTAACATTGCGACACAGTATGGCACTTTTAGGTAGTATAACATCCTTAAAAAAATACTCAGTTCTTTGAGTGTAGGCATGCACTTCTTCACAGCTAAGGCTAGACCAGTCCGGGCACTCACTTAAACTATTCACAGGTACATTTACAGGAGTTAATTTGGGAACATTTTCTACGTTACAGTACACAGTTAATGGCATATGATCACATGTAGTCATATTATAATCAATATGCATTTTCACAATGGTCGCATGTGCGTCAGCACTACATATGCAGTGATCCAGCCACGATGTGGTGTGCCATGCATCACTAACATACGTATAGCTTTCTGCAGGCAGAAGCTCCTGGCTGGACAGGACGAGTCTATTTTCACAGCAAAACTGTTTCAAATGATTACCAAAAGAAGAGGTATCATCTGAAATATCTGCATTCATATCTCCAACTCTATATATACACGAACAGTCCAAGTCTTCAATAAAAGCCATAATACATGCCAATCTATTTACATATTCATCTCTCTCTTTTTCAGTCTATGGTGGTCTTCCCCTCCACCTCCCCCACCCACACTCCCCTCTGACGCGCTATATTGGACGAGGCGGGCCAGAGTGATGACTTCCCATTAAAAAGATCCGCATGTTTTTCCACATGTACCGTGTCTCTCCCCATGTTTGTTTGAAATATGTGTCTGTTTTGCTCTATGCTGTTGAATAACTGTTATTCTACTGTTTGTCGCATGGCGCCGTAAAGATGGCGCCGTGGCAAGAGCTCTGGTGTGTGTCGTCTTCTGGTGCACACCGGGGTAGTCTTGCACAGTTTTCCAATGTGGTTTTACTGCAAATGGCAAATAAAATGAATCTCATCTCATTATCAGTGCATTCATACGGAGTATATACATTCAGAATAATAAATTTACCATCATTGCAGTGAAATTCTAGTCCAATAGCCCAGTCCACTCCCAGTTTTAGGACTTTAACCATACTGTCATAGTTCTTACGCCATAAAATGGCTACACCACCAGCAATCCTGCCTTTAATCAGTTTTTTATCAAGATCAGTAGTGGACTCTCCAGCCCCATGAAAATCCATATGTAGGCCATTGAGTCCACCAAGGTCCTGTTTG